>JAYKQN010000005.1:24120000-24297500 GCA_036785175.1 Eupleurogrammus muticus
GAAAAAATAAAATGCATCTGTGTTAGGCAGAGAAGTCCAGGCTGATGGGAGGAGGAATCTCATCACCACTCAAACCATTAAATAATCTAATTATTTATAAAAAAAAAAAAAGGTTTTACACAGTGAAAGGGGGAGCCACCTGCCTCACACACACACACACACACACACACACACACACACACACACACACGGTTTAGTGCCCAGATGGTGAACACAGCAGCGTTTAGCAGCCAGATATTTCCCCCAGGAGCCGGAGAGAGCAGAACCAGAGCGAACAGAACGTGAACGTCGGGCTTCCACTCAGCAGCTGGACAGGAACAACCTGCAACTTCTGGAGAGGCAAATATTCAGCTCAGCAGCTGAGGGTGTGTCGCTGCCCCGAAGTGACCAATAAAGGCAGATAGACAGGGAGGAACATGCTAATAAGTTGAATAATGAATAAATATCTCTACCAAATTTGCTTCGCCCTGTTCATGGATGAGAGTCCAGAACAACTGATTCACTTCACAGAGAAACACAATAATTTCTGGCTTCAAATAGGTTTTACTGCATTTTCTAGTAATGAAAAATCATGTGTAAAATCACTGAGATCCGACTACACCGTGTTTGTAAGACTTGTGATTTATGTAATTTAAAAAAGTTTGTTATATTGCACCAAAGCTAAAACTAAATGCAGTGAAGCATAACCACACCATAGAGTGGAAATACTCAAGTAAAGAACGAGTCTGCTTCTTTTCAGCATTTTAATTATAATGATGAATCTGCTCCGATATCGGCGAGGTTGACTTCAGGCGAACCGATGTGTGGATGATGTGAGCAGACCTGCACCGGGTGCATTCACGCATCGCTTCATCCTCATCCAAACTACTGAAAATTATCACCCGGAAATCTCCTCCACAAACAAGAAGGGCTGCGGGAGAATGCATCTCCAGCTGGAAATGATGTCTGTGGGAGGGCCATGCTGGACGATTATCTGGCGAACGTAAGAATGTGGAGCAACAGCCCGGCTCCAGAACCGACATTACGCAATACTCCAAAATCCTGGCGGCAGGAAAAGGTTTACGACGGCGCATTTTTGTTGCCACCCAGTGTTCGGCGTTACCCGATAGCAGGGAGGACAATAGCAGGTGTCTGACAGGGGGCTCGGCCAGTTGGTACCTACATGCAACCCTTTGGAGAAAAGAAAAAAAAAGGATCAAGAGTCCTGTGTTCCATCAGTTTAATATCCCCAACATCAGCCCCGGCCAAGCAGACAGCGCACGGCTGCCAAGAAAAACATATGGGATTCAGCTGAAGGGCTCCAGTTTTTCAAAAACAGTCTCTTTCAGTCTAAACTTCTTAAGGAGGCCGGTATGAACGTACGAAAGAGAGAGAGAGGGAGAGAGAGAGGGAGAGGAGGTAGTGCTGCAGCGTAGAAAGGTCTGGATTCAGCGCGGACACTGCCACCTTTCACCCTGGGTGTTGTTCAAAGGTGTGTTTGCTTTCAAAAATGTGAGCAAACCTTCGTCATCATTACCTGCCATTTTCATCCCCGGTCCTTTAAAGGAACTTTAGGGGCGAAAAACACACACACACACACACACACACACACACACACACACACACACACACACACACACACACACACACACACACACACACACACACACACACACACACACACACACACACACACACACACACACACACACACACACACACACACACAAGGTAATTTCTTATGATTTGCAGGGGAGGAGAAGCTGAGAGCCTCCCGTCTCCTGGGGAGGGGAGAGAAACTTTTTTTTTTTTTTTTTTGGAGAATGCTTAATGATAATAAACAGCGATTTAAAAATAAATATTATATTAAAGAGTTGGTGTTTTACACTTTTCCTGGGTTCATATCACTAACAAGATAGAAAATCACCTTAATATCGTTCCCCTTCTCCTCTCTCACGCTTCTCTGATTGGCTGGGAATGTGTAGTTGTGACATCACAACTGCACGAAAGTGTTAACAGCTCATTTCGAGGAACGGTTTCTGAACGGGGCTGTGTGCATTTCTCTATGGATTCAGAGAGACGTTCAAATTGACACTTTTACTGCTTAAAAATGTAATTTCCAATAAAAGCAATGATAGTTTTGCAGCAAATCAAGTCAAATCACAGCAGAAGGTCCAGACCATTAATATCTGTGTTTAAAGCTTCAACCTCAACTCTTACAGATAATGATCTGAAGCAAAGATCATATCCTGGTTGTGTCTTTTTGTGCTGCTGCAGCAAACGGAGCAAACATTTGCAGACGTCTCCGTGGAGTCCACACTTTAAAATAAGACCTCGCGCCGCTGAATGGCCCCCAATGTCCTACGTGCAACGACAACAGAAAATGTGGGCTGCTCTTAGGTTTATATAGGTCACGATTAAAAATGTTTAAACACATAAATACCAATAAAAGCACCCTGCTGTACGCACGCTGGACGGCCACGGCCGAGGAGGAAAAAAGCTGGAAAGAAATAGCTTGGCTTTGCATATCTTGGTGAGCCTCCCTCCTGCACCTCAAACCATATCCCCAAACAGCTCTGGGGTCAAACCTCTGCACAGGCAACATTAAGAACTATTAGTGAATAAAACTCTTGTGCCCGACTGCAGTCCGCTGCAAAGAGGAACTGGCTCACTTTCTTTTTTCTAATCAAAAAGGATATTTTCTTTTGCTTTTTTTTTTTTTTTTTTCCTCCCCCCGCCCCCTTCCACGGCAGCTCCAGATATGTCAGGAGCTCTGCCCCGTCCAGAATGCGCTTTTATGTCTCCGAGGCCAAAAGTTTAGGCCACTGAACACACGTTAGTTCCTAGCAAAACATTAGCATATCTTATTTGCTCATTTTGTCACTCTCCCATGAATCTCGGCGTTGTGTCCTGGAAGCGGGGGGGGGATCAGGAGGAGGGTTTCAGCTGAAATGTCGTCCGATGGGGAGGCTTTTTTCACTGCGAAAAAGGATAATCCGACTGATGCACTACCCATCAGGCTCGTGGTGTGTTTGCACACACACACACACACACACACACACACAGAGCCTCACCCTTTTGGCTGGCAGAGCGGATTATGCAACATGACACACATTAAGAGGTGGCCAAGTTTTTACTGGAGCCGCTGGCGAGGTAAAGGTTAACATCAACGGTCAGAAATGCAGTCAGTGTTGCTGCCGGGTCAGCCCCCCCCCCCCCCCCGTCTGTCTGTATCTGTCAGTGGATCGGTCAGCGCGTCTTGCCAAGGCCCCGTTGAAGAAAAATAAAAAAAAGAAAGAAAAGTACATTCTCCTCCATGCGGCGCGGGCTAAGAGGAGGGTTTTGTTCCAGCTGTCATGCTTCATGGAAACAAATGAGTGAGAGTAAACCAGCATTTTCATGGTTGCTTTAGAGCGTTTCTAGGCCGCTTACAGCCTGTGTGTCACGCTGAAAATAAAGGCTGGTGCGCCGTGACACGTAGATGGAATTCATGCTGTTCAGTCGTTTCCGTTTAAGAGCGAAAGTCTGAATCTGTCAGTGATGCACTGACACTAAAAACAATGTCGCTTTACATTTTGTCATCCCATAACCCAGCCTGAGCTCATTACTTCTGAGTATTTATCTGTATATAGAGACATCTGACATTTAAAGTCTAGTTTCTACAAAACAGCACATGGACTAATCCTTCATTTTCACGCCTGATTTTGAGAATCGATTATTCAAGGACAAAAACTCCATCTTGATCGTAGTTTCTACAGCATGAGTGCCCACTTTGACCAATCTATGGTGCAGCGCCACAGAATGAAAACAGAGTGCCATAAATTGATTCTGCCTCATTTTTTTTCCCCCCACCCTCCAAGGCGATTCTGTCATTGTCATTTCATTTTGTCGTCCCTCGTCTGATCTGATTTTGAAAATAGATTATTCAAGGACAAAAACTCCATCTTCATCATAGCTTCTACAGCATGAGTGGCTAAATAGAACAACCTATGGTGCAGCGCCACAGAACGAACACTAAGTTTCACAAATTGATTCTTCTTTTTTCCCCCCCACCCTTCAAGGCGATTCTTTTTAAAAGTCAAAGTCAATTTTATTGTCAATTACATGTACTTGACATACAAAGGAATTGAAATTTTGTTTCTCACTATCCTATGCGTTTTACATGTACAACAACATCAAAGTGCAGCTGCGCACTGTCATTGTCATTCCGTTTTGTCGTATTTAGTATTTAGTATTCATCAGTCTATAGAGACATGTGACATTGAAAATATAGTTTCCTACAAAAAAGCATGTATGTGACTAATCTATCATTTTAATTCCTGATTTTGAGAATCGATTATTCAAGGACAAAAACTCCATCTTCATCATAGCTTCTACAGCATGAGTGCCCACATCGACCAATCTGGTGGTGCAGCGCCACAGAATGAACACTGAGTGCCACAAATTGATTCTGCCTCATTTTTTTTCCCCCCACCCTCCAAGGCGATTCTGTCATTGTCATTCCGTTTTGTCCTCCTTCATCCCAGCCTGAGCTCATTAATTCGTTGTCTGTCTGTAGAGACATCTGACATTGAAAATATAGTTTCCTACAAAACAGCACATGGATTAATCTTTCAATTTCAGGGCTGATTTTGAGAATCGATTATTCAAGGACAAAAACTCCATCTTGATCGTAGTTTGTACAGCATGAGTGGCCACATCGACCAATCTGATGGTGCAGCGCCACAGAATGAACACTGAGTCTCATAAATTGAGATTCCCCCTCTTTTTTTTTACTCCCCTTTTCAAGGTGATTCTGTCACCTTCATTCACACAGAGATACAATCACAGATACTTGACTTCATTGACATATTGAAAGCAGTTTCAACTCGACAAAATTCTTCATAAACTTCCTGATTGGTTACCATGGCAACGATCAGGACTTATCTGAATTTTTGGGGTCATCCGTGCTCATTTTTTCAACCATGAAGTAGTACTAAATTAAAATGTGATCCAGCTCCTCTGGTGCAGGACTATAACACAACTGGGTAAAAAGGTATGTTTCTCATAATTAAAGTAGGCATATTACATCTTAGTATCTTAGTTGTCATAATTATAATAATTGGAATTGGAATTGCTGTTGTCGTGGGATAATTCATACAGTTGATACAAAACCAAACACAGTTCAACTATTATACCACAAACCAACACAAACAATGAGCAAAGCAAATTGCACCTTCCACCTCGTTACTCTGACTATTGTAGTAACGCCAAACAAACATGAGAAGAATACTGAGCAGGGTGTGCAGAAACGTTTAAGAATTCCACTCGAGACAAGTGTTTTGTCCCAAAATGAACCAAAAAGTCAGTGTTTGGTTCCAGTTTCTGAGTGACACTGTTGGTTTATTAAAAGTCGGATCTGCTAGAAAGCGGCATTTTAATTTATTTTTGATGAGAATAAAAGGTCAAGGTGACAGAAATGCACACGGCCCGCATTCAAAACCTGTTCCCTTAAAACGACTCGTCCAGACTTTTGTGCAGTTGTGACATCACAACCACACTGTCCCTGCCCACAGCCATTCAAACCAATTGGAGGAGGGGCTTGTTAATACTAATGAGAATGCATTGTCCCAAAGCTTCTAATAAACCAGGAAAAATGCTATAAAAACGTAATGTTATTATCATTTATACGCCTTTAAGAACCTTGTATCTGCAGGTGTGAACACACCATTAAGCAGATAAGCAGATAAGCAGGCTACAAACCTTTTTTTTTTCTCGATTTATTTCATTTTCAGTCTCTCCAGCTCCAGCCTACGCTCATTCATGGAACACCTCTTGAGGCAATTTTTGATTTAGATTTCACACAGCTCCCACTGGAGCTACAAAAAAAAAAAAAAGAAATCAGGCTTGTTCATGACATGGTATAACATCTATGTCTCTGAAGGGCTGTATAGGAAATGAACGTTGGAATGCCTTTGAGGCTCGAGGTTCCATTACCCATGGTGTCATTTATAAAAGGCGTGGGAGGGCTTATCTCAAATCAGTTTTCAGAGGTACATCATTAATTTACACTCCCCGACGCAGGGCTGGACAAAAAGCAGACCCTTCAGATTAAACCCTGAATACTCCAGACCTTTCTGGGGAACGTCTCCATAAAATATAGATATTCTCAGCATGTGAAGCATGGGCACCGACAAGGGAAGCCTGTGTGAACATTAGTGCTCGTGAGGAGAGCTCAGACATGAGCATAAGTCATGGCGGGGGCGGAGGAGGAGGATGGGAACGAAACGGCGTACACCCACTCCTGACATCTCGAGGTCAGTTGCATTCCTTCTTTGTTTGCTCTAATCACGGAGCCATGTGCCGTGATGTTTCATCCACGTGACCCTAAAAAAGAACCAGCCATGCTCAGCTGATCCTGCTTTCCTCCTCCTGCCTGTTTATGATGGACATAGTGTAAAACTATGTAAAACTCCCAGACCAGGTGTGTTCCAACATCAAACACTGTCATTATATCCCATAAACTCTTCTTGGAACGCTGCATTTCCCAAAAAAAAAAACAAAAAAAAAAAAAACTGTGCGTTCCCACATGCATGAGTGACACAAGATGGAAACAAGCTTGGGTTTTAAGAACCTTAATGTGCGTGATTGATTCTCATGAAGGGCCACACAGTGACCCAGGAAATATCCCCGAGAGCGCCGCTGCACTTTCTGCTGCGCACAAGGCCGCAGTGTTTGTGAGAGGAGGAGAGCTTTCACAAACAAGGCCGAGCAGGGCCACGTGTGTCCAGGACTCGTTTCGGCCAAACTGTACAAGATCCACAGAAACAACGAGGCATCCAAACCTTGTACTAATTATTTTAAAACACACACCGTTTATGGAGCTTTCCTCTTTAGACACACTGCAAGGTTCCAATTCTGAGTAACAATAAATCCACTTTTTTCCTGAACATTTCTATGCCTCAGAGAGGTTTTTATCTACTCTAAACCATGCTTCTCTGTCCTCCTCCTCCTCTCTCCTGCTTTCATGCAGCATGTTAAATGCTACACCAGGGACAATAAAACATTGGCTCCACTGTATGCAAACACAAGGAGCCACACAGCTCCTCACTGCTCCCAAAGCTGGTGGCTGATATGCAGGAACCCAGGCCGTGCACACTGGTCTTTGCCTTAAAAAACCTTTTTAGTCGAGTAATAGTCATTTGACTTAAGTATTTCACTAATTGTTAAGTTTTATTCAATTTCAATGACAAAATGTTGAAGTTTTCCACATGCAATAATGCAGCAGGGCCTCTTTAGCAGGGATGTTTTCATAAATTGTTTTGGAAATAAAATAAACAGGAAAAAGAAAATGCATTAACTCAACTAAAAAAGACTGAAATGATTAATCGCGCTAGAATCTCTCTACGTGCCAATAAACACGCGCATGGATCAAATGTGTGGTTATTTGTAACTAATGGAAATTCCTGCCAGGAATTAAAGAGAAAAAAAAAAAAAAACAGTTTGCAAAGACCTTTACAAACAGGTCAACGTCCTGAATGGAAATCATACAACGCGTTCCGAGCGTACTCTATTCCCGAAGGAATCCGCCTTGCTGGGCGTCCTCAGGGTCCTAGTGCCCCTCCTGCCCGTCTGCATAGCTCCTGTCTACATACCTATGGAGTGACAGCGGAGCGAGCTCCGTCCAGGAATGTGCTCCAGATTCCACGGAGGAGGCAGGACAGAGGTGGAGTTCGGCCAACCCGTCGCTCGCTGGCAACACCTGTTGTTGCCTCCGTCACAGCTGCTAAGCACAACATATCTGGTGTATTACATGTTATTTATTCATTTCTGCTCGACGGCCTAGTGGTAACGTGTCCACCCTGATGCTGGGATTCTAGGGGTTTAATTCCCTGTTGGGTCATACCACAGACTGTAAAAAAATGGTCACCATTGCCTTCCTATTTGGCACTTACTATCTGGGGTTGGACTCAGGGAATTAAGTCATCCAATGATTCTTGGGTGCGGACCTCCGCTGCCCACCGCTCCTTCAGGGGACGGGTCAAAAAACAGAGAAGCTGTCATTTCCCCATTATTAAAGTAAGAGAATTGAGCATTCCCCCCCCCCCCCCCCCTCATCTCTGCACTAGTGATTTTCACACTGAATGATATTGGCAGCATGCATGACTGAATGAAACATGCAGCACTCCCATTCATTTGAATGGGGAGCAGCGGGCGAGCAGCAAAGGCAAAACAACGCAGGGTCAAGTCAAAAGGTCGCGTCATTGGCCAATGGCATCGTGGGCAGAAACACATTCCTGGTAACGTGAACGCCTTGTTTCCCTTCGCATCACAGCGAGAAGCGAAGCGGCTACAGCAGCACGATTACTGCGAGTTACATGACACATTAGGCGTAAATCCCAAATAATATTAATACAACGCTGCACATTGCATCAGTGTCAAAAAGCAAAAATCAAGACTGCTTGAGGCTTAATGTCTTTTTCAATGTCTCTGAAAGGGGGAAAGAGAAAATTAAAAGTTTGAATGCACTTAAGGCCCGGGGCTCCATTACCCATAATGTCATTTATAATATGGGCAGAGAGCTCATCTCTGATCAGTTGTAGAGTTACATCATTAATTCACAGACCCCCGAACATCTTTCATGTTCTGCCTAGTCTGACAAAAAAAAAGTTGGACAGATTTCTTGCTGTATAGTCAGATGTAGGCAGATCAGACAGGAGGGTGGTGAATGTTAAAGGGTTAATAGAACCCAGATGTCAGATTTGTGCAATGAAAGAAACATCAGTTGAGCCCCTGTGAAAGCTGCAAAGACTCTCTGCAGAAAAAAGAAAACCCGCTCAGGAGGTGAGACTCTACAATGCTGCTAATGAGCTTAAACACGGTCTGATCGATATTGGAACGAACACAAGAAATAAACGAGCGGACGGGCAGATCCCGCTAATCTGAACGTGACCCTGACAGACGCGTCTCTGCTCTGCGTAAAAAACAGAAAAGTGGCAGAAAACGGAGCTCGAGGCCGACACCTTGGCTTCACCCCCACGCTTCTGCGTTTTGTGCGTTGGGCAGCAGCTCGCCCGCCGCAGTAAAGCCTTCCAGACAGGAGGCTGGCTATAATTAACAAACAGTAAAACACACACCTAGTGAGGGCCAGGCCGACCACGGCAGATCAAAGAGCAGCGGCCCTCAACGACAGGCTCCTCCAGCACCAACCACTGGTTGGGGAGCGTTTGATCTCCAGTTATGGAGACTGGTATGTTCTGTATTTATGCTGCAGACAGCGGGAGGACACAGAAATTATCTATAGTAAACCACTCAGCAGAACAAATAGTAAAGATATAGAGTATCGTATAGTAGCTTCTATGTCTGCATAACAGAAGTCAAATAATATTTCAGGCAGCTTAGAACATGCAAACTAACATCAAACAAAAACTAAATTTGTAAACTGAGATTTTAAGGAGTCAGTTCATTTAAATCAAAGCTCCAATGCAGCAATGTAAAAAGACTCAATCAAAAGCTGCAAAATCCGAATTAAGTAAAAAGTGCATAAGCATTATCAGCTTGATTTAGTTAAAGTATTGCGGTAAAAGTGGCGGTTTGGTCCGTCTGGTATATAATTATACAGTATGTGACCCCAGGCACACACAGGCTGTAATTAAAGACTTTTTTAAACAATGGGTTTTGGCCACAAATATAATTTTTGTTTGTTCCCTGTCTGCTCTTTTTTTTTTGTAAATATCTGGCGTAGTGTTTTGCATCAAAGCGCAAATTAAGGATCAGATAGTCTTTCAGAGAAACGCTTGTTGTTTTGCATTTAAAACTACTCGAGCATATATCTATAATAAGACGTGGTTAGAGTATTATTAATATGACACAACACACACAAACTCTGATTCACAAATTTGCAATTTTTTTCTCTAATTTGTTGATTTTTAGTAAAATAATAATAAACATGTGACAATTTTAGTTGAGAAATGCTGCTGTTTGTAAGTGTGGGATATTAAAAGCTTGTTATATTACCCATTGTGTCAGATAAGTGGAAGTATAAAGCAGCATCAGATGGAAATAGTTTGCAAATAGTAAAGTTCCTGCAGCTCAAACGTGCTTGAATAAATCGTGTACCAGAGGTAAGTGGGATTCCATACAGCAGCAGACTGACCGTCGGTGGCTCCTGGCGTCTTCAAAGTGACATCCTGCCACAAGAGTATTTACAAAGCACGACTCTCACATCCTGTATGACCCCCCCCCCACACACACACACACACTCACTCAGGCCCGAATCGCCTGCGAGCTTCAACTATAAATGTTTTCTCCGGGAAAAGACTGAATCTGCTGCAGTGATGAATTGCTTCCTCCTGCTCTAATCAAAGGAAACGGCCGAACCATGCAGCAGCGGACGGCCTATAGCAGCGGGCTGACATCAGTTTTATGGGGGATAACGCACAGACACCACAATTGCTCACTTAGGGAAGAATAAAGCCGAGTGGTCTGACTGGTAGATCAGCGGATTTCACAGTCAGGGAAAATGGATTTTGTTGAAACGCGGCAGGAAAATTGTTTTTTTTTTTTTTTGTACTCGTTTATCGATCTATTAGTGTTTACCAGCAGGTTGGACTTTTAACCAAGTGGCTGCTGCCATGGTTCAAGGCCAATGCAGAAATACCTCAAAATCCTCCCATTGACTCCCATTCAAAAATGATCTAAAAATACTTTTTTTCTGAGTTCCATTAGTCGTTTTGGTGCAATCATTAAAATCGAACACCCTAATGGTCATTTTTGGAAGTTAATGAGCTGATAAAGCTGTAGTGCATGACTTTTAATCATGGAACCCATAGATAGACACTTTCTGAAGGAGTTCACACCAGACATTACATTAGACAGAGTTCTGGATTTGTTTTATTTCTGTCCACATACTTTAAAAGTTTAACCTACATCTGGGAAGAAATATTGTATGCATCATTGAGGTTTCATGGTAAAAAACACACAAATCAACCTGTTTCAGTTTTCTGGGAATTTGGCCTATTTATCATAAGAATCTTCACATGGGTCAACATCTCACTAAAACCTCAGACCCCCATACCTGCCTGTTAGAGAATATGCTGCCTTGTTACAAGTGTGTGTGTGTGTAATATGGAAAGAATAAACCAAACCCCTGCAGTGCACCTTTTGGCCGTCCTCCCAGAAACATCCTGACACACACACACACACACGCGTGTGTGGAAATGCAGACCACCAGTCTTTGCATTCACGTTCCACGTTGATTAATGTCCCAAAAGGCCGTCATCTGTCACGTTTTTTAAGTGGCCCTGAAGGGACTGCAGCACTTTGATTGATCCTGTACGCCACACGAGCCGGCTGTTAAACTTCAGGCCGATCCATCAAAGAGTTGCACTCTCCTTCTTAAAATACAACAACACTGTAAACCTGGCGGTGATGCTGGAGGAAAAAAAGAAAACTGGTTGTTCACAGATAAGTGATTGATCTGACCCGTCCTCTCTCGGGACGCCACGCAACTGCACCAAATTTCATTGCAACCCATCCATTAGCTCGGATATTTCATTCACAAGCAAAAAGACGTTGCAACGGGTGACACATGCTTTCATTGCCATCAACGCAATGAGCACGCTGCATCTTAACCAGCTCTGACAACGCACTTCTGATGCTGGCATCACACCAGGGACACGCGTCCGCATCCGAGATCCAGTGCGAGCTTCAAAGCCCCGAAGATGACTCGACAATAAAACAAACCCCCACGAGACACAAGTTGTCAGATCAGGACACAGAGAGACTCGTATCCTTTAATTATCGACTTCTGTCTTCTTAGCCTGAATCTGCGAAAACAAAACCCCGAGAGCTGCACACTTTGTGTCTCTTTACGAATAAACTGTAATTAAGCAAATATCTGACACTGCCTCTTCTCTTCTGTGCAATTATTTCAAGTAATGAAATGATTAGATGCTGCCAGCTTTGTCTTTTGAGTCACAGACTCATCCTTTGTGCTGCTTCTCAGAAGTCCTAGTCGAGCCTTTCCGCTGAATGTGGAGATGTTTCGTTGGCCTCCTCAAGGAGATTCTGGCCCCGGTCGCTCCCCAATTACTGTGTTTTAAAAGTGTTTTATGAGGAGGGGTGATGGGGAGAATGGGACTGCAGACTTTTGTGGCACACAAAGGGGGGGACTCATGTTTTACGTTGGGAAGAGGTTGAGGGGGGGGGGTTTGTGGGTGCAATGGACGACCACTCACCCGTGACAAACTCCTGTACAAAAAGCCATTCCATCCGTCAGCCCGAAGAATATCTCGGAGAACAATGTGCTGTAAAAACGCCGAGCGCTGACGTAAAGAAAGCTGAACCCCAGAGTCAGGGACATCTAAAACCCCTTAGTGTCAGTTGATAAGGTCACGCTACTTTTTGCAGTGAAAAGGCGGTGGAGGAGGAGGAGGAGGAGGAGGAGGGGGGAGTCGGGAGGTTTACGGCCGAGGAGGACTTACCAGTCCGTCACAGTTGTTAATGGCAACCGAGGCCCCGGGGACGTCCGTGATGTCCCCGATGAAGGTGCAGTCGGTCTTCAGCAGCTCCCGCCGCAGTATCCGCTCCCTGGTGCCGCCGCTTTCCGTCTGGTTGCCGCCGCTTTCCGTCTGGTTGCCGCCGCCGTCGCTGGCGTTCCCGGGGGCCCCGACCTCGTCGTGCCACTCCACCATGGCGCCCGGCGCCACCAGCCGGTTGTTGGGCCGCAGGCGCAGGTGGAACTCCCTGCCGAAGGCGGTGATGTTGAAGAAGAGCTTCTGCTCGGGCTCGGCCGGGGAGAACACCTCCCTCTTGACGCGCTGCTTGTGGGTGGCGGACAGCAGGTGGGACAGGAAGTGCCCGTGCGAGTCGGTGCTGAAGGGGGTGACCAGGCCGTACTCCTTCAGCCGGCTCGTCACCTGGTCTGAGACACAACGCAGAAAGGACTTTTTAAACAAGTGGACCCCATCCTCAGATCTGCAAGAACCTCAGAGATGACACAAATGCTAACCGGCATTCCCAATATGATGTGCAGTAAATGTACCATGTGATTTGATAGTGTATGTTATACTATTTCCCTTGTGCAAGTACCCATGGTACTATCAAGTATCATGGGTACTTGCAATATAAATACTGAATCTATTTTTTAGTCTAGATCAAGGCTAGTTGGCTAAAGTCGATTGTTTTTACATGAATTGATCATACAAAGTGTTAGAAATTACGTTTCCTGCTTTTCCCTTGCAGACATACTTAGACAAGATATAGACAACAGGACATAAAAGTGCATGGACTAGATGACAGTAGACACACATATAAGAATAGAAATTGAAAAATAGAGAATAGAAATAGATATTCAGGTCATGTGCACAAAACCAAGATGCTCTGAACTCTGAAGAGCAGTAAAAATAGATCTCACAACTTGGAATTTTTTTTTTTGACTCACTATGACAAAGATATTCGTTTTATTTTTATAATTCTATTATTTATAAATCACCTCGTTATAGTTTTTTAACGCTCGTGCTTGTAACTGGAGGAGGTCATGTTGTGTTTGTCTCATTATTATTCGTCTGGAAGGACTGCTGTTCCTGTACAGATGTGACGCTGCTGTTTTAAGGGTTCCTGAATAAACGTGCATTCCTCTGTGCATTCAAAGTGTCGGGACATGGGACAGTATTTATAGTTTATGTGGATCTAATTATAGTAAAAAAATATATATTAAAATCTCACTTCCTACAATAGGAAACCTTTAACCCAGCAGCCAATGCAAAACAGAGAAAATGAGCAAATCCTGCCTGAATCCATTGACTGTTTGGACTTTTGTAAATTATAAATTATTTATCAGTGAAATACCTTGTTAATTACATTTTTTTTCACATTTGACTATTTTGATAAATATTTCAGCACTAGACTGAAGTGCTGAAGCAGACACTTCTGAAAGTCATGTCAGCAGTCATTTGTTTGCAAACACATTTGATATGTTTGGTCACATTAAAACGAATGAGGCTGCGTTTTCTGAGCCTCCTGCTCCAGTACAGACGGCCACGCGGCCAATTTCCTGCAAAAAAAAAGCAAATCAAACTTATCTTTATTGGCTTAACTCATGACAAAGTGAAACTCCGGCATGCACAGAGCTGCACAAACATCCTCCACTACAACATCTGTCCCCTTCGTTTTAAATGGGGCCTCCATATTTATTGCATTACAGTCATTTTCCCCTAATTCTACCTTTAATATGCACCCAGTACAAAACTATGATCATCCTATTCAGGCTGGTATTTGATATATTTGGTGTGGTTCTCCTTGTTCATTGGCTCATTTGTGGTCATCTTAATTGTTAAAGGAAATTCAGGGGCCTTGCATCCTGGCTCGGTTTGCTTTTTCCAAACGTGCGCAATAGTGGACACAAAAAAATGTGAAAATATGTTGGTTCAGTTGCGGTTGAGGGAAAAAAAAAATGTAACACGGATATCGAAACCTTGAAATTATCTTGTAGGTTTTGACTAGAAGACGTTCAAACAGGTGTCGATGGTGAAACTCAAATTACACGTCTGAGGAAATGACATGCTTTACAAATCACAGTGTGCATGCTCTGGACATGTGATGTAAAAATTGGAAAAAAAAATATCTAACCAGACGAGCGAATACCATGCAGCAGACATGATGGAACTGACAGAATGGCACAAACTGAACCTTGATAATAGGTTAGAGACAAGAAAGAGTACATGCTGGTCCGAATGGGAAAAACCAAACCAAAACTTGAGGCATGAACCTGGTTTTCAGCACTAAAAACACTTTTACATCATCTCCTCTTCCCCCAAACATGAATGACAGAGTTGGCTGTGTGACACTCACACATTAAAGGCTTTTACAACATGTCTACGGCTGATGTAATGACACGTAATAAAAAATAAATTATCAGATATTATCCCAAGTGTACTTTCACAATGAAAGCTGAGAAAACATTAAAAGGAGAAAACGTCTGCAGAGCCACTGGTCAAAGAGAAGTAAAGAAACAAGCTTTTTTTCTGCTGCTTGTAATCACATCTTACAGTAGAGGTTCAGAGCCAAACTAACAATGATCTGATGCACTTACAAGTGTGTGTGTGTGTGTAAGCTTCGATAGATCTTCTATACAAAGTGGGCGACATTTTCCTTCATCAGAAAGAAAACAGTGACGTTAATTCATTTAGTCACAGGTTCAGCCTCCAGAGAGAATTCATCGTGGTTAACGTGGTTGTATTGAGAAAGCTCTCCGCTTGTACAGATAAATATTCTATCACAACCTACTTTAGCACTTTTCACAGCAGAAATTATAATGAAAGTCAAGGCTGTGATGTGTCAAGTCGACTGTGCAGAGGAGCAAGATGTGTGAGACTGTGGATACACACACACACACACACACACACTTTCAATGCAATACTTATAAGTGTGTAATTCATTGCTGGTGTGGCTCTGCATATGTGTTGGTAATGAGAAATAGACGATTATATACAGTATTTTCCTGTTATTTGAAACATGCAAGACTGAAAAAGGAAAGAGTTGTGGAAAAAAAAATATTGTTTCATTTAACTGGAATTTATTCATTCAACATCATTTGAGTCAAATACCACTGAATTCTCCCTGAAATACTTGCCCCATACTTCTCAAAATCTGCAAGAATCTCGACGATAAAACAAATCCTAACCCACATTCACAATAGCCTTTTAACTCATCATTTTAAATGGAGTGCAGGATCACACGGGTGAGGATGTAAAAATGTCATATCAACATTTGTTTGACCAATCAGAGAGGAGGAGAAAGTTGATTTCAAGTTTGTGAAATAAAGGCATAGATGGCCTGATGGGAGGATTTCTCCAATAAAAGCTGAACCGATAGTGAAGCTTAACACAAATTAACTTGATCTTTTCTCAGATAATTATGGGAGATTTTCGTGCGGCATGTTAGATGGCGTTGGCCACCACCATCAATGAAATACTAAACCATGACTTCATTTAAAGCAGTGATTCTCACGGGGGGCGCGAGGTTTTGTCAAGGGGGCGCGTTTGATCTCGGGGAACATGCTTCTTTATTTATTTATTTATTTATTTATTTTTACGTTCTAGAAAAAAGTGCAGTTGCACATCCACTACATTAGGGGGCAGTGGCGCTCTCATTGGCAGAGTGTGTGCAGGGAGCATACAGCACAGAGTATGAGTATGAAGTGTAGACACCAAGTGACACCATGAAAACATATTTAACAGGGATGAGAAGACAGGCGGAGAGAGACGGAGATAAAGAGACAAACGAAAGTCTCCCAAAGCTAAGACGAGGAAATATGACGAAGCGTCTGTAGCGCTTGGTTCACTGTGAAAGACCGGTGTGTTACTGAGTCTGAAATGTTGGAGACAAAGACATTAAAGACATTACACCACAATCATGCTGATATTGTTCAGTATCATATGGTTTGACATAGTCAGTCAAATTTTTATAGTTTAACTTTTAATTTTTCAATTTCAACCCTGATACACAGTAAAGGCCCCATGTGTTATTAAACGTGTGTCTGTATAAACTGTCAGAACTGAAGAATGCACTCTGCAGCCACGTTCTCACACACATCAAGCCTTCAAACAAGCTCCTCGCATACTTGAAGCCACCACACCAACAGATGGAGCAACGACGAACCTCAGCTCAGCGCTCATTAGTCTGACTGACGCACAATTTGGCAAAAATCATCCACTTTGTAGAAATTCAGATGAAGGATTTGATGATTCGGATTCCCTGGTATCGTCATATTTGGAAAATGAAGTGAGAGCGGTTTGTTTTGACCTAACAACTACTCGTGACTGGTTTTATATCTGATCTCCGCTGCCACCCGCTGAACCTTGTCAGACAACACGGAGCAAAGCGCTGCCTGCGGACCACTTTCACAGAGCTAGTTAGCAGACAATGAGATGTTGTGAGCGTGAGGGGAAGGATGGGGGGAGGGGGGGTGTCATCCATTACTACAAGTGCAGCACCGCGCTCTATTTTCTGCAGAGTGTTTGAGAAATTGGTCTCTCTGGAGCCGTGATGAGAGATTTCTCCATCTGCATAATTGTTGAACACTGGTGTGAAATTGCAGCTCTCTGGAGACGCCCCTCGTTCCTTCATTGTCAGAGAGTGACGGCGTATCCTGTCATTTGATGCAGAGGCCTTAGCGGACAGTGGTCAAGCCTGTCTTCAAAAAATAGGCCTGATCATTTTTTTTATTGCTGTAATTATTCCTCCAATTTCTACTGACCCAGAAATCCCTTCTTAATGGAACTGTAATTTAAGTGATGGGGAAAAAAAATCGACAGTAAACGTTTATCTGAACTTAACAGGACACTTCTGTTGCCCAAATGAGTCAAATTAAGTAGATATGTTAAATGTGCCAAAATCTCTCCTTATGTTATACTTCCACTACAGCAGAGGGAATTCCATCCTAAAAAGGGTGAAAATATGGCAGAAAAGCCTCGGATTTGTGGTTTTTCAAGATTTTTGTTGCACAAAATGACACTGTACAGTTCATTCTCAATCACTTACAATGAAAGCACATTGGATGGGGATCATTCAATAGCCAATATAAACAGGAGGAATGATCACTGCAGGGGAAAAAAAAAACAAAAAACGCCTCTTCCTGTCTTCCTGTGCTCATATTGACACCAGACTGTTGTTTTAAGACACACTTGAGAAATTGTGAACCTGTCCTTTAAAACGTGTTAAACGGCTCGCACCATCACACGGGGGAGGATGTAAAAATGTCATATCAACATTTGTTTGACCAATCGGAGAGGAGGAGAAAGTTGATTTCAAGTTTCTTAAATAAAGTGGTTCTCAAATAGTGAAGTTGTGTCAAAGGGGCGCGTTTGACCTCGGAGAACATGCATTTTTATTTTTATTTTTTTTCATATTCTAGAAAAAAGCACAATTACACCTCCACTACATTAGGGGGCAGTGGCGCTCTCATTGGCAGAGTGTGAGCAGGGAGCATACAGCACAGAGTATGAGTATGAAGTCTAGACACCAAGTGACACCATGAAAACATATTTAACAGGGATGAGAAGACAGGCGGAGAGAGACGGAGATAAAGAGACAAACGAAAGTCTCCCAAAGCTAAGACGAGGAAATACGACGAAGCGTCTGTAGCGCTTGGTTCACTGTGAAAGACCGGTGTGTTACTGAGTCTGAAATGTTGGAGACAAAGAAATTAAAGACATTACACTACAATCACGCTGATAAGACCATTTTATGTAATTTTTTTTCAGTACCATATGGTTTGACATAGTCAAATTTCTTATAGTTTAACTTTTAATTTTGAATTTCAGATGCATACAGTTAATAAAGCTATTCTTTGTTGTAAGTTGGTCCATATTGTTCTCATATACATTATTAAGGATACAGTGTTATGCAGAGGAACAATTTTATAGACAAATTTTACTATTTATAGACGCATGGGGGGGCGCAAGATATTTTCTTCTTCTAAAAAGGGGGGGGGGCGACAAAAAATAATTGAGTAGCACTGCTTTAAAGGAACTGTTCGTTCATCCATCGCAGATTTTAAGAATCTTGACGATCATCTTGAATCGAGTACCGAAGCTTCTCTGCAGACACAACACCTTGATGAGAACCTTTACGGCCACTTTACGTTGTCACTTCTACAACTTGTACATCTTAGAGCCAACAACACACACACACGCCGCTGTCAATAGAATCACACAGGCTTGTCATATGCTGATCCTGTCAGTACGCCTCATACAAAGCGTTGCCCAGGCACGTTTTACTGCTCTGATTTGACAGAAGAAACAACTCTTGTTCAAACCAGACTGACGAGTCACGAAGACGATCTCTCAGCACGTCGCGCTTAAACAGAGTTCACAAAAAGCGACGTAAAGTCTTCAGGGCAGAGCTGCACATCGGGGCGGTGACGACATGCGGAGGATGTTTGAATTCATTCGGCTCAGCTGCTCACGGAAGAAAAAAGTCCTTTAAAGTTGGCGGATGTGTGTCAACGTATTCAGCAGTTTCAAACAAGCTGCCTTTTATTTGGACATGATTCAGACGTCTGGACTTTAGAGGTTTTACTACAGAAGAGAAAGGGAGGGAGGGACGTAGGTTTGTTAACGTTCTAGCAACTGTCTAATACTAAGAAATCTCCAGAAGGTCGTTGGTAGATGAAACCAAACTTGTATTGGTAAAAATCAAGTTTCAGTTTCTGAGTACATTTTCATGCTAAAGTTAGCAAAGTCTGGGGTTCAGAACAGACAAAAGCAAAAGTGATTTGCAAGTAATGCCAGAAATTCGACGCTGCAGCATCTCAAAGCCACGAAAACGGATTAAACCTGACCAAACTCTGTAACTTCCAGTAGCAATTCTGCATGTTTGACGGAAATAAGTGAGGTGATCGCGGGGCTTCAAATGCAAAGATATGCTCCTGCGTTCCATGGTTGGGAAAACAAGGGTTTTAGACAGCGCAGTAAAGAAACAGAAGCATGCTCCAAACATGGTGAGGTCTGTAAGATTGGATCAAATCGAGATAACAGAGTCTGAATCTTAAGGTCTTAAACCCCCCCCTACCTTTTTTTAACGAGGTTTTTGCTCGTACAAGCGTGTCAAGTCGGATGTAGAAAACTACCGATTGTAAAACGCCCGTCTCGACTTGGAGAAGAATTCACGAGCTTCGACACGCGGCGGCCATATTAGCGGGTGAACACAGGTGTTAGCGATGATGCTAATTAAGGCCCCATTCAGTGTTGTCACCTTAATTAGCATCATTGGAAACATCTGTGTTCACCAATCACTTATCAGCATCTCCACGAGCAGCCAATAGAAGAGTCTCCAGGTTCCACTTCTACACGTGGGAAAGTTTCATTCACAAAAAGTGGGTCAGAAGTTTGACCCCGAGCAACGAGAAAACACGACCCACAATCCTCCGTGTGGATGATGTCACGACGTTGGGTGTCACAGAGGATGCCCCCCCCCCTCCCTCCCCCCTCCTAGAGTGAGGAATCTTCGGAAACCACTTGGAAAACGACTCTGGCACGGGTCGCCGCTGTCATCACTTCATTCGAGCAATTACAAAAACTTACGTCTCACACACACACACACACACACACACACACACACACACTGCCGGGACAGCCTGACTATCTATGACTCCCACCTACTCATAAAACCATATATGGGGAAATTCGTGAATGCGTCAGGCTCCTCTTAAATCACGCTGGGGATCAGGTCTAGTGGTGGTGGTGGCGGCTGCTGCATCAGGCCAGATGTGTTTAACTTGTGGGAGAAGAAGAAGAAGAAGAAGAAGAAGAAAAAAAAAAGACGGAAGTGAAGAAAACCACAAGAGGGTGAAATAACTGCTTTACAAGGCTGATAAGAGTCAAGCAGGGCCGACGACGGCGAGCTACTAGACCGCAAAACGCTCCGCCGCGGGGCCGCCACCAGGATGAGGAATCCTGATGTGTGTGTGTGTGTGTGTGTGTGTGTGTGTGAGGGCGCCGGAGGTGTTCGGCAGATAACAGCGGGTGTAAAGGGATCCTACGTGGACAATGTTGCAGCTCACTTGTTTCTTAACCTCAGAATGGGGAACAGATGTGCAGGATTTAGAAGTGGAATTCTCCTTTCCTGTGTAACAAAGCCCTCGGAGCGGCTCGTGTAATATAAGTGTGTGTGTGTGTGTGTGTGTGTGTGTGTGTGTGTGTGTGTGTGTGTGTGTGTGTGTGTGTGTGTGTGCTGGAGGAGTAAGTGCATGTGTGTGTGTGTGTGTGTGTGTAGGGGGAATGGTGGGGCGGTCAGAGGAGAGTAGGAGTATTACAGAGCTCCTCACACACACACACACACACACACACACACACACACACACACACACACACACACACACACACACACACACACTCCCCTCCCACATTGATCTCAGTGCACCCAACTTGAGTCCTCCAGTGAGAAGAAGAAGAAGAAGAAGAGAAGTAAAAAACAAAAACAAAAGCACTCAGAACGTGTAATTATGAGCCAGATGAAGCACGGTAACACTCACCCTCCTCCCTGTCTTCTTCACCAGCCTGACAAAAAGAGAGAAGGCGGGTTAGAAGCGGCTGCAGGAAGCCACAAGGAAATCAGACGTGCGTGAGATGTCCAGCAGCAACGTGCGTGGGAAACACAGAAATAAGCAGTATTCCTAACGCGTCTTACGCAACAGGCACATCCACAGAGGAGCTGTTTGCAGACCTGTTGCTGCGCTTCACGCGTAAAAGGCGACAAGCAGGAGACGCACCAGGGAACGGACACTTACCTTGTCAGCTGAAGTCACTATGAATCCTACAAGAAGCAACGCTAGTGACAGGACTGCCATCACGAGTCTTTTATTTCTCTGAGAAAAAAAAAAAAAACTTTATCCCAACAACAACAAAAAAAAGTTAAATAAAAAAAGGAACTTTACGCAATAAGCGTGACCCGGCTCATTCAAAAAAAAAAAAAAAAAAAGTTATCACAAAGTGGCCAATGCAGAGCTGTGCCTCTTGTTTCTGAAACAGTGATGCGGTAGTTTCATTGGAGCAGCACTGAGGCGAGTTGCGACACTTCACTTCACTTTTTCTTTTTTTTTGGTCAGTTTCAGTGTGTTCTTGTTTTTTTTTTTGGTTTTTTTTTTCTTTTTTGACGGAGTTTCTAGAAAGTTTCGGGCTTTAGTCGGAACATCCCGTCCGCCGCCGCCGGACAGAGCTGCAGAGTCAGGCTCGTCTCCTGCGACCTGGCCGCTGCGCTGCGGCTTTAAACGTCACACAGGACCAGCCCTGTGTGACGTCAGCCGCCCTGTCCACGAGCCCTACACATGGTGGGACAGAGGAGGAGGAGGAGGAGGAGGAGGAAGGACCCCTCCCCTCCTCATCCTCACCCCATCCCAGCACACACTGGTCTACTTTCTGTTATAGTTTTTATTAAGATAAGACATAAAGATAAGATAAGAGGACTTTATGGATCCCACAACGGGAAATCTGCTTGTTACTGCAGCGTACAGAGTAAAGAAAAAAGAAATAAAAGCTAAGAAAATAAGAGCTATGAAAAAATAAAAATACACAACACTATGTACAGAATTCATAGAATTTGTTGATCCGCATACACAGTATGCATTATGGACATAGAATGGAGAAAAGATAATAAATAGCAAGAAGTAGTATGCATAAGCAAAGCATGTATGCATACATACATGCACGTACACACATTTACATGTTTGTATATATATATATATATGCACACATTTGTGCATAGTGTTGTATATTTTTATTTTTTTTATAGTTTTTACCTTCTTTAGCTTCTATTTTATTTACTCTGTAACACTGCAGTAACAGATAAATTTCCCCGTTGTAGGATCAATAAAGTCTTATCTTATACATATCCACACACATACACATACATAGCTAATGCATACTTAAAGGTGCAGGATGTGTGTGTAGAGAAAAGTGACGAGATATTAAAATATCTTTAAGCAAACAAAAAAAAAAAAATTAAATTAAAAAAAGATAAAATTGGACTTTATTGAACCAGGAGCACAAGAAGCAACCAGCAAGGTAAGTTAGTAAGTAGTGAAGAAGTAATGAGACTAATAGAAGAAGACTCATAGAGAAGAGGAAACCGACTTTATTACAAATAGAAGAAAAACTGAACTGAAAAAGTACCAAACTTTTACAGAGAGGACGGTTCTGACACATGAATCCAGGGCTCAGGGACAAATCCAGTTTATTGAGATGAGAGTGTCAAAAACTTTTTAAAAATGCAGTTTAAGAAGCAGCAAGTTTAGAGAAAAGTTTAGTCTGAGCTGTTAACAGCTCGTAGACACGTGAAACGTGAGCAGACGCCACGCTGCTGTTTGTGGGGCTTCGGGGGTTAAAAGGTTTAAACCACTGGTTTTGCTTTTTAACCGTGTGTTGGATTTTAAAACGCTTCCTCTCGTGTCCAATCTGCGTCTGAAAGCAACTAAAGCTGTCAGGTAAATGAAGTGATGGGAGTGAAGTATGAGGTAGAAGTGGAAATCATCAAGTACAAGTACCACAGAAGATTTTCCACCACTAAAAGTAACTTTACTTTATCATGTTCATGTCGTGCAGATATCAAAAGTTCTCCCCTTTATTATCATTTAGAATAAAAAAAAAAAAAAAATTAAAAAGTCTTGAGCTGCTTTTTAAGTGTCCACATATCTGAACTTTTTATAACCTGTAGTATATAAACTATACTAACTTTTATTTACGCAGGTGAGCAAATTAAGAACAATTCACAAGTGCAGCTTAGTTTTTTTTAAATTTTACTTTAAGCCAAAATCAAGGAGCAACCAGCAATGGAGACATAAATATAACATAATGGTGTAGGCAGGTCCACAAACTTTCAATAATTATTATTATATCAATTCAATAACTTCCTGCACAAGTTCAGTGAACAGAAAAAACAAAAACTGCAGTTACTGAAATACTGAAATCCATCCATTTGCCTGTGAAACAGCAGCATGGTTGTTCTTTAACTCTCCCAGCACGTGGGCCGGTCCTCGTCCCCGTGAACCTGGCCCGCTTCCTCAGGTGGAGTTCGGGGCGTCGTGTGCGACCCAGACGGGCTGAGGAACAGAGCAGCGCTCCGCGGGGGGTTCTGGGAACATCTGTCGCAGCGCTCCTCGTTCCTCCTGCTGCCTGAACAGGACTCCGCCTGGATGTTTGCCGTCTTTCATGCAGAATGAAGCTGGTCCCGACCAGACTCACATTATGCATCCGTATAGTACTAGCTAAAACAGATACACACATACAGTATTTTACCACGGTTGACAGGGACTGTTTCATTTCTGCAGTCAATAAAAAACAGTTGAGTGGAGAAAAAAAAAGGACCAGAGCTGCAGATCTTCACATAGACAGTCATGATTAGCTTTTTGTGCTAGAATCATATCAAAATCTACACAAAAACAACCCAGCTCTAGCCCTGATTCATACAGTACGTTCTGATTCATGCATCCATGTTGAAGACAGAGATCTGCAGTTGCACAGTTGACAGCTGTTTTTCTTCTGCTGCTGGTTTAGAACAGGCAATTAAAAAATGTGGAGGACGCTGGTGTGATTTAGGTAAAGTGGAAAGTGAACCAGCTTCTTGCTGCACTCAGTGATTTTAGGGAATTAATTATGCATGAAAGGTCCCGATGAAGCTATACAGTAGAGTGGTTTCCTTAAATTATATATGTTGAAGTTTATTCATTTTGTCCCAAAAGCCTGAAAATGAAGAAAGGATGCATCATTTAATTAGTTTATTCTGATTTATTTTTTATTTTCTAGAATTTCTCCATTTGGACGTGTATTGCTTCACTCTCCCATTCTCGCTCATATGAACTTGGGCTGGGTATGCGCATGACATAATATAATAAAAATCTATTTAATAAGCTCAAAAAAAAAAAAAAGTCACGGCCATGTCCTGATGTCACTCTTTCCCTCATTTAGCAAGCAGATATTTTATTCATTTATTGGGTCACATGATTTAAAACGAATGTTTTTACAGATCTGAAGAGTTGACGGAGTTTTTCTTTTCATGCCTTTAAGTCGTGGGCCCCCTGGCGAGATCAGAACTACAAACCGCTGCTCTAATTGCAAAAACTGACAGTAGTACGAGTCGCAAAATGTCATTTAAAGACGCCCGACCCTCCCTCCTCTGAACACATGGGACAGGACGAGGCAAGTTTATTTGTACGGCTCATTTCAACAAAACACTAAAAGCATCAAGATATCATTAAAAAAGTTCACTGAAAGGGGGACTACATTTACAGCATTATACAATTTAAAAACATTTCACTGTCCGGTGTTAGGCCCCTCAGACACATTTATCAGCTACCTGGCAGTAGAGTTCCAGTTAAAATATTCCAGCCACTGAATTAATTTCCCACTCAGAGTCGCTGAGGAACTCCAGAGGGCGAGAGCTGCATGTGAGATCAGGTGGCGCGGCCGCCGTTCGCAGTAATATCGACAGAAGTCCACCTCGCTGCACATCAGCTCCACTTTTTTTTTCCCGTGTTCCACGCCCTCAGATCTCAGGAGGGCCCGACCGGGTGTTTGAATATTAACGCACGACTCGGCACAAGACAGAGAGAGAGAGAGAAAAGGCCCAGTGGAGCTTTTTTGGGGGATAATACATCACTGTAAACGTCTCCATTAAATGTCGGCAAGCGGTCGGGCCGGCACCTGTGCAAAAAAATAAAAATTAATGACATTTATAAATATTAATGAGCGGGACGGGCGATTAAAATGCAGCACACAGGGGGGTTCAGGCGGGAGCAGGAAGGGCAGAGATTATTCTGTAGAGCAAGTAGTGCATCTGTGAGCGAGACATTTTATCTGCAGCAGCACTCCAGAGGGGAAAGAGGTGTAGAGCACATTATACGGGTTAAAAAGAGAAAAAAAAACGCACCTATTGAGATGTTTCTGTGATGGAATCCAGGCCTTTTGGAGTTTGACCTTTGACCTTTGCACTGAGGCTTGATACTAAATTAAGGTTTCTTTTGAAGGGAGCATCCACTGACACGGCAAGGATCAAAATTCTGTTCATGCCTCCTAAAAAAAAAAAAAAAGCTAAGCCCCGCCCCCTTTGCTGTTAGACGCATACACATACCGCTCGCTTTCTAGAGTGGAGCAAAACGTGGTTTCAGAGAAAAGCGGGAGGTTATGAATTGGTTAAAAGTCTTTTTTTTTTGTTGCACAGAGAAGAATGAACTGTCAGCAGCGACGTGCGAGCGCTGCGCTCTGCCTCCATCACACATGGGAGACACATGATCGTATATCACTGCTTTTATTGGGCACAGCCAAAGGGCCGTTAGAGGGCCGTGTCAAGACGCTCGCCTCGTTTTCCTCCCTCTCGTGTCCTTTTATTCCCCCTCTTCGCCATTCGTCGATAGGGAAACAACAAGCCTCGCCACCCTCGTCATTTTTTGTGTGTGTTCCCAGGGTTGAAGATAAGGAAACCTGATTAAGCGGCACATCTGCACACCTCATGGCTTCACCGCCACGGGAGAGCCGCAGACAGACAGGGCCAGGGGAAGGTGAGAGGGACGAGGTGATGGGGGAATAAATGAAGGGCTGAGAGGTCTGAAGGAAGAGGAGGGGGGGGGGGCAGCTGGAAGGGCTTTAAAAAAAAAAAAAAAGTCAAGTCCGGTTTGTTAGTTTATCAACATCCTGTTCATCCCTGACCCGCTGCAGACGCGGACCCCCAGACTTCCCTCATCTGGCCTCGGGAGCACAACATCTGGTCTTTACCCCGCCCCCCCCCCCTAAACCCCCCCGCGAAAGCCCCACAGATCCAGACATTAAATAAGTTGCTGTTACAATTGGCAGCGAATCACATGGAGCAAATTGAAAGCAGGCCTGTGTGGCAAAATTGGATTTCTTATGTAGATCATGTGATAAAAAAAACATTTCACTCCCGAAGGTTACACAGGAAGATTTTATCATTTCTTTTGTGTGGATACACAGTTTTTTTTTTTTTTGCAGGAGACGTAACACACAACAAGTCGCGTTTTACCTCCCTGTCAACAGTGATGATGTGCATTCACCCAAGTACTGAACTCTGGTGTCATTACTACTTGAGCTCCACTTGAGTATTTCCAATTGACTGTTTGCACTCCAACTCCACTACATTTCAGATGCAGATTCGACTAAATGGATAATATAACAGAGATAAGAATCAACTCACATGTGGACAAAATAATGATTTTGCTCTGAAACCTTTAACACACTTCTAATACTATAAATGTGTATGAGTATTTTATATTTAGAGAAAAAGGCCAAAACTTATTATTATTCTACTCCTGTTATATACAGATGATATTTATCTGCTAATCAGCCAATTACATATAAAGAAGCTTAATCCAGCTCCACCTACAACAGTAAAAGCCAATAATTAATATATAATTGAGGACCAAACCATCACTTTAACTATAGCAAATCATGTCATTTTACATAAGTAGGATTTTATCTTGTTAATAATTGCTAATTATCAGTTATTTAACTTAAATTAAAACTTTTTCATCATTGGGGAAGACAATTCTTTGATTCCTCTGGACGGGACAAGAAAGTTTCCACACCACCATATCATTACTTTTTATATGAATGTAAAGAAAGCAGCAGGACTCGCCCTTTTTTCCTCTTTTTTTTTCATGCCGTCCCAATAAAACTCCACTTCTCCATCTCTTAAAAAGAAAATTCAAAAAGAAAAGATTCTCTGAAAGACGAGCCGTTCTTATAATTTACGCCCTGGAGCAGAAGGCTCGACCAGATATTTACAAAAAAAAAAAAAAAAAAAAAAAAAATTTGTGGTGAAAAAAAAAAAAAACCCGATTGTTTAAAGGAGTCTTTTATTTCAGCCTGCGTGGGCCTGGGGGGGTTCAGGGCAACTGGTGCTCAGTCAGAGAAAATGAATACGCGGCCTTTTACACGTGATTCTAATTTGTATAATTTTGCCAAGTGAAAATAATCCTCCTGAGAGGACAGAGGGGGTGGGGGGGTAACCTAATTACAAGACGTAGGTATGCGCTTTGAAAGTCGCTTTTTACCCTGAAACGACAGCGATCGCCGCGGCGAACAAAGCTGACCCCCACTTGCATTATAAAAAAAAAAAAAAAGGGAAAGGGGGTGGGGGGGAGCCGAGGCCGTTTCAGAGAAGGCATCTGAATTGTTTTCTTTTCTCTTCTTTGGCGCTTTGTGCCGAGGACACACACACACACAAAAAAAGGCCCCGACACAATGACGCGTGACGTCTAACAGCAAAGTTATGTCAGAGTCACAATGTGCGTCTAGGTGGCGAGGCGGGCAGATGCCCCCCCCCCCCCCCCCCCCCCCCACACACACACACACACACACACACACACACACACACACACACACACACACACACACACACACACACACACACACACACACACACACACACACACGCCCCCACGGGGTCAGCGCTGGTTTTTGTCCCTCAGTGTCACCACAACAGAGGGGAAGGTAGGGCAATAAAACCCCTGCAGCTAAAAAGGAGGCATTCCAGCAGAGGGAGGGGCATGCACATAATTTAAAACATGGCTGTCATATTCTGAATGGAAGCCCCCCCCCTTGAGTGGAAACCATCCATTTTTTGTGCCGCTCTCACGTAAGCAGAAAACGCTGCTAAATAGGTTTGTTTGGGAACAGGAGAAACACAATTAAAGCGAGGGCGCGGGGTGACGACGCATGAGGACGGACAGGAAGTGATTAGAGGTTAAAACCTGCAGGGATTTTTATACTGGAGCTTTTTTTGCTGCAGACACACAGGAACTAGACAAATTAATCAAAAAACATTTACCTTCTCTTATTTCAAATCCGATTGTCGATTTAATTAGAGGCTTCACCTCTAGTTTAGTTTCCACCTGAGGAAAAACTAATGTTGGATATGTACAAGAATGAACGATTGTTATAGGTTTTTTTTAGG
The DNA here is from genome assembly GCA_036785175.1 of Eupleurogrammus muticus. NCBI lineage: Eukaryota > Metazoa > Chordata > Actinopteri > Scombriformes > Trichiuridae > Eupleurogrammus > Eupleurogrammus muticus. The sequence goes on from JAYKQN010000005.1 coordinate 24,148,423, forward strand.
GAGTTTCATTGGGGCAAATCTGTGATTTGTGATTCTGGGCTATGAAAATACAATTGAATCAATAGAAAATGAAAGTGCCAGAAAGTGATAGAAATTTGAATTTCAGTTTTTCCACCAACACTAATTAAAAATGACTGAAATGCACAGGAAAAAAGGGAATTCTAACATCTACATTTTCATGAATACTGGGTTAATAAAGGTCATGTGACCTGATCCAAAGCTGCCGTACAGCTGCTGAATGGATCACATTTTTTCCTCTTCTTCCCAGTTTATCTGTAAAGGGAAATTCGTCTTGCAGCCAGGTGACATATCGTGCACAGAGACTAAACACAGGATACATAAAATATGAGTAAAACATACACTTAAGCTGACCCGAGATCTCACACTAAGAACCATCTATATGCTGTAAACCCTAAATGGTAGAAGCCCTATAACCAATAACGGAACATTTCAATAATGTTTTATAATATTCGGGTAAAATCTGAGAGATTGACTTGTCTATGATGTCTATGGCGACAGTAGATACACGTAGATACACGTAACGTTTCCTTCTTTGCTGAGACGAGGACACAATCCCCCACATTTAAAAAAAAACGTGACACCATTCAACACCTGCTGAATCTGTCCTCAGCCCACATTTAATTAGGAAATGAACCTCAGCCCATGGGGGGGGGGGGGGGGGGGGGGGGGGGGGGGGGACCGGTTGGTGTCCCGCATTCCTTCCATCCTCGCCATCCCCTCCGCTGTTTCTAAGGAAAGCGGCAGAGCCTGTGACGGCGTGTGAATTTCAACGATCCCCCCCCGGCATACACACAAAGACACAGGACAATTTAGAAACCTGCAAACACACAAAACAACGTAGCAGGCTGCTAAGGCCTAGTGGTTCCCTGCGAGTAAATTTCATCGATTAATCGGTGGCAGATCTGCGACGAGGAGCCTTACAAACACAGATAATGACGTCAGGAGCTGGTGGTGGGCTAGGCTTGTCAACCTCTCTAAGTTTTTTTGTAATTGAAGTTTTTATTTTAATTTTACATTTTTAAGAACAAAAAACAAAGATGGTACATGGCTCATGTTGTACATCATATAGAAAAGAAAGAGTAAAACACATGGTCAGACATTAAAATTAGAAAGTGCTCCTGGACAAAAAACATATACATACATATATCATACCCACACATATGCAAGTTTTACAACATACAAAGTATAATCTGGATATACATAATTTGCAAAGTAAATGTTAGGCTTTGCAGTAGAGTTTTACACTTAAGTCACTAATTAGAGGTAAGGTACTCTTGAAAAAAGTCCCAACTGCCCAACACCTCAGGCCTTTTGCATCCAATTCTAGTCAACATGACCTCATATGAGACAGTTTCAACCATCAGAACTTTCCATTCTTGGAATGTCGGCTTATCGGGTGACTTCCAGTGTCTTAGTATAATTCTAGCAGCTGATGTTAGCCCTACTATCAGCACTGTGTGTGTATCTTTTGTCAGTTGTGGTATTACTGTTTTGTCTCCTAGAAGACATAAACGTGGGCATATTGGGAGATTTACTGTTGTCCATTTCTCCAGGAATTTCAATATTTTACACCAGAATGGCCTGACCATAGCACAATCCCATATGAGATGTAAAAGCGTGCCAGTTTCCTTTTTACATTTCCAGCATATATTATTATTTATTAGTCCCATTCTAAAAAGTTTGCATGGTGTCCAATAAAACCTGTGTAGGATTTTGTATTGAATAAATTTACATCTAATTTCTTTGATATATTTACCATTATCAGCCAAAATGTGTTCCCAAGTATTTTTGTCAATGTCACATTCCAGATCTCTCTGCCAGATCATTCTTAAGTTTTCACATGAGTTACTGGTCAAACAAATCCAGCTACTGTAAAACATTGATGCCTTAGGATTACATGGCAATCGGAGATACTCAACAATTGGGTTGTCTATTTCAGTTGGCTGAGGTATTTTTAATATGCAGTTTCTGATCTGCAAATACTTCCAGAAATCACCCTTTTCTTGCAGATTGTACTCTTGAGCTAACTCAGCAAAGGATTTAATAGTACCTTCTTTGTAAAGGTCATTAATTGTATATATTCCATTCTCTAGCCACTTTTTCCAAAACACTGTACGTTTCCCTATTTTAATTTCTGGGTTAAGCCATAGTGAGGCATATTGCTGTTTGTAATGAGACAGTTTGTGTAACTTATGAATTTTCACCCAAACCTCCCTTGAGTGCTTAATAACTGGGTTTCTATCCTTCTCTGAGTTAGTTACCTGTTGGGATAATGCCTGTATAGGATGAAAGGGTGTGGCAAGAGTCTCTTCTATAGCAGCCCATTTAAGGCCAGACACCATTCCACTCCAATGCTTAACAATCTTTGCCATTTCAAAAGACAAGCTGTATAGTCTAATATTAGGTAAACCCAGCCCACCTTTATCCTTTGGTGAATATAATTTACTCAGTTTAAATCTAGGCTTTCTCCCTGCCCAAAGGAATTCTTTGGTGAGATTATCATATTGTTTAAAAATATGATCTGGTATGCTAAGTGGTAGCATCATTGATATATAATTAAACTGTGGAGCAATCACCATTTTAATAACATTTACTTTACCATACAAGGTCAGATTTAACTTCCCCCATTTTCCTATGTTCGTCTTGATTTTTTGAAGTAGTGGTTCATAGTTCAGGGCAATCATCTCATCAAAGTCTGGGCTCAACTTGATGCCCAGGTAGACCATGCCTTTTGACAACCATTTAAAGTTATGCTGAGTGATTATCTGTGAATGACAGTGTTTAGACACTGGCATTGCTTCGGACTTGGTCCAGTTGATTTTATAACCTGAAAACTGAGAATATTCACTGATAGTGTTCATCAAGGCAGGTAGGGAGTTTTGTGGGTCTCTAGTCAGAAAAAGAATGTCATCAGCATAGAGCATTAGTTTATGTTCACTACCACCTCCATCCACTCCCTTGATAGAGGGGTTTGCTCTTATTGCTATCGCTAAAGGTTCAAGGACAATTGTAAATAGAAGTGGTGAAAGGGGACACCCCTGTCGTGTTCCTCTGGAGAGATTAAAGAATGATGAGATCACCCCATTAGTCATAACTGCTGCCTTAGGATTACTATACAGTATTTGAATCCATTTCATGAAACCAGTTCCAAATCCAAATTCTGACAGGGCCGAGTGAAGAAAACCCCACTCGACCCTGTCAAAAGCCTTCTCAGCATCCAATGAAATGGCAGCCACTGGTGCAGTGTTGGAGGAGTTGCACCACATTAAGTGCATGAGCCTTCTTAAATTATCAGTAGAGGACCTGCCTTGTAAGAAACCAACCTGGTCTGGGTGTATAATGTCTGGTAATACTGTCTCTAGCCTCATAGCCAGTACTTTGGCCAGTATTTTGCTGTCCACATTAATTAGGCTAATTGGTCTGAAGTTGGCAGGATCTGTATGATCTCTGCCTTCCTTAGGAATCAATGAAATGAGTGCTTCATTCAGAGATGGTGGGAGTGAGCCTTTCTGAAAGGCCTCTTCATACACTTTAGTCAAAACAGGGGTAAGTATGTCTATGTATTCTTTATAATATTCAACAGGAAACCCATCGGTTCCAGGTGACTTCCCTGTTTTCATAGATCTAATAGCCTTCTTCACCTCCTCCTGGGACACAGGTTTATCAAGAATTTCTACCTGTGCAGGTGACAAGCATGGAAGAGCTATGTTGAGGAAGAAGTTCTGCAGTGATAGTTTGTTTGGCATGCCTTCTGATCTGTACAGTTTCTCATAAAAATTTTTAAAGACCTCATTAATTTCTTTGGAAGATGTTACTAGTGACCCCTCTCTTCTAATTGCAGGAATTACATGAGCACAACTTTGCTCTTTGAGCTGTCTAGCCAAGAGTCGTCCTGTTTTCTCTCCTGCTTCGTAAAATGTTGTTTTTAACCTAAATAGAGCATATTCCGCTTTTTTATTGAATATTTCATGTAATTTGAATTTACTTCTACAAATATTATTAAACAAACTATCAGAGTAATGTTCTGCCAATTTCCTTTCCATTATGATTAAATCTGCTTCTAATTTTTTAATAGTGTTAATGTGCTCTTTTTTCTTTTTAGACGTTTGTGCTATAATTTTGCCTCTAATATATGCTTTTGAGGCTTCCCCGACCATTGCCATACTGTCTGTACTACCTATATTGATCTCAAAAAATGATGATAGATCTTTTGCTAGTTCATTATGAAATACCTCATCTTGAAGTAAAGAGGTATTCATTCTCCATCTACCTCGTCTGAGTCTGTCTGAATGTATTTTAATACATAGTACAACAGGTGCATGATCTGACAAAGAAATGGCATTAATATTGCTGTCAACTACAGCATCAACCAGATTCTGAGAGATCAAAATGATATCTATACGTGAGTAGGACTTGTGGCAGTGAGAGTAAAAAGAATATTCTCGTTTACTTGGATTAACCACACGCCATATATCAATCAAACCATTGTCTTTCATTAGCATATGAATAGCTGCTCTATCCTTAGGTATGGCAGTTTGAAAAAATCTGCTTTTATCTAGTGCACTATCAAGAACCTGGTTAAAATCTCCAGCCAACAGCACTTGTCCTTGTGCATTCCCCAATATTCTATTAACCTCATGGAAAAAAGATGGCTCTTCTTTGTTGGGGGCATAAATATTACAAAGTGTTAGTTCCATGCCATTTATAATGGTGTCAAGGCAAATAATTCTGCCATTAGCATCCGAAAATTCCTTTACTAGTGAGAAATTTAACATTTTGTGTACTAAAATAAGAACTCCATTTTTCTTGCTTGAGAAAGAACTGTAGAAAACTTGTCCTACCCAGTCTCTTTTAAATTTTTTAGCCTCATCGTCTTTTAGGTGCGTTTCCTGAATAAATGCTATGTCTGTTTGTTGAAGTTTAAGATATGAAAGCACCTTTTTTCTTTTCACTGGGTTACTGCAGCCATTAATGTTCCAGGACACTACCTTAACATAGAAGCTATTTGCCATTCAAGCATTCAAAGTAAATAAAAATGTAAATATGGGCAAATGAAAGCAATTCAATTTTGTCTGACCTTCATAAAACTGTATAATTTTCAGAGCTGTTGTTGTACCATCGCTGAACAATTCCAAAATGTCTATAACTAGACAAAGAACAAGCTTGACCAAACCGGCCAAAATAATCCCCCCCTTATCATTAAACCCCCTAACTGAAACAGCAGTCATACTTAAGAGACTCTTAACTAGAGACTCTTCCTTGTTAAATCGGTCCAGTTGTAGAAGAAGAAAAAATAATAAAAAAGAAAAAACAAAACAAAAAGCTGAGCTGGTCTGTGGAACGTCCAACTAGACTCCTAGGTCCAGACAGCCTCACAAGTTATCCAGCCACACCATACCTTTCTCAGACTCTCCCTTAGTGGTAATTGTCTATGATGGATTAATCTTCATTGATAATGTCTCTCTCATCGCCCTCTGCCTCCGTCATTCGTTGTTCAATGAACTTAACAGCCTCCGACGCATCTTGAAACTTTCTGCTCCGCCCCTTCCATGTAAACCGGAGTGTCGCTGGAAAAGCGAGGGTAAACTTCACTTTCTTGGCGTGCAGTAGCTGTTTGGCCGCTGTGAAGGCTTTTCTGCTCTCAGCCAGGTCTCTTGTCATGTCTGGGAAAAGTGAGAGGTTACATCCATTCCACGTTGCTCCACCTTTTTCCCTCGCTGCTTTAAGCACTTTATCCCTCGCAGAAGAGCGTAAGAATCGAATCATTACTAATCTCGGAGGTTGGTTTTCCTCCGGACGAATTCCAGGCGAACGATGAGCCCTCTCAATTTCAAATTCACTGTCGATGTCCATGCCTAAGCCCTCAGACAAGATCTTTTCAATGCAAGTCTTTATGTTGTTCCTTTCCTTGCCCTCTTTCAAGCCTAGCAGCCTAATGTTATTGCGGCGGCTTCTGTTCTCTAAGTCCTCTACACGGCTCCATAAAGTCTCAATTCGCTTACGGTGTGCCTCGCGGTCATTGACTAACTGTTGTGTGGTGTCCTCCACATCGGATATTCGGGTTTCTGCCTCAGTCAGTCGTTCTTGCATGGCACTTACTGTATTTTTCAGCTCCGTAGTTGTTTCTTTAATAGTCGACACGTCTGTGGCCACTGTATTAAGCGTGGAGCTCATCTTGCTCACTTCAGCCAAAAGGTTTTCCAAGCTAGCATTCTTCTCAAAACTTTCCGGGCTAGCACCTCCGGCATCCAGAGAAGGCTTTCCTCGTGTGGGCTTGAAATATTTAGAGGATGACGCCATAGTTTGTATTTGGCGGACAGATTGACGAAAAAACTATGAGATGTTGTTTTTGGAATTAAATATCACTACAAATAAGGAAATATTGACGGATAAATTACATTATATCGGTGAGACTTCTGGACAACTTTTAGTGAGCAGCCATCTTGTTCGGCGATCCCACGTGACTCTCAACCTCTCTAAGTTAAAATAACCCCCCCCCGGCACGTCAGCCAAGATCCACCAACAGATTTACACCTAAAGGGTCACGTACGAGTGATTTAAAAAACACTGGTGACATTCATTGTAGTAAGAGTTCTATCTCTGGTCCAGACTTGTCTAAAACAATAAGAATTTCTTCACAAGGGTCAAACACTTTGAATTAGAATTACAATATCTTAAAGGTCCCATATTGTAGAACGTTTAATTATAAAAAAAAAAAGTTATATATGTTCTAGAACTACTGTCCCATGCGTCAAAAAGCTCAAATCTACAGAGAAACGCACATGTCCTGTATTCAGAAACTGTTCCTTAAAGCAAGCCAACAGGATGTTTTGAATGAATTGTGATGTCACTTCCCCTCACTGTTCGAAACAGCCAATCAGAGGAAAGCCTCTTTATTATCAATGAGACACAACCTGTTCTGTTTTAATCTGCAGAGAAACATGAGAGAGATGATGTAAAACAAATAACGTTGGTTCTTAAAATATACATATATACACATACATATACATGCATATACACATACACATATATATACATATACACATACACACACACACTCATATACATATACAGTGGCTTGCAAAACTATTTGCCTTTGTGAACTTTTGCCACATTTCAGGCTTCAAACATAAAGATATAAAAACTGTAATTTCTTGTGAAGAATCAACAACAAGTGGGACACAATCATGAAGTGGAACACACTTTATTGGATATTTTAAACTTTTTTAACAAATATAAAACAAAAAATTGGGCATGCAAAATCATTTAGCCCCATTGAGTTAATACTTTGTAGCGCCACCTTTTGCTGCGATTACAGCTGCAAGTCGCTTGGGGTATGTCTCTATCAGTTTTGCACATCAAGAAACTGATATTTTTGCCCATTCCTCCTTGCAAAACAGCTCGAGCTCAGTGAGGTTGGATGGAGAGCGTTTGTGAACAGCAGTTTTCAGTTCTTTCCACAGATTCTCAATTGGATTGAGCTCTGGACTTTGACTTGGCCATTCTTACATCTGATATGTTTTTTGGTGAACCATGCCATTGTAGCTGTTGCTTTATGTTTTGGATCATTGTCTTGTTGGAAGACAAATCTCCGTCCCAGTCTCAGGTCTTTTGCAGACTCCCTCAGGTTTTCTTCCAGAATGGTCCTGTATTTGGCTCTATCCATCTTCCCATCAATTTTAACCATCTTCCCTGTCCCTGCTGAAGAAAAGCAGGCCCAAACCATGATGCTGCCACCACCATGTTTGACAGTGGGGATGGTGTTCGATTTTGGTCTCATCTGACCAGAGCACCTTCTTCCACATGTTTGGTGTGTCTCCCAGGTGGCTTGTGGCAAATTTTAAACAACAATTTTTATGGATATCTTTAAGAAATAGCTTCCTTCTTGCCACTCTTCCATAAAGGCCAGATTTGTGCAGTATACGACTGATTGTTGTCCTATGGACAGTTTCTCCCACCTCAGCTGTAGACCTCTGCAGTTCATCCAGAGTGATCATGGGCCTCTTGGCTGCATCTCTGATCAGTCTTCTCCTTGTATGAGCTGAAAGTTTAGGGGGACGGCCAGATCTTGGTAGATTTACAGTGGTCTGATACTCCTTCCATTTCAATATTATTGCTTGCACAGTGCAGGATGTTTAAAGCTTGGGAAATCTTTTTGTATCCAAATCCAGCTTTAAACTTCTCCACAACAGTATCTCAGACCTGCCTGGTGTGTTCCTTGTTCTTCATGATGCTCTCTGCACTTTAAACAGACCTCTGAGACTATCACAGTGCAGGTGCATTTATACAGAGACTTGATTACACACAGGTGGATTCCATTTATCATCGTTAGTCATTTAGGTCAACATTGAATCATTCAGAGATCCTCACTGAACTTCTGGACAGAGTTTATTGTAGTAAGTAAAGGGGCTGAATGATTTTGCACACCCAATTTTTCATTTTTTATTTGTTAAAAAAGTTTAAAATATCCAATAAAGTGTGTTCCACTTAATGATTGTGTCCCCCTTGTTGATTTTTCACAAGAAATTATAGTTTTATATCTTTATGTTTGGAGCCTGAAATGTGGCAAAAGGTCACAAAGTTCAAGGGAGCCAAATAGTTTCGCAAGCCACTGTGCACATACATACACACATATATATACATATACACATACACACATCTTGGTTGGGAGATCACAATTTTTCAAATAAAACCCAGGAAAAGTGTCAAATAGTCTGAATAAATTTGGAATTTAACCATAAGTGACACAGGGGTTAAACTTTGTGCTCTAAACTAAAAATCTGCTTCATCAGAAAATGATTCTGAATAGTCCTAGATTTGGTCGTGTGTTGAATTAATACAGATTTAATGAAGGAGGAGGACTGAGGCGGAGGGAATTCAATGAACCCTACGAGGACACGCGCTTAACGTTAAAGAATTAACGCCGGGTCACTGGAGTCACGTGGATTATTTGCAATATTTAGATCAAGGTTAATGAGCAGCAGTGGCCGGTTGGGTTCTTATTAACAGAAACTCCCTGAATACCTGACAAATCCTTTTGAGTCATGGGTTTCTGAGCTTTTAGGAGCAGCCTGAGACCGCCACAGACCGCCACGGACCGCCACGGACCACCACAGACTGCCACCGACCGCGTTCATGCTCTCACTAACGAGCACCAACACAGGTGGTTGAGATTTATCTAATTTAACATGGAGCAGAACTGCACAATTCTACCTGCTACGGTGATTTGAATAAGTGCAGCAATTATGGCAATGGTTCAGAATTTTATGACGGAAAGGCACACGAGCACGAATCCTCCAGCTGAATGGAAAAGAAAAGCACAGCTGCTTCAGTCTTTGAAGAGCACTCTGCACTTTGCATGTTTATACCAAAAAAAAAAAAAATAGGTGAAGTCAGATTTATTGAGCATATTAATCCCCTAAAAGCTTAATGCAAATTTCCTTTTGCTGCCGCTCCCATTAAAGCCTGTGACAGCGTGTAAAGCTGCAGCTTTTTATTCAGGTTTGCCTCCAAAAAACTCACACAAACCCCTTTTCTTGTCAGACATCATGTGTCTTTTACATTTGCCCCCAGATTGCTGCCACTACATTAGATTATAAATAGAGGGCTAACTTTAGTTTTAATGGATTACACTGTCTGAAAATGACCAAACCCACGTTGTATCTTGAAGTTATTTGGTATTTTCAAAAGAACATTTCTAACCAGATGAAGGGTTTTAGTCATGGGATGTCTAGATCAGGGGTCCCCAAACTTTTTCCCTGTGAAGGCCACATTACTTTTCCAGGATCAGTTTGCAACAGAAAGAGTGTGATGATTGCAGGAGTGCCTAAACGTAAGGTGAAATAAGCAATACCCCTCTCTGGGTTCTTCAGCTTTGGGAGTTTGTCTGCTTGCATTTGGCCTTGCAAGCTTTCATACTTGTCTTTGTGATGGGATTCATAGCATCGCCGCAGATTGCATTCTTACAATCCACCACTAATACCGCCACTGCCTCCTGACAGATGAGACAGACAGCCTTTTTATTTGCAATAAAGAAAAAAAGAAAAATCGTTTTTCCACTGCAGGTTAAATCTGGGGTTGCCAGATAGGGGCACAGAATGCAGAAGGGGGAGGGGGCAGAATGTTAGGAAAAAAAAAAGATTCGCAAAAGTCCAACTTTATTATCAAATACAAATACACATAAATGCGTAGTCTGTGTGTCATTACTGTATTTGACACACACAAGGCACCTAACTATATGGCTGTGTTTTATATACCCAAATAGATATATACACACAAATAGAGCTGGAGCTAAACTGAGTTGAGTTGTGCTTTATTTAAGTATTGATTCCAAAGTACTAACATGGTTAATCATCGTGGGCATGGTAAAACAAGTACACAAGAGTGCGTATTTAAAAATAGAGCGGGGTAATGTCATCAATCAAACCATCAAAGTCCTCATCCTCTGTTTCTGATTCCAACAGCAGCTAAATCTCCATCAAACAGCCAGCTTCACTTTCTTCACCATCAGAGTCACTTTCCTCTAAATGATGTGTTATTATCCGTTGGAAGTCGCACCGTTTAATGAAACGAAAGCACCAAGACTGAAATGTTCAATTTTTATTTCTTCTGCTGGATTTACTGCTTTTAGTCAAATGGTGACCGACAAAACACTTCTCCCACTCTTTCTTTACTCAATGATCCACTGATCGAGTCTTTTCCTCCAACTCCGGCCACCTGCCTTATGTCCGTGGAAACTCAGCTGCATCTTTCATTAATTTTAAATTCTCTCACAGCTGCTCGCTCTCCATGTTCTTCCGCGTAGCTGATCACCTTCAGTTTAAACTGTGCTTCATAAGCGTGTCTCTTTGCCATTTTCAGGGTTTTTAAAACAATGATGTTCCGCATAATGCACATCCTTGTTCTTTTATATACAAGCCACAAAAATAGACTTGTGCAGCTTTTAGTCGTGAAAATATATATATGGGAAAAAGAAAATCTAAATGCTCTCTGGGGGTCTCAGTTTGGGGACCACTGGTCTAGATCTCATGGTTTTAATCACTAGGTGTGATTTTGAGAGACCTCGGAAGGATAATTTGGCTCCTGGTAAAATTCAGAATTCTTATCTTAAAATGTGACCGCAGAGCGATTAAGGTCAAAACTCCCATGATCCCACATAACACCAGGACATCAGTGGCAGAAAACCTACATATTATGCATTTAAAAGAGTTTATAGGAAAGCCTATTACCATTAAACATTATTTAAAGGGCAGCAACACATCCTGGTTGTGTTTGTCAGCTTTTTATAGTATTTTCCCCTTCTGCTTCTTCTGCTTTGTGATTTTTTTTTCCACCTACTATTGTTTTTTTTTTTTAGTTTTAAGCCACGTTTACTGGATTTTTCACCAGGGCTCTCATCAAGCCGTATCATTCTATTACTAGCAGCAGCAGGCAGCTTCTATCAGCCAAAAAACTGATAAATCCCATTATCTGCCCAGCACCAGACAGACATTGGCTGCTGAAGAAAGATGAATATCTAACAGCCGAAGATATTTTTCCCTTGGAGTCGTTGGGAATCAAAACTCCCCCCCCCAAAAAAAAGAGGAATAAACAGTGGAATCCCATTCATCAAGTAGACACAAATACGACTTGGAGCGACTGCGGTTTGTCTGTCGCATGCAAGAATAAACAACTTTATAAAACAATACGTCAGATATGTCAGCCTGTTGAGTTATTCCGCTCCCTAGTGACCAAAATCCAATTAAAGCAGCTTTATGTATGACAGTCATCAGAAGTGACAGAAGACAAAAACATGTTTATCATACTCTGCTGCTGCTTCAGTGTAAAACCTAAAGAATATCCATTTACGTACCGCCAGGTATTAATATAAAATAGTAATTCCAGCAGGTTTTTGTGGTTAGTCCTCGACCCTATTGGTGTAAACTCTTGTGAGATTTAGTTTTCTGATGATTTTTGTTTCTTTGGTCACACATTAAAGACCTACTTACACTTTCTTTTGTGTCTAAGAATACACTGTCTCTTACTTCCACCCAGGAACCAATAAAACAATGGTGAGTAGTCAAAGTGGTGCATTCTCACCTTCGTCCTCTGCTTTCATGAGTCTCGCTTTACCGGCAGAAGCCCCGCGGAAACGGTCTTGGACTGAAAGAGGTGAATTAGCGGACCCCATACGGAGTTATAACTGGGTCATGTTACCTCGTCTGCTCGTTTCACGCGTCACCTTGTAAAGCCAAGATGAAAAAGACTAGCACCAAGCATTAGTCATCTCCCTGAACCGCCTCGTTGGGCATTTTCTCTCCTAACAAGTCAACGGACGATGCAGACGAGGCCTTAATATATTCTGTTGAAGCAGAGAGTTTTTGAAGGTGTGTGATGGGCATGAGAATATATGTCCATGAGAGAGATGCCTCGATACCAATACTTGAATCAAAATGCTGGTACAAAATCTTCCACTTACAGTATAAGCAATCCAATTTAACATTTGAAATCTCATCACGATGCAGAGTTTACTCGTCATACCATCAAGAGACTGCCAACTTTGCAGCAACTTTAAGGCTAAGTGGGAGAAAATGTCCAGAGACCCATATTAAAAAAATCACAGATGCTCTTGTGGAGCATGCACTCAAATGCAAGCACTATATGCTCATATTTGTGCATATCCATGTGCTAACCCACGATATCATGGATACTCTTCTGAAAGTAGAAAAATGTCAGCGTTGTGGCTCAACAAGCCAAGAAAATAATTAAATGACTGTACACTAGAGAAGAGCAATCCATGTTTTATGTATAATTTGGTTGGTAAATCAGAAATTCATGAAGCTAGCACAATGCTGTTTGTTCTAAGAGAGAACAGCAACTTATCCCCTAAATGCTTCACATGCCAGCTACAATAGTTAAAGTAGTTTTTACAATTTACAAAGTCCCCACTGCCTAACATTCAGGATCTTGACAAACACTCCGACTTTGAGTTGATCTGACAGGACACTATGAACAGCAGAGCTTAACTGAGGTTCCTCCGTTTGTTCTGGCGCTGTCAATAGCTCGTTTCTGCTTAGCATTGCTACTGGATGATATTGGCTCAACTCACCGTGACTTGGATCACCAATAACCAAAATGTAGTACCTTCTAATATTGTTGGTTCACCTCCTTCAGGGTTCAAAACAACCTAAGCATTAAGTGTCAGCCAACACGAGTGAGTGATTATTGGATTAATATGAAAGAAACATGGCCCAAGAATGCCCTTTGTGGTCCATGTAACGCGTCGCACATATTGCTACATCACTGCAGTTTTTCTTATGCATGATGACCCTGTCCATGGTAATTCTCAATAGAAACAACACGTCGAACTGGTAACCTCTATGGAAATGAATCAAATATCGAATAAGAAGGTTATGTCACTACATTACCCATTTGGTTTTTCAAGTTTCAAGAAACATTTTTACCACATCATTTGGCTGTAAAATGACATTGTTGTGACCCAGTTGACCACCATCATATCATCCTGCACCACAACAAGACGCACTAAGTTCAACACATCTCTTACTTGGGTCCACAGCAAAACAGTCACATGAACAGACAGACTGATAGATTCTTTTTTGGTTAGTTAATTACCTTATTAATAAATTAATTTGTTGTTTCAACAGTGATCAATGTCAAAGTCAGTACTGAAGAAATCACATCTTTACTACTTTATAATTGCCGGCAGCCGTAGGGTAGAAGAGCTGTTCAGTTTTCAGAAGCTACATGGCCAGAGGCGACGTTACATTATAAATGTATACACACACACAGTACTGTGAACAAGCTTGAGTGAATTGAGGATGTTTCCTGCATCTTGGAGAAGTTGCTGCACTTCTTCTATGGTGACTCAGCTGCTTCCGTCTCTCCAGACTGACCCCATGATGTTAAGGTCAGGGCTCTGTGGGGGTCACACCATATGCTGCAGCACTCCCTGCCCTTCCTGTTGCTGGGGCTGGTACTTTATGACCCTGGCTGGATGTTTGGCATCAGTGTCGTGCTACGGAATACATTTGAACCCAAAGCCTCCCTGATGGTGTTGCATTATGGATGAGAATCTAAACATTGGCGGTGGCCAACAAGAGCTCACATCTCCGTCTATCTAGCAAGTTGCAGTAAAAGTTATTGCTCATGTCACAAACATCCTACAGACTGGAATCAACATAGTTCAAGGTTTGTTTGGAGAAGGGACGTGTTTTGAGCAAAATGATGTCTATTTGTCCAGATAGGACTATGAGAATGTGGAGTGAATGAAACATCATGAAGCAAGAACACAATATTGATGTGGGTATGGTGGCCTGCAGGCCATCAGTAGGAGCTACAATCCACCAATCTTAACGCCAGGAGGAGCTACAACTGAGCAGAAGTCAACCATCAATGTAGAGGACGAGGCCCTGCATAGTATTGCCATCACAGACACAAGCAGATGTCTTGCTGACCTGAAGGCACTGCTACCCCCAACTTTGCCAAACCATCTGAAGGTTGGACACCCCCCATCACTAGCAGCCTCCTGCTGTCGCTACTGGCCTTCCCCCAGCTGCTGCTGGAGACATCTCATACTGTTCCAACCCTTCAAGGAGAGACTGAAGAAACCTAAATCTCTTGGGCATGAGTCTTTAATCCAAAGGTCTTCTAAATATACACAAATCTGCTTCACATGTGCCACTGATAAGCTCTGCAAAAGGTGTTCCCGAAGCTTGCATCTGTGGAAGCATGATACAAAATATGAAAAAAAATATATAATCCTCTTTCTGACCAAAGTGTGGGTGGTAATGGTAGGGTGGCATGGTTATCTCTCTATACCGTGATGAAAGAGAAGCGCTGCACTGTGCTGTTTGGCTAATAGTCTACAAGGCTCTATAGAACCTATAGACTACAAAGCTTGTTTACCCATGATCCTCTACCAGGCAGCAAGATACCAAAAACATATTCCTAAGATAAAGTTTGTTTTCTGAGCAAGTGATTAGCTTAGCTTGCTGTGTGGTGTACTTGGGAGCTGACCCACGGTCCAGCATGTCCTACCTTGCCCGACTGACCTTTTTGCACCAGTCTTGGATTTTGGAGGGCTCCCATGGTCCACTTCTTCATAGACAACCACGGCTACACATGGCTAGCCAACGTGACGAGTCCTGGAGTGCAGGAACTGCTACCAGGAAACCGGTTGGCTGCTAGTGCAGCTTTGAATAGGAAGTAAAAAGGCAAGGGGGCATTTGCAGCAGGGGTAGGCAACCCTGGTCTGAGGTTACCTGGTTCCAATCATGCAATCACACCCCTGATTCCACTAATCAATCGTTAGAGATCATCTTCATTAGTAGAATCAGGCATGTTACTGCTTGGTTGGAACAAAAACCTGCAGCCACTGCAGCTCTGGAGGACCAGGGTAGTCCACCGCTGATCTACAGGGTCTCTGGTTATGAGTCATTGGAGACATTCAGCGTGTTCCCGGCAGCTCGAGCTCCAAACATTTCCTCTGCTGTAGGGCAACCCAACCTCAGCTGGTCTTCCTTAGTAATCAGCCCAAGCTGCTCTCAATCACAGCAATCACAGGTTCTCTGTTCAATGACACCTGAGTCTTCAGCTACTTCTACCTGAAGTCCTTTTGAGTGCCTGTTTCGTCTATTACAGCAATCCAAACTAATTACCAAATGCTCAAAATGTGACAGCATTGCACATCACCAGGAAAAAAAGCTTGTATGTGTTATTCCATTTTTAAATGGAACACATACAATTCTTGATTGCACCTTCTTGGGTTTCCAGAACTAGACAATTCTGTTTTATTAAGAAAACATGGATTACATTTCTCATGTAAAGACACTTTTAGAGGATTGTGACTTGCTTTAACTTTCCTCCAAATTGTAATACCATTTTTTTTTCTAATGTTTTTTGAGTTTGCTAAATAACAAACAGACAAATAAAACAGGACCCAACACATCGCTGCCTTAGCGGATGGAAAAAGAAAAGACAAACCTGTGGGAGAGCCTGTACAGTTTACTGTACTGGTAATGAGTCGGAGATGGTTAGAGACACCAGGGTACACATTTGGCCGCTCCAGCAAACAACCAAAAATGGTAAATGACGTCACTTTGACACTGAGAACATCGTGAGTCAGGCTGGATCTGCTTCACAGCTGACTGCAGTGTTTCACGGCTTTGCTCATTCACGCTGTATTTGCATCTGGTGTCTGACACCGCGATGTCGCTTATTGTGGAGCCCGAGACGTTGCAATTACCTCACATCATTTCACTAAAATTTATACAATCTGACCATTATTATAAATCATTATGAAAAAGAGATGCCTTAGCTTTCAATTTCAAAAATAACCATCTAGGTATAATAGTTTTTAATTTCCCAGGCTATGAATATGCAAATATATTGAATGTAAAAAGTCAATTTTCTGTGTTTTCTGCACTTGTGAAACATTTTACATTGACCAGGATTGGTTAAAAACACTTTGTGAGGTCACAAACAAAGCTTGTAGACCCGCCTCCTTAAAACTGGATTCTTTTTTTAGGGAGCTGAGAGAAACTTTCCACTTTCGGGCAGCATCTTTCTGGTTTTAAACTCTGCAAATACACGGTTCTGCACAGTGAAGCTCAAACATCCAGCTGTAGGAGCAGGAAGAAAAAACACATTTTTGAGTGGAGGGGGACTTTAACCTTTCAGAAACAACCACCTCAAGCAGTCCTGCCCACCGTCCACCCCAAACAGCATATTTACCAAAAGCTAGGAACATTCTGACATATAACCAGCCCTGGGCAGTGTATTTACACCAATGTTTATACATACATTAATAATGTCCGAGAAACAAGGACATTATTCATTCCTTAACTGGAAGACAGTGCAATGCAAAAACAAGGCTCCTGTCATGAAAGGCTAAAACGAGTAAAGGCCACAGCTTTAATACATAAACATACCACGTAATCACACACGGGGCAGGAAATGCAGGCCAACAGAGCAAGGAAAAGGGCAGGAGAGGCTGCCAACAACCTGGGTTATTATGGTGTGTGTAATTTAAAAGATGTTTTGACCTGTGTCACGTTTTCAGTTTCAGTTTTGCATCAGCGCTGGGAAGGTTTCATTTAAGATTTGTGTTGTAAAAGCAATTAGTCGAGCATATTTCTACCCACGGGTGCGCACACCTCTAAAGTAACACCTTTGCTAATTAAATCCAGTACAACAGCTCTCTTTAATGTGCCGCTTCATAAATCCAGCGCATGAAAGACTCCTGCGAGCACACGTTTGCTGTGACAGTTGCAGATAGCTGCAGAGGTTTGCTTCAGCGGGCGAGCCGTGCGCCCACAGCACGCCGCTGATTGGTTATGACAAGTCATGCCACTCAACGGGAAAAATAAGTTCCAAAGTTCTTCCCAGGACACGTATGATACAATGGCCGTGTATCCTGATAATGTCAATACGAACTCTGAATTTTCCACCACATGTTGAGTTTCTATCGAGTGTGTCAGCGAGCTGTTTATTCAACTCTGGCAAATTCTTTGGCTGCAGCGTTGCGGTGGCGGACGGCATTATCCTGCAGCCGTGAAAAGTAACTCCTGGAGAAACACTGCAGTCACGACTGATTTATCTCCTTTGCTCAGCGTTAACATTACATAATAAAGAGTTAATGAGGTCATACAGAAAACATACCATGCAGACACTATGCAGAAAAAAGGTGATTTTAACCCCTTCACAGCTTCTGAAAGGGAAAGAAAAGTGAATGGGGTGTAGCATGCATATTTTCATGTCTATTTCTATATTAGGGGCCTACTACAATATTTATGCATGATCTACAATAAAAAAAAAAAGATTTATCTTAAGCTGACTCTTTATGCAGCCCCTTCAGTTCAGTTTAGCTTATTTCTCTTGTTCTTTACTCTAAATGGAAACTTCCTAAATACACCTGTACACATTGGAGCCCGAATATGAACAAATTTACGAACTACCCGTCTGAGGAAGCAGTTTATACAGGAAACATTTAACAGATGAGTTTTGACTTTTCATGTTCGTCATGTCTAATGTTGAACATGGACATTGAAGATTAGAACAGTAGAGGTAAAGTTAATGTCTGCTTTATTGACATGTGGTGGACACACAAAATATTCATAATTACATTTCCAGGTGCAGACAAGACACAAAAAACAACAGCTACAGAAATAAAAAAGCATGATGTGTTCCCTTTAGTCAAACTTCACTACGGTGTTTGACCTTCGCTGTGCAGATTGACAGTAAAAAGCTGTTTTCCCATTTAAATAAAATGGAAATGATGAAAGGTAGAGCTTTGTATTTTTAAAGCTGTTAATCTGTCTCTTAAAATAGATCTAAATGACCCATTTATTATTACTAATGTTCATCGCAATATACATTCATGCATATAATTAAAACTCCTATTGCAGGCAAAGGTCAACTGACTTCCCCCTGGCATTGACCATTATGAATCTACCTTTAATTTGGCTCAAATGTCACAGTCATTATTACCTATCAAAGAAGAGTGCAAATACTTTTTTACCCACCCTCCTGTGGAATAATTAGCTGGTATGGATCGGACTTTATATGATGGAACATGCAGACATTAACATTCATTCCAGACATTATGGAGCAACTCAGGAAACCTCAGGTTATGTTTCTATGCTTTTAATCACATACCAAAATAATCATTCATTAATCACTTGCTTGCACCAAAACAAACCTACACAACCTGACCATGCACCACAGGTGGAAGATGCATGATCCAGGTAAATCTGAGAATGACACACATGTCGCAGTAATGAAACCCCCCCCCCAAAAAAAAAAGTAAAGTGTACTGTCCTTTTTTTAAAAATGCTGCAAATGAGCAAAGAAATGCATCAATCCATTAAATCTTAGTAAATCCAATTACTGAGCTCCAGATTTTGGACACTGGTAATTGGATTAGTTATGATTCTGAAACAGACAGATGGGTGAGCAGACTGAATTTGAGCAGTAGGGCCTGTGGGGCCAGGAACAATGACAGTTCAGTCTTGGCACCGAACATTTACTTTGGCATTGAAAAGGAAACTTGAACTGAAAAAGTTAGACAACATTGTCAATCGTCAACCTTTTTTTTTTTTTTTTATTGCATTGTGTGTGCTTTTCATTACTGGCGCCTACATTACCCAGTGTGCAACAGCCTCAGGGCAGAGATTTTGAAGCCAGATTCTTGTAATTTTAGCTGTAGGATATTAAATGTTATTTAATTTATTTCCAGGGAAGTGAGTAAACATACAGAGGAGACAGTGGTACAACATAAAGCAGACACTTTATAGCTTTTGCTCTGAGAAAGTGAACAAAACAAGTCCGTGTTCCCCGCAGAAGTCAGTCCCCTGACTGGATAAAGAGCGAGGCTGTCGAGAAGAAGGATCAGCTCGGCCTGTGGCGAGGCACGCGTGTGCCGGGAAAAAGGCGCTGGAGAAACACAATGAAACCGGCGTCCTGCGTCCGGCCTGACCCCGCTGTGCAGCCAGTGGATAGGCCTTTAATCATGGAGGGGCTGGCACGTCCTTCTGGGAAAGATGAATGGGTGAGCCGTTAGCCGGTGCATTAGCGCGAGGGGCTGCGGAGTGAGGATTCCACCCCGATCTGGAGTGACATAATACTAGTTTCATCTATCAGGATAGGGAGCAGGTGGGCTTCTTCAGATTGCCTCTTTGGCTGTATAAAAAGTGGGTATAGTGCACTCCAAAAACTAACAAGTTGCCAGATTTTTTTTTAAATCACTTCTCCTACTTCTGCTTTCATACCAGTTTTATGCATGTTCCACATATCCTGCAATGGCATTATGTTGAAGCTAGCAGCACGAAAAGCCTCATAATAGGCTCAGTGTGAAATATCCATCCAACATTCATGTGCTAGTGCCCAACACAGCTCCAGTATTACCTCACCCTGACAACCCTTCGTCGATTGAGCGAGTAAAAAAAAAAAAAAAGACGTTCAGGTGCAGCTCAGCCAGGCGATAAGACGCCCCCGGCAGCACGGGCGGACCCGCAGGAGCGGAGGCGAGGCAGGAGGGGTTCACCTTAGCTGCAGCGTCGAGAGGCTTCACTGGAGCAGAAACAAAAAAACACTCGAATGCATCACAGCTGGGTCTCAGGCAGGAGGCCTGTGTGTGTGTGTGTGTGTGTGTGTGTGAAGCCTTCAATTAAAAAGAATGAGAAGTGAAAAGTGTACAACAGTCAATATAAGTTCTATCTTCAAAACACTTTTTCTTTAGGAGGGAGCAAAAATCTAAAGTTGGCAAATACTTCATATTTATCATATTTATTTCTGCAGAACAATAGAATGAGAAAGAACAGCAAAGCAACCATGAAATGCATCTCAGTCTACCTTAAAGGAGAGAACAGATAACAGCAATACACACACACACACACACACACACACACACACACATGCACGCACGCACAGCGATGTTATGAGAACAAACAACAGTGGTGTAGATAACTTTGTGTCCTCGCCTATATGAGAAATAAAAATCACCAGATTTACATTCTCTCTGTGGTGGTCGGTCCGGCCCACTGGATCTTTGTTGGGTGGAAAATCAGCCGTTCACGGGTCACAAAGAAGAAAACTGAACACACAATGTGCTCTGTGCGTTCCAGGATGCTCGGTGGTCAGGATCTCTCTCACCATCTTCGAGCTTTTTTCCAAACTTTGTGTACCTGCAAGTGAAAACCAATTGGAAACCAGTTAAAACAAAACTGGGTGAATCATTAAATTGAATGGAAGCTGCTGAGACATGGCTGAGACACCGCTCAGTGTTTAGTGGAGGACTGGAACAGTGAAGAACGCCGTGTTGCCCAGAGCTCAGGATGATGTCTTGGGATGTCTCGTTCTCGGCAGAGCAGCAGTCCAAAAACTCAGCTGCACGGCGGTCCCTGTCAGACCCAGTCCAACGGCTCATCTCCAAAGCACGAGAAGCACTATTTTACACTGTAAACGTAGGATACGATAAGATAAGATATGACTTTATTGATCCCACAAAGGGGAAATTTTCTTGTTACTGCAGAGTACAGAGTAAAGAAAAGAAAATAAAAGCTAAAGAAATAAAAGCTATAAAAAATAAAAAATACAAAACACTATGTACAAAATTCATAGAATTTGTTGATCCACATACACAGTATGCATTATGGACAAAAGGTATGCATAGGCAAAGCATGCCATACCTACATACATGCACGTACACACACATTTACATATTTGCATATATATATGCACATACACACATGTACACATACATAGCTGATGCATACTTAAGGTGCAGGACCACTGTGTAGTCTGATAGCTAAGTTGCTGATTAGATCCAACACTTGTGTGTACAAATACGAGTGATTAATAGTAATTGCATCGACAGCTCTCTGGGGTTAAATTCTCTTTGTTCTCCAATTCCTCCACTTGTTTTGGGCTTGCATTGGCAAGAAAGAAATATATGTGTGTGTGGAACAAATCCTCTGCGGAGCCATGATCACAAACACGGTGCCAGAAAAACAAGAAAACACAGCCTCTCGTTTGCAGGAATAAACCGAAGCACTGACACAGAATTATGGATTTGCGTTGGCAGTGCAGTGTCACAGCCTCTCGGTGTTGTTCCGACATTCTCCAACACGGCTGACCACAGCCGCTCGCCGGCCTCGGCCCTTTCGTGCTGATGTTGGCGCTCGGCGGCCGTCGCCAAAACCCGCTCCACAGGAAAGTCCAATATTTGAACTTTTCACTTTTACTGGGGCGCAGCGCGGATTGGCCGAGAGCGAGTCTGACGGCCAGACACAAGAAACACAGAGGCCAGACTGTGAGGAGCACACAAACACGGCCTGTCGCCGCTGTGGGAAACAACAGTTTCGGAAGCAGAATCCGATTCCAATCGGAATCAGGTCAAGAAGGAGGAGCTCTTTTCAGTGTTATCAATTTTATTATTTTACATATAAATAAATATTCCTGCATTCTGAGAATCAGATTCAGAAAATCTACTCGTGCCTGGAGTGACCAGACCAGGTTTTTGAAGTGACCAGAAATAAACTATTTGTACAATGATTCTACAATAACAGAATGTAGAATGTAGGACTTATATATGGAGAACTGCCATAATTAAAAATATATAAACAAATAAATAAAATAAGAATAAAATAAGAAATACATAAATAAAATAAGAAATAAAAATAATAAATAAATAAATAAATAAATAAATAAATTTCAAATGTTATTTCCCTATATATATATATATATATTGAGATAAAAATGAACGGGGTAAGTAAATAAATAACCACATAGATGTATAAATAATACATTAATGAATAAAATGGGAAATCAAATACATGTTAAATGAACACACAAAGGAGTTAAGTCATGAATTAATTAAATGGAAGATTAAATTAATATCTATGTTTACTGGTATATTTAATTAATGTACTGAGTCATTATATATTTATTTTTGCTTGATTATGGCAGATTTAGTCCTCCATAATTTTGGTGTTGGGTTTCTGGCCCTTTTTTCTGAAACATCTTGAAGCAGCATATGGAGCAGAAATCCTAAGAGATGGGGACCATTAATTAATTTTTAATGAGTTTAAGGTCCTTGATGTGAATAAATGTTAAACTGCTGATGCACAGACCCGTGCATTGACATGCTGCAACGTCATGAATGACTCCACAATGATGATTATGTTCTTATCACAGCATCTCTGTGCATTTACTGTAAAATACCGTAACCACGCCGCCGCGGGCCGAGACCTTTCACCCCCACAACGCCACGCACGCCGTCTACCAGGATTCATCTGTGAAGGGAAAAACACTTCTCCAGTGTGTGCCAGGTGCCAGATGCTCAGTCAAGTTGGTTTTTAAACGGTTTGCAGGCGGGTCGAGAACCCGCTGAGGATGACGAACGTGCGGATCCGTTGCGTCAGTTGTTACCGGGCGGCGGGTGAAGCTGCTGGTGCTCGGCTGCTGTGGTTAAAATGGTTGAATGGTTGCGTGCACTGACAAATTCCTGGAAACTACATTGGAGACGGCTTAATAATAGTGAAATATTCAAATCAGGGGGGGGGGGGGGGGGGGGGGGGGCGGGGGGGCGACGGATCTGTTGGACGCGCCTGCAGTCGGCATGGCAATCGCCTGCTCCCTCAAAACTTGCATATTTTAATGGATTCCACAGAATGTTTGGACAGGCGACTGTTAGGCTTTTGCATGAGCAAAACGAGCCGTTCATCAGGAACCCGTGTGTGAGGCTTCTCAGTCATGCAGGTCGTCTTGTTCTTGTTGTAGAAAAAAAAAATAAGTGGGTTTCTTAGCTGGCCATCCACAACGCTGTCTGGGAAGCTCTCCCCAGTCACATGACCACTCAGTATTGGATGGATGTGGTTTCACCTGAAACCAACCACCCTGGGTTAAAATACCTGGGTTTTCTTGGATTAATCTCAGGACTCAATAAGGATTAGAGGCGAAACGTCTTTAAACAAGTGAAGAAGTCCAGTCCCGTCCAGAATATTCTTCAGGAAATGGCTCGATGGTTCAGAGGTTACTATAATAACCATAGAAATAAAAATGTATTGGATCCATTAAAGCTGTTTATAGGTGCTGATCCCTCACAGCAAGAAGGTCGCAGGTTCAAGGACTCGATCTGGAGTTTTAGTCCTCCCCGTGTTTGTGTGGATTCTCTAAACTACCCATAGGTATGAGTGAATGCTGTGCTCCATCGTAGGTTGGTGACCTCTCTGGGCCGTATCACTGCTTCTCACCAAACTACTCTGGGATTGGCTCCTATGACCCTAGAGAGGAATAAACGGGTTTAGAAAATAAATGAATAAAGCTGTAGCAATGAGCAATAATTAGAATATCTTCTTCCTTGTATACAGCCAAACCCATTTATTTTAAAAATGTAATGTTGCACAACATTTTAATAATAAAGAATAATAACTCTTCTCTCGTTGAGCCTTTACGTCTCCAGGGCAGTTTGCACCAGTGTTTTACATTGCAGACACGTTCTTCATCACAGTAATTGTATTCCAGCCTCACTTGATCTATTTACATTTTCTCCTCCCAGTCTTTTGCACACTAGTGTGTAAACGCCCCATCTCGCATATTTATTGAGGTAAAAGTACTTACAGTACATGATGAGGCTGCTGTTCAGCACAGTTGAAAAACAAACACACGACCCTCAATGTTCACTTTCTGAAGATCAATTTATACATTTATTTTGCTCAAGCTATGAGTTTGCACTAGTTTTTACCCCAAATCCCTTTAATATATCAGTGTTCACAGTTTGCTCTTAAGTCAAGATTGATACTCACTCATGACTGTGTTTAATATGGATTTGCAGGCAGAGGACAATCAGTTCAGCTCAGCATAGGAACTGGAACTTGTATTTATAATATTACCACATAGGGACTATTACCACTGTCTGACCTTTTATAAAACATCCAGAGCAAATGTTGAAGTATAATTCAGAATTAAACTTACATAAAAATCACTCACTCAACGATACTTGCTCAAAAACAAATCGTGCATCCATTTGATTTACAGCTGGATTGTAAATGGTTAAAAATGTCTACAAAGCTTTATACTGCAATAAAGAAGAGAGGTGTTTTAGAAACGGCACATAACCTTGCCTCCTCACTTTTTTATATTCCTTTTTACTTCTAAATTATACTTCAACATCAAGAGCCTTTTTCCTTGAGGTAGCCGCTGCAGAAATAACACATCTTGCCATTTCTCGCTGCTGCTCCCCTTTTTATTCAGACAATGATTATCTCCCCCGCTCTGACTGAATGCCAAACGGAGATGCCATGCTATGGTGAATTTCAATTCCTCTGTAGTCATATCGGAGGAATTTGACCAGATTCTGGATGATGTTTGCTCATGCAAAGAATATTTAATTCTGGCTGCGTGTACACAGTATAAGCTTGGTTTCAGTATAGAACAACGGTACCAGTAATGCAGTGAAACTCTGGACTTTTATTTCACAGCTGTAACTACATATTGAGCTTAGTTTGAAAAGGTTTCGTAATGGATTATTGTTGGATTTGCTATCTTGGCGCTTTAAAACTATTTTGCTGGTTTTACATCATCTCAATCCGTTTAATAATGTTAGAATAGGGCTCCTCTGATTTCCTCCACTGGTTGCAGCGCTGCTGCCATTATAAACGCTGCAGAGCGGCTGCCAGAAACATCTGTGCATGAATATTTGATTAGACTGCTGTCCTGCATGCTTATTGGAGATATTTACACATACCGCAAACCACAGGGACACATTTCAAACTCTATGAGAAAGCAAAGTTATAACTTTTATTTAGACCCTTTTTATGAGAGATACAGTGGACGACATCTTATTAAAAGGTCTATACAAATATGAGCAGATATGACGATAAGAAAAGCCATATACAAATAGAGTAAACGTCAGGTGTAGACCATTTGATCCTGACTAACTAGGTGTAGACCATCAGGTCCTGACTAACTAGGTCTAGACCATCAGTTCCTGACTAACTAGATGTAGACCACCAGGTTCTGACTAACTAGGTGTAGACCACCAGGTCCTGACTAAGTAGGTGTAGACCATCAAGTCCTGACTAACTAGGTGTAGACCACCAGGTTCTGACTAACTAGGTGTAGACCACCAGGTCCTGACTAACTAGGTGTAGACCATCAAGTCCTGACTAACTAGGTGTAGACCATCAAGTCCTGACTAACTAGGTGTAGACCACCAGGTTCTGACTAACTAGGTGTAGACCACCAGGTCCTGACTAACTAGGTGTAGACCATCAAGTCCTGACTAACTAGGTGTAGACCATCAGGTCCTGACTAACTAGGTGTAGAACATCAGGTCCTGACTAACTAGGTGTAGACCATCATTGTCTGACTAACTAGGCGTAGACCATCATGGTCTGACTAACTAGGTGTAGACCATCATGGTCTGACTAACTAGGTGTAGACCATCAGGTCCTGACTAACTAGGTGTAGAACATCATAGTCTGACTAACTAGGCGTAGACCATCATGGTCTGACTAACTAGGTGTAGACCATCATGGTCTGACTAACTAGGTGTAGACCATCAGGTCCTGACTAACTAGGTGTAGACCATCATTGTCTGACTAACTAGGCGTAGACCATCATGGTCTGACTAACTAGGTGTAGACCATCATGGTCTGACTAACTAGGTGTAGACCATCAGGTCCTGACTAACTAGGTGTAGACCATCAGGTCCTGACTAACTAGGCGTAGACCATCATGGTCTGACTAACTAGGTGTAGACCATCATGGTCTGACTAACTAGGTGTAGACCATCAGGTCCTGACTAACTAGGTGTAGACCATCATTGTCTGACTAACTAGGCGTAGACCATCATGGTCTGACTAACTAGGTGTAGACCATCATGGTCTGACTAACTAGGCGTAGACCATCAGGTTCTGACTAACTAGGTGTAGACCATCATGGTCTGACTAACTAGGCGTAGACCATCACGTCCTGACTAACTAGGTGTAGACCATCATGGTCTGACTAACTAGGTGTAGACCATCATGGTCTGACTAACTAGGCGTAGACCATCACGTCCTGACTAACTAGGTGTAGACCATCAGGTCCTGACTAACTAGGTGTAGACCATCAGGTTCTGACTAACTAGGTGTAGACCATCATGGTCTGACTAACTAGGCGTAGACCATCACGTCCTGACTAACTAGGTGTAGACCATCATGGTCTGACTAACTAGGTGTAGACCATCACGTCCTGACTAACAAGGTGTAGACCACCAGGTTCTGATTAACTAGGTGTAGACCATCATGGTCTGACTAACTAGGTGTAGACCATCAGGTTCTGGCTAACTAGGTGTAGACCATCATGGTCTGACTAACTAGGTGTAGACCAACATGGTCTGACTAACTAGGCGTAGACCATCACGTCCTGACTAACTAGGTGTAGACCATCATGGTCTGACTAACTAGGTGTAGACCATCATGGTCTGACTAACTAGGCGTAGACCATCACGTCCTGACTAACTAGGTGTAGACCATCAGGTCCTGACTAACTAGGTGTAGACCATCAGGTTCTGACTAACTAGGTGTAGACCATCATGGTCTGACTAACTAGGCGTAGACCATCACGTCCTGACTAACTAGGTGTAGACCATCATGGTCTGACTAACTAGGTGTAGACCATCACGTCCTGACTAACAAGGTGTAGACCACCAGGTTCTGATTAACTAGATGTAGACCATCATGGTCTGACTAACTAGGTGTAGACCATCATGGTCTGACTAACTAGGCGTAGACCATCATGGTCTGACTAACTAGGCGTAGACCATCAGGTCCTGACTAACTAGGTGTAGACCATCACGTCCTGACTAACTAGGTGTAGACCACCAGGTCCTGACTAACTAGGTGTAGACCATCAGGTCCTGACTAACTAGGTGTAGACCATCAGGTCTACATACACTTTCCTGTTTTTTTAATTTAATTTAATTTTTAATAATTTTGACGTCCCTAACAAGATGAACACCTTCTTTTCTCCGGCTGGGCCTCTCTTCTGATTGGTTGATTTAAATTTAAATAGCTGTGAATGGGGGGTGCAGTATAGTTGTGACATCACAACTTCACATAAGTCATGACTCCTTGTTTTAAGGCGTGTGTGCATTCCTCTGTGGATTGAGTGGTTTGAAACGTGACTTTTAGGATTTCTACACTGTCTCCTGTCACATATACAGTCAAATATCTATGTGGGTCTAATAAATTCTAGATATTTGGACTTAAACTGCTTACATTTCAATAAAAATGTGTGTTCTAAACTTTTTTTCCCCAAAAGGAGTAATGTAATTTACTTGCATATCAGCCTAAAATCAATTATAAAAGTAGTTTGATTCATTTTTGTGAGAGAAATCAATTGAAATTTATAAAATGAGTTGGATGAAAGAATGAAACTATAAATTATTTTGTTGATGTTTTTGGGAGTCGCTGAATAAGGACAGGTGATTTTGTTATCTGGCTCTACGGTGCTGTGGAATCCTCACCATTCAGATGATTTGGTCTCATCAAACGTCTCTGGAATGACACGGTGGCAGCGGCCGCGTCCTCCACGCAGCAGCAGGGTAAATGTTCGGAGTCTCATTCTAATGGAGGACCGGACGTGACTGCGAATGAAAGTGTAACTGCGGTATGCCCATGTGAAAACAGCACCGACAAAACAAACCCCGTCGCCTGAATAAAAATGTATTTTAAGTCCAAGACAAACATTCTAAACGACGCCCTGAGTATCTCCGCGTTATCAAATATTATGTCCTTGAAGAAGCTCAGGTTAGAACAATTAATATTCATAATACAGGCAAATGTACTAGACGTTCACAGGACTGTTTTCATCTCTGGGTTTTAATTAAATTTTTATTTTACGAACCCTTGAGGTGAAAACATCTCCCAATCCAACCAAGGATTCCAGTGCTTGTTTTGAATACAAATTTTGTAAAGGCCAATAGCAACATAGCTGCAGAACCTAATCTGATTATATCAGATGAATACCAATTACATCTAGATTTATTACCAAAAAACGCCAGAGTATTCCTTTAAATGGTCATGTGGTGTTCACAGCCCTGCAAACAGAGAAATATGTCATGTAGTTTTTTTTTGTTGAAATGAGGGAATCATACAGTAAAACTTCTAAAAGTTACATTGTTTTAAATGTAAACTGGAAATATCTGAATTTCACATAGCATCTGCTCCTGCATATATTTATATATATAGATACTTTCACTTTACTGAGAATTGTTCAGAAGGATGTTGAACTCTGCCTCCTCCTCATATGTTTATTCAATAGGGAACTGAATATTAGAAGATATATATATATATGTACACACAGAGATGTGATATGTGATAATTCTCTGTGAAGGTAATGATGCTCTTTTGGAAATTTTCTTTTTTTTATGATTCTAACAAACAGTCTTTGATGTTGTGTGAAGTGCAATGTGATAAACAAAGTATGACAGCCAGACATAGGGAAAAGTGCCCGTTATATGCATGTTTTACCAGAATTAGGGCTTCAGAGCTTTGATTATCCAACAGCAATGTAACATCAAATATACACTCAGAGGCCAAAGGGCAGAGTTGTTATAAGGAACCAGACACGATACTGTGGTTGCAGCAGAAATATTAGTCTCTATTCTAAAAGACTGTTTCTTCACATTAAGGAGATGTTCCCTGGGGTGAGGAATAGTAGAATAGTGGGGAGGTGGGGGCTAATGTTTGTAAGTATTTCACCATATTTGAACGGGGAAAAAAAAATGTGAGCCCAGATTACGGAGCAAACACCTCCACTGTTGGAATGCTTAGGGGGTGAACTGATGTGACTGGGATGGAAGTTGTGAATTTGTCCTTTTTTAAGAAATGCTCAGGAAGCCCGATAGAAATACGGCATCGAGAAGGGTGATAAAATACGGGAGAAAACACCATTTCTGAGAGCTGCCTGCATCTCATGCAGGAAATAGACTGACAGGCCTATGGTGGTAGGGGGGGGGTTATAGCCAGATTAGACAACAAACTATGAGAAGAGGAATCATTA
The DNA here is from genome assembly GCA_036785175.1 of Eupleurogrammus muticus. Classification (NCBI taxonomy): domain Eukaryota; kingdom Metazoa; phylum Chordata; class Actinopteri; order Scombriformes; family Trichiuridae; genus Eupleurogrammus; species Eupleurogrammus muticus. Next base: position 24,177,991 of record JAYKQN010000005.1, read on the forward strand.
AATCTCATATTGAGTTGAATCCCAACATCCCTGGAGTGTTTACAGGTACAGCTTTGTAACGTGGAAGCTGTTAAACCCAAGGCCGGTCTGTACGGGCAGACGAGGGGCCTCCTCGTTTAGATAATGAGGAGGGGAGTCTGGACAGATGTGCAGCATCTGCCCAGACGCTCCACATCTGTCCGCAGGTTAGCGTGTTACGTAAGGACCTGGCAGTGACGGCGTGAGGAGGAAGTTCGCTGCTTCCCGTTAAATGCCATGATATCTTTGGAAAGAGCCCGGTGGGATTTCATGCAAGGGCGATTATACTTGTGTGAATATTAATTAACAACAAAAGTAGTTATGATCAGAGAAAGAAGTGGCGTCCAGTGATTAAAATAACGCAATGTAGGCATAAAAATATCTGGTTTGACAGCAGTAAAATGTCCAATGCAGTAACAGTAACAGTAATTAGGTCAGTTCAAATCATCTAAAAATGTGGGATTTAACAGCATATTTAACACAATGCACTAAAAAATCACAGCATAAAATGAAAGGAAGTCATATTACACTGATGCCATCTTGAATCCATCACTTCCTGTTGCACTCAACACTGACTGAAATAACAAACTGCAGTTAGTGACTTGCTGAAACGGGTAAATGGCATGCAAACAATAAACATGAACAAATGCTAACATGCAAGATGATTCATACACACATTTGGTGCGACCAGGCTGGAGTGTCATCCATTGGTGATTTGTGCCCCGGATATAACACGATACAGCACTGAAGATGGATCAAAATGGGATAAAGAGGGAGGTCAGAGGTTAAAAAAGCCACTACCCTTGATGGGGGGGGGGGGGAAGAAAAAAAAAAAACCTGGACGGGGCAGCATCCGTGAAAAAGCTTCAATGAATCAGAGGAATGCACAGACCTCTAGAAGAGAGCGATGCCGTTCCAGTGATCAAGCAGATGAGAGCAAAGCACAAGTCAGAGCTGCACCCTTCATCTCCAGAGACGAGATCATGCAAATTGGGCACCGAAGACGCCATGTTCAATAAACGCGAGATGAAAGCGTCTCTGAGGGGAGATGCACGCCGCGGAGTTTCGATGGCCGAAAGAGGGAGAGCGACTTTTTAACATTTATTTATTTATTTTTTATGTTTGCGGCAGCACCCGAGGAATTAGTGATCACGCAAAAGCGGTGCAACACATCAAGTGGAAGGGGGGTGGGGGCGATTTCATTTGTCTGGACTGATTATTTATTTGCTCAGGGACACAGTGGTGCAGGGGGGGGGATGCTGGGAGCATGAAAATATTGTTTTAGATCATACAGAGATGAGCCTGAGCTGATGTGGGGGGGGATCATCAGCAGGAAAAAACTCATCCAGCAGATGAAGAACAGAGGTAATCCTGTCAGTCCTGCAAAGCCCCTCAGAAACTAAATTAAATATGCTCGGGCTGCTCCTGCAGCTCCGTTTTATTTTTACTCCCACCTCAGGTGATGCCAGTGATAGGGGTGAATGGGAGCAATTTTCAAAGGTGATATCTGCTTTGGAAAGCCGAGCACCTCGTCCAGCTGACTTTGAGGGGTGTTCGGCAGCTGCATAGTGAATCGTCTTTTTCCCCCTGCATAGTATCTATGCCTATTGGGCTTGAATGAAACACAGAACATGGAGGGGGCTGAAATGAGCCCAACGTCTTATCAATGCCAATGTTCCCGAGCAGTTGAGAAACGTATTTATTTTTTTGCTGTGTAACTGAGGACCGTGGACTCGGGTAACTGTGAAGCTTCCGGGCAGAACAGAGCTCAGAACTCAGGGCACAAGGTAAAACTTCTAGATAAGCAGAACCTGGTACCGGGACAGGTCATTTAATCCACATGAAAACTGCCAAATGCAAGCAAGGAGGAGGAAATCCAAAAACCAGGAAAAGAGCAAGGTCAAAAATTGGGACCATATATATATGTATATATATATATATATATATATATATATATATATATATATATATATATATATATATATATATATATATATGTGTATGTGTATGTATATATATACATACACATATACATATATACATATATATGTATGTGTATATATATACATATATACATACACATTTACATACTGTATATACACATATATGTATATATATTTATACATACATATATACATTTATATATACATGTATGTATATATATATGTAAAAAGAAGAGAAATTCTACTGTAAAAAAAAATCATCAATTATGATAATTTTATAATCAATTATAATATATATTAATTATTCACATTAATTACAATAACTTTCCAGGTAGCGATTTTATAGTAGTGGGGAAATTATTATTAATGGTTGACTGTAAGAAAGTAATGTGCATATATAATATATAAGTATATATATAACCCTATAATAGCAAAACCAGGTTAGAGTGATCAGAAGCATGTGTGATGTGTGGATAACACACTCATTGAATGAAAGTTCTCAGTCATATTTAATCTTTATCTTGTAGAGTTGTAGAGAAAAGCAACTCGACTTCTTAGTTTGTTAGAGACGTTTTAAGGAGTTTTACTTTTTCCTTCCTACCTTCGCTTTACAGAAGTAATGGCTGAAGATAGTTGCGTAGCTACCGGTTATTCCTGGTGAAACACGATTTTTCCACGAGTGACGCAGGAAATGATTTCAGCATCTCCGACAGATCCTCACCACTCATTCCAAGTCGTGGCCTTTCTCCCCCCCAAGGTCTGCATAGCAGAATATGTCACGATGGACGCCAACGGCCACAAGGAAACTCACCAATCGATGAGTCTCTGACAGCTTCGTCACATCCAGGGACGGCAGGACGAGTCAGGCCAGGTGGACTGGAGGAGGAAGCTGTAGGCTTCAGGGGAGCAGACTCAGGCCTTCCAAGGAAACGGCTGCGATGTTGGATTCTTGGAAAAATCTCATGTCTCAGAGTTAAAATATACAGGTTTTACAGAACAAAGCTCATAAATGAATATTTATACTGTCGTGGTTTGGTCCGTGTATCCTTGAAAGTTAGCCGTGTTAGTTCACGACGGCGAGAGCTGATTTCTAAAGAAACGTCCATTATTTCCAACGAAGCCCATTAAGACCCGTTCTGCCAAATAGCTGACGAAAGGATTATAATTTCTTCCCATTATGCTAATAGCACCTCAACTGTGACATTCCTCACTGTGGCAATCATCTCATTCAAGAACGTTTCTTTTCCTCTTTGCGTGCACTCTGTGTAGATTAGCGTAGAGTGTATTAAACATGATAGAATGAACATGCTCAGGCCAGATGGACGGAACAGGTGCACGGAGCCGTAAGGTGTGAAAATGATAATCTGCTGCAGGACAACATTGAGGCATTTATTATAATCAGAGAACAGGAGCATTTGGCAGCAAAATGAGCTCCTATGAAGGACCACTTATAGTATTAAATGTTAATATCTGATATGGTGGGTGGAAATTATTAACATTACGTCAGAGGGAAAATTGGCTGCACCACCTTTAAAATCAAATTTGTAACATTTATTAGGTGGATAATAGAGGAGAAAAACAGCACGTATAGTGGGGAAAATGGCTTATTTGTCAGGCAGGAAAAATGGCTACGGGAGGGTGTTTTCTATATCCTTTTGGTCTGAAATCTCACCTTTGTGTTTGACACAAAAGCAAAGGTTGCACCAAGTGTAACAGACGGAGGGAAATATGTGATAAAGGCTGAACTGATGCTCTGTCAGCGCAACATTCACCAACACAGCAGCTTCAGAAATAAAAGGCAAGCTCAAAAGAAGCAACGAGGTTGTTCCACTGTCCCTGAGCAGCTGAAATAAAAATGTGAAATAAAAGAAAGAAAAATCAATATCAGTGAGATATTTCGGCAGCGAGACGCCAGTGTCCTCTACGCTTACACTGTAAAGGTGGAGCTGACATGTTTGACGACAAACAGCGACACCCTGCAGCTTCAAGTGGAGCCAAATGACGGCGAAACGCGACAACGGCGACTTTTCAGGAAAAAGAGCGCCAAACGACATTAAACACGAGCGGAAACGTCAATGTTAAAAAAGCGGGGGAAAAAAAGCATGAATAATGGTGCTGTCACGTCTCGCCGCCGTCTGACAGCTGTGGGGAAACGTGTTCTATGCGCAGCGATCGGCTTTGACCCCGAACACCTCCCAGGCCGAGCTGTCATCTTCCAGTCGGGCCCGCTGCGATAAAAAAACACTTTTCCTTTCAAAAAAACAGGAATCGGCGGCGTGCCGGGCGTTCAGAGACGAGAGACGTTTATTTATAGCCCGTGTGTCTTTCGGAAAATAAAGGTTCGTTGTGAGACTTGGGTGTGATTTTTTTTTTTCTCTCTCTCGCTTTCAAAAAGTCTCCTTTCACCGTCTTCACGTGATTATCCATGAAACTCGTCTTTCTGCAGACCCCAGAGGATTGCAGGAATGCAGATAGATGGTTTGCCTACATGCCTATTTGGTCGGGAGGGTGTGTGTGTGTGTGTGTGTGTGTGTGTGTGTGGGCGGCTGCAGAATGAACTTCTGTCTCCTGTTTGGAGCCAGTTCATCTTCCATTCACAGCTTCTCTGATTACCTTAAATTGTCCTCCTGTGTGTGTGTGATACGTACGTGTCCGTCTGCAGACGCTGAGCGGCTTTAACGGAGGTTAAATGTGACCAAACTCGTCTTTTTGAGGTTTTAAGCTGCGTATTTAACATGGACAAATGCATAAAACATTGGCTTTCATAGCTAAATTGCGTCATATTGCAATGTTTTTGGAAAACAAGAATTTTTTTTTAGAAATAACGCTGGATTTTTAAAAAATATTGTGTGTGCATTCAAATAGATGTGTGAACAAATGCATAAAGAAATAGAGCCATTATTTCCTAACGAGTAAAAAAAGCCTTTTTTTGTCGTACAGAAGCGCAAACTTTATTCATCAAAACTTGAAGCAAAAAGGTCATTTTAGGATTAGAATGCACCGTTCATTATGCTGTCGATCAACAGAAATTACGTTTAGTGTCTAGAAAACGGAAGAAATAGCACTTCTTCCTCTCTGTCATTGTTTTAAAGCTGCTTCGAGTCAAATAAATGACTCAGACGGGTGATGTTTTTGGATTCTACTTACCAAAAAATGAAGCGATTTACGCTATAAGGCTAACGATATGTAAAGCAGACATCGTGTATACAGGTTTCCCTAATTTGTACCAAGTGCTTTTTTAGGGTTTTATGATTAAAACAGAAGGTATTAATTATTATCATCTCCTTGTGTGTAAATTTTGTATTATTATTTATTTTGCTATTTTTGGCTGCAATACCAAGAGTGGCCACTGGGCACTAAAAGGCGCTGTTTTCTTTCAAATTCTGTCAATATGTCGACAATAATGGGATTATTGCTGGTGTGTGTGTGTGTGTGTGTGTGTGTGTGTGTGTGTTTCTCTTATTTCAGCTATGTTGCACAGTTTTCTGTTATGGACGCTTATTAACCAAATGTAGATTTGCGTTTTGCTTTCTGCTGGTTGCACCTCTGGTTCCCATTCCACTATTTTATTTGTTTACCAGTTTGCAGAATTTTAATTTGTTTTATAAGTGAAAACTTGCCAGAACTCAGTTGCCTCTGTGATATTACTCATTGCATCATTTGAGAAGTACATTTCTTGTAGTATATTTCAGCGTATTTCGTGGTTAACGGTATCAAAGGTTTTTTTTTTTTTTTATTTCCCAGGTCCAGGACCACAGCTCCCGCTGCTTCTGGGGGAAAGTGAGCAGCAACTCGCAGCTTCTGCTGCCTCCTTGTTGTCAGCTCCGTCGTCTGGGATGGAGCGGCTGATCGCTTTCAGGCTAATCAATAAGTTGTTTGGCAACAGGTTTTTTTTGAAGAAGTCGAGTGCTGGGGTTCAGAACGTGTGAATCCCTCAGCAGAGAGCTCCAGGCCGGTGAGTTATTATTGCAGCGTGAAACTTTGCTGTGTTAAATGTGTTCCTGTAAATGATTATTACAGTAGATTGCTGTATATTTTATAATAAATCACAGTGGTTAAAGTACAACTGTAGATAATCACAGTATTTAAAGAGTTACTGTTTTATAATACATTTAATCCCCAAATACTGTAAATACAAGTAAAATCTTTTTTGAAATCATTTACTTGTTTGTTTGTTTTTTTTTTACAATGGACACACAATAGTGTAAATAGAAGTACAGTATGTCTACTGTTAAAAATGAACTATTTAATTAATTTAGCTAATTTTTTAATTCATTATAATATATATTATTTACTGTAACTTTCAGGATAATTGATAATTACGATAACTTTCAAGGTAAAGATTTTACAGTGCTGAGGAAGTTCATTATAACACAACCACATGCTTTGTTGTACTCTAAGAAACTACAACAATTAGTATTTAATTATCTCAAAGTGGTATTAGTATACACTATAGAGAGAGAGAGAGAGAGAGATAGATAGAGAGAGAGATAGATAGAGAGAGAGATAGAGAGAGAGAGAGAGAGAGACAGAGAGAGAGAGAGAGAGAGAGAGAGAGAGAGAGAGAGAGAGACAGAGAGAGAGAGAGAGAGAGAGATAGATAGAGAGAGAGAGAGAGAGAGATAGAGATAGAGATAGAGATAGAGAGATAGAGAGATAGAGAGATAGAGAGATAGAGAGAGAGATAGAGAGAGAGCGATAGCGAGATAGAGATAGCGAGAGATAGAGAGAGATAGAGAGAGATAGAGATAGAGAGATAGAGGGAGATATATAGAGAGAGAGTGATAGAGACACGGACAGACAGACAGACAGACAGACAGACAGACAGACAGACAGACAGACAGACAGACAGACAGACAGACAGACAGACAGACAGACAGACAGACAGACAGACAGACAGACAGACAGACAGACAGAATCCATAAACCTTATTCTAGCACAATTTAATCAATATTTAGTGTAATCAAGTCTCGTCTGGGTTTACTCACTGAAAAGTATTTTTTTCCTTTATAATACTTACAATTAGACATTTAATAGATTAGTTTCAACATGTTCTTATTTTATTTCCATCTTTATTCTTCATCTATTTAGTATGCTGGTCAGGAATCTTCTGTCATATTATTATGTTTTCATCCGTGGACGGAGCACAGGTGTGTGTGTGTGTGTGTGTGTGTGTGTGTGTGTGTGTGTGTCCTCCCTGAGTGTCAACAGGGTTTTCCTGTGGGAAATACACGGTTCCCAATTTAGGTAGCAGGATATTTGATATATCACACACTTTTTCTGCAGAAAGCGTGAGAGGAGGTGTGGATGGGGTCTGAGTGTGTGTGTGTGTGTGTGTGTGTGTGTGTGTCTTGGTCGGAATCATCCTTTACTGCATTTTTTTAACAGATCAATCTAAAGTGACGTGGCGTAACAGGAGAAATCACCCCTTTAACTTTGGAGGAACACGGCGACTCTTTCCACAGATTTGCATTTTGTGAGAAACCCACGCTTTGTTGCCTCTTTCAGTTTTCACACCTTATCTGAAAAGACATTTTTTTCCCCTTTACAGTAAATCCACAGCACAAACACAGCTGCGACTCTTCCCTTTTTTTTGCCATTCAGATGAACAATCTGACTGACTGAGTGACAAACACTTTCCAGCCCAAAAGCACAAACGGTGCCAGGCTTCAGAAAATCGCTGGCGGCTCGGCGGCCATTGATTTCTCTAAGTACTTGTTGCGGCGCTGATTCTGGCAGCTGCAGGCTGAACGCTCGGCGCGGATGATTTATGTCACCGGGCGGCTTCTGCAGGCTCCAGAGAACGCTAAATGACCTGGATGCGGTGGCTGAGCGACTCCTCGTTGCTAAAATGCACACGGGTGAGGAGGTACGACAGGGCATGTTCTTCAGCTTCCGTCTGAGTGGCTCACCCATGGCTATTTTTATTTCTGGAGGTGCGCTGGCCAACACAGAGGAGGGACTGGAAAATAGATTTGTCCCGCATGTGCAGGGTACATTTTTATTTGTTGATTCTCTATTTGGATTTTCCTGCTTTCTCTGATATCCAGTCGTCAGAAACTGATCTGTGTCTGCACAATAATAGGACACATATCCTATTGTTTTGCCATGTGGAACCCTGCACTAATGAATATTTTGATGGTTGACCAGTCTATTGATTATTGAAATGTCCAGACCAACAGTCCACAACCTAAAGATGATCAGTTTACTACTAAATAATCAGTAAAAAAGCAGGTTTGATAAAGCAGGAACCAGTGAATTTGGACATTTCCTTCCTAATTGATTAACAAGATAATCACAGATGGCAACTGATTGATTAATTGACAAATCAATGCTGCTCTAGCAGCCATGAAAAAAGATTCTTAAATGAAAGGATGGTTGGATTTATTCACATTTGGAAACTTAAATCTGACACATGGAGCTTGAATTTAACCCCTTTTTTTTAGAATTTTTTTTTTACATATATGTAACATTGGGCATCAGTGGTAAACATATTCCATATAAGGATGATTAGTAAATGTCACTTTGGGACTTAATGAGTAAAATTCAGACATTAAGCCTCATAATGAAGAATGTGGGGGAACCAACATTCTCGTTACACCGGTGTCACGGTGGCTCCTCATAGGTTAACTTTAGGTGGCCAAACAAGAGATAATCAATAATAAATCAAACTAGGAAGACAAATAATAAGCTGTCGACTCAGACCAGAACCATGCGTGTGTTGGGGGATGAGCTTCGTGGGAATGAGGGTTGGGATCGTGGTGGTTCTGGGAGACGAGGAGGATTAATTGTTCCCGTCTCCATACGGCAAACGCCAGAGAGACGGGACGTTTTAGAGGAAGAAAGAAAAAAGAGGTGGTCCAGGCGAGTTACTTTAAGCTCCAGTGAGAAGATGGAATAAAGGAAACCTTATCAGGCAGAGATTCTGGAAAATCTCTGACCTCGCTGCTCTGAGTCCAACGAGGATTTGTTAGTCAATCAGTTGATTTTCATGCGTTTTGCGTGGTAAATTAGATATATCCTGCACAGCGTATCTGGTAAGTATTAGATTTAGATGTAATCCGTCTTTGTCGTGTGTTTTTCCATGCAGCTGTAGCCCCTGCTACGGCTTATTTTTACCTTTCAGAGCAGGTGAGGACTAATTACGGCTCCTTTTAGCGGAGGTGCGTTCAGCGTTTTCCCTCGCCGCTTGATTCTGTAACGCCTGGTGTTGTGTTGGTGTGGAGGAATCACACCTTTAGAGGTGAGCAGAAGTCACACCTTGAGACTGGCACACAGACACACTGTAAATGACTTCAGGTAGCACCCAGCTTCATGTCACAGAGCTGGAATCAGTGTGTGAGCGATGCTGCAAACACAGAACAGGAGCCATCTTCTTTTATTTTTTCTCTGCAATGAGTCAGTAAACATTAAAGTAATAATTTGATATTTGTGGCCACAATGCGTAAAGTAATGTGTTAAATTACACTTTATTTCTGTGATAAAATACTGCCCATTTTACCCATTTTACATTACAGTCAAATGGAGCTTTTCTTACAATTTGATGATGTTTATATAACAGGAGTGAACAGGACACAGAAAAGTAAAAATTACTATATACAGACAATTACTATTCTCATTTAGGTCAGGAGTCTGTAATTCAACCTGTAGAAGTATGCACATCCATCCACTAACCATTGTCCAGCTTGTTATTTGATTTTCAGTCGGATAAACTCAGGTTGCAGCCATTTGTAGGTTTTTGTAGCTATGTGCATGTTCATATATATGTGTGTGTGTGTGTGTGTGTGTGTGTGTGCAGCCCTCGTTGGCGCTAATCGTCTGTATAGTAATCATGAACGTCTTTACAAGGTTGCGGCATTAAGTGTTTGTGTCATTCACTGTTCGGATGTATTTCAGCGCCCTGCTCACTCCTGTTAAATGGAGATCATAAAATCCAATATCGTTAAAAACACTCCAAATGAATCCAAAGTGAAATGGGTGAGTAAATAGCAGCATTTTATCTGTGCAATAAGGTCCAATTTGTAAAAAAAAAACAAAAAACTCACATTTGTAAAAAGCACTTTGAGCTGCTTTCCTGCATGAAATTGAAATTGCTATAGAAATAAAAATGTCTTAAGCAGACAAATCCCTAATGCACTTGAATTCAATTCTTCTTTCTTCTCTCAAATTAATACTTTTTGTACCCTAGGCCTGCTGCAAAAGTCACCAAATTTTGCATGCAAGCCACACCTGGCATTTTTTTTTTTTTTTTACATTTTGTTGTTTTGTAATAATGGTTCTGACTCAATTTCTCTGTAGAACGTCCTGGTATATCAAGACCCACCAAGAATTGTCTTGAACAAATATGCAAACGCTACAAAAAGTCGAACATCTTAAACAAAATGACCAGTTTTTTTGCATTCTTCACTCATCATATAGAGAATGAATGACTGACTAATCTCAGGGATTTTATTACACTGACATCAACTTGCTATAAGTTTGTTATAAATACTATAACAAAGATTTCCTACTTTGTCCAATCTGCAGCAAAAATAATGCACACAGTGAGATCTACATGTTAAATGCAGCAACATGAACTATTATATAGAGCTGTGATCCTTTATTATTATTATTATTTGAATATTGATTATTGCAGCTCTCATTACTTTAGTTGCTCTACCTCCTCATATTTTGTTTAACGGGTTGAGTGGAAATGCTCCAAATAGTTATTAGATCACCATGTAAGCCTCATCTGTGCAGCGATGTTAAGAGATTAAAGATAAAAAAAATATTCTGGTTAATTCTCAGTGAATATGTGAATAAATCTTTGTGTTTTTTTCCTTCAGGTTGTGTAGAAAGTCTTGGAAAAACTGGTCTATTGATTGCATCTCAGTAGGTGTAAGAGCAGAGAAGCATGCGCGTATTGATTCTGTGAAGCTCGCTTCAGAGTAATTTGCACATCCAACTGGGACTTTTGTGTCAACAAACCATAATGAGGAAGAAAAAAAAGGTGACGTTCATTGTATCAAAGCCCAGATGGTGCAGCTGCTTAGGAAATGTTATCAGAAGGTTGAAGCGCTGAACCAACAGGCTCCAGCCCGCCACCGTCCCCGCTTACAATCCAGACACCTGCCTCGGCCACGTTTCTAATCCCACTGGTTTTTCAGACATTAAATTCCTCCTGATCACATCAGGGTCAAGTGATGGAATGGAGAGAATGGAGAGATGACTCCAACACTGTCAACACGCTCCTCGTTGCATGTTCCCACAGCTTTACCCACCAGTTTTTATCTTTGTACCCGCTGCTTTGCTGAAGGTGAGACCTGAGCCACCAAAAGAACCTCAGCCAAAAGAAGAACCTCAGCCACAAGAAGAACCTCAGCCACCAGAAGAACCTCAGCCACCAGAAGAACCTCAGCCACAAGAAGAACCTCAGCCACCAGAAGAACCTCAGCCACAAGAAGAACCTCAGCCACCAGAAGAACCTCAGCCACCAGAAGAACCTCAGCCACCAGTATAAACCTCAGCCACCAGAAGAACCTCAGCCTCCAGAAGAACCTCAGCCACAAGAAGAACCTCAGCCCCCAGAAGAACCTCAGCCACCAGAAGAACCTCAGCCACCAGTATAAACCTCAGCCACCAGAAGAACCTCAGCCTCCAGAAGAACCTCAGCCACCAGAAGAACCTGAGCCACCAAAAGAACCTCAGCCACCAGAAACACCTCAGCCACAAGAAGAACCTCAGCCACAAGAAGAACCTCAGCCACAAGAAGAACATCAGCCTCCAGAAGAACCTCAGCCTCCAGAGGAACCTCAGCCACTAGAAGGACCTCAGCCTCCAGAAGAACCACAGCCTCCAGAAGAACCTCAGCCACCAGAAGAACCTCAGCCACCAGAAGAACCTTAGCCACCAAAAGAACCTCAGCCTCCAGAAGAACCTCAGCCACCAGAAGAACCTCAGCCTCCAGAAGAACCACAGCCTCCAGAAGAACCTCAGCCACCAGAAGAACCTCAGCCTCCAGAAGAACCTCAGCCACCAGAAGAACCACAGCCTCCAGAAGAACCTCAGCCACCAGAAGAACCTCAGCCACCAGAAGAACCTCAGCCACCAGAAGAACCTTAGCCACCAGAATAAACCTCAGCCACCAGAAGAACCTCAGCCACCAGCAGAACCTTAGCCACCAGAATAAACCTCAGCCACCAGAAGAACCTCAGCCACCAGCAGAACCTCAGCCTCCAGAGGAACCTCAGCCACCAGAAGAACCTCAGCCACCAGCAGAACCTCAGCCTCCAGAGGAACCTCAGCCACCAGAAGAACCTCAGCCACCAGAAGAACCTTAGCCACAAGAAGACCCTCAACCACCAGAATAAACCTCAGCTACCAGAAGAACCTCAGCCACCAGAAGAACCTCAGCCTGGCTGCAGAACACTGTGCATAAAACGTCCTCTGTTGTAACTCTTCATTCAACGCAGATATCTGATGTCTCAGATTTTAAAACCCTCTGCATAATAGATCTGTTTGTATACTGTAACAATCTGGGCATGTCCATATTATACGTGTTCATAAATAAACGAGTTTATGCCCAGGTTCTGTTCTGTTAGGTGATAACGCTGGGATTTCCGGAGTGTCTGTGAATGCGTCTTGGAGTAAGACACTGCAGCTAGGGAGTAAAGTGTGGTTCTTCTCTGAAAGAAGAAAGACGGAAACACTCGTGATCTTTTCTTACGATGTTCATCGTTTTGGCGATGGCCACAGCCCAAAGTAGCATGTGTTAGAGTGAGGGATAGTTAGCAGCTAAACCAGCCAACACCTTAGCGTGTGGTTTTGAGAGATGGTACGATACTTTCATTAAGTTGGCTGCATGATTGGTGCAGCGAAAAATGGGTAAAATATAATTGTAATAAAAAAAAGTGCTGGGAGGCAACATGAGAAGGAGCTGTGATATGGAGCTTTACACTGGAACTAAAGTGCTGCTGCAGGATCGAGCTGAGATATTTAGGTCTATGGCATTTTAACTTTTAATGATAATAATGATGAATATCAATAAAAAAATACATAAAAATGTACACCATGGTGTGCAGCTATATCCTCAAACTGAGGTTAATCTGACAAATGGAGAGAAGAATTCAGCCATTTCTGATTATTATTTTTGAATGGAGACAATGGTGGTCCAGGTTCGGGAAAGCCTGTTTTTTAGCAAATTCACCTTTTTAAACCTTTACAAAATATTATTTTTTTAAAACATAGCTTTGCTTAGCTACACTCTTTCTTTATCTCTTGCCTTTATATCAAGGACAAGAGACAATTACTTTTTATCTTTCAATTGAGTGTGAATGTGTGCATGTAGGTGTGTGTGTGTGTGTGTGTAGGTGTGTGTGTGTGTGTGTGTGTGTGTGTGTGTGTGTGTGAGCGCTTTAAATTACTTCATCCTCAGGTCAGGTCCATGGCCAACATTATTGATTCTAAGGGGCCTAAGACAAATGACTTTTAACCAAAACGTTTAGAGAGAGAAATAGAGTCACTTTGCTGCTTTGTTCTGCTTCAGTTGAGAACAGTGAACCATTGGCTCATCATCATCATCATCTTCACACCTACACCATAAAGACAATATGAAGACAATTACAGCCTAATTAATATTAATAAATTAATTAGTATTCTACTTTTGATGTTCACCTACATCTCAGCACGATTTACAGAACATTTACATCATGCTGAACCTTTCAAAATAAAAGCACAACAACAAGAAACATGTTCACCTTTGTTCGACACAGGATTTACAGCAGTTACAATCATTCAATTAACAACCTAGAATTTAACAATTAGGATTTACTACCAGTTATAAATATAGTAAATAGAGAATATGCCTATAATAATAAACAAAATAATTGAGAGCAGGAAATGATGTCACACAACTAATAGCAAACACTTATATTTACTATATCTTCAAAAGTATTCACTCACATGAATTTAGGTGACATTCACTTGTCTGGGAAGGCTGTCCACCGGAATGAGGAGTGTGTTCATGGGAATTTTCAACTATTCTTCCAGAATTCCAACACGCTCTGCAGACCAGTCCAGATCATCCGGGTCGTTTATGGAGCTTTGTGCACTGGATGGTGAATTTGGATGATGAAACAATACTTTTAGAAATATAGGCTACTTATAAGCTTAAAAAATACAAATAAATAATAGTCCCACCGTATGGATCTTAACGTGTCTTTTGATTGGTCAGTTCTCTCAGCTGTAATTAAAGAGCCTTCGTTGATTCTTCTTAGTCCTTAATTGGTTTTTAATCCGGAAGAACGAGGCTTCGCTTCCACATCTGGTGACGAGCAGAGTCAAAAACAAACACGGCACAACTGCAACACACTCGGGAACAGATTTCACTATTAACAGATTAACTAGTAGCTGATAGCAGACTTTATTTTGAAATAAGGTCAGTAAACTGATATCATGGATTTTTTTTACGTCATGTGAGAACTGAAACAGCAGAGATGATCTGAATGCCTGTATAACATAATGTAATCACCAGTGCGGTGTGTTTAATTTCACCCTACATTCACCCCATAGTTTACATTTCTGTATCATTTCATCATCCTGGAGCAAAAAAAAAAAAAAAAGGATTAAAATCATCTTGAAAAATTATCCTTTCACCGAGTGCAGGATAATAATCACATAAATCACCCACAGGGAAAATTGACTCGTAGTGAATGTTATCTAGCAAGAAAAGCATTGCATTGCATTTTGACCATCAAAGTGGAAAAAAAAAAGGAATAGTTGCGATGATATGCTTCCAGCTGCAATCGGCACCGCTGGTGTTTCGCCCGTAATGACGGTGCAATTTTAAAAAGGTATAGCAGCTGCAATCATGGTCAATCAATCCTGGTTTTCAGCCAGATGGGGCACAGTGGGATTCACAAAGTCATTTCTACTTTTTTTTTTCCCCCCTCACTTAAATATCTCAGCAGCTTTTTGACTGAAGATGAAAAGTAAGTGAAGCATCGAAATGATTCAAATTCATCCTGAGGGGAAAGTGGATATCAGATATAATGGGATTCCATCGAATAGATTTTTTTTTCTCCCCCACATACAGTAATTCAGTCCTCAGTGTTAAATGAGACGGACTCACTGGTGCTAGAAGGTGGTTACTAGATACAACGGTTGGAGCAGAACTTTTTGCTGAGGCTTTAATATGCATTTTTGGAGGAGATCCTTGATGTAAAGGAAGTAGGATGAACATATTTAACCCATTGTTGTGTCGTGTTGCCATATGAAAACTGTGCATATATTGTCATATAGACCTCTATCTAACTTTGGCCCAGAATGCATTGCAGTGTCTGTATTTGCTGCAACAAATGTGCCCTAAAGCCTCAAAATATTTTTATCATTCCATGTGAGTGATAATGTGATTTCCTGGCCATGTGATGTAATTATTTATTTATTTATTTCCAAAGTAAAAGACATGATTTTTACAACTAAACAGTAAAACATAGATTTTATATTACTGCTAATAACATAACTGCTACTATAACTGCTGTAATAGAAGGTTAAAGGTTTTTATTGAAAGACATTCTTAATATATTACTTAGAATATACATGCAATGCAAAACAACATGGTGATAGTTTTGTTTGCAGTGTCAGTTTGGCTTGAGTGCATTTACTTATCAGTAAACTCGAATGCATTAATTTTCTGACAAGTTTGTGCAGAGGTGTTTATGATAGCAATCAATGCAAAATTCTGGATTTTTTTCTACTCTGGAATTTATCCAAAATGACAAAAGACATGTTAGAAATAAAAAAAAATGAAAGGCTAATAATTTTAAAATGTTAAAGTGCTTTTAGAATAGATGAAAAGTTGATTTTTCAAGGCTCAGATCATCAGGAAGGGAATCCCAACAATAGTCACTACTTAACATCCAATATAGAGAAAATGTTTGCAAGCTTATGTAATTCACTTTATATATATAAAAAACAAGCACTGAAAATGTCAATTTCTCCGTCTACAGTGATGATCTATTAAGTTATTTATTGAAGTAAGAAACATGCTGTTTCTAGCTTTGCTTTCCTCTGTTTTTATTTATAAGAGAAGATAAGATAGGACTTTATTGATCCCACAACAGGGAAATTTGCTTGTTACTGCAGCTAAGCACAGGTGTGAGAGAGTACAGAGTAAAGAGAAAGAAAATAAAAGCTAAAGAAAATAAAAGCTATAGAAAATAAAAATACACAACACTATATACAAAATTCGTTGATCAGCATACACAGTATGCATCATGGACATATTTAGAATGGAAAAAAAAAACTAATAAATAGCAAGAAAAAGGTATGCATAAGCAAAGCATATATACATACATACATGCACGTACATACCTACATGCATACACATATTTACATATTTGCATATATACACGCACATACACACATGTACACATACATAGCTGATGCATACTTAAGGTGCAGGATGTGTGTGTAGTTTGGCAAAATTTCCAATTTAATAAAAAAATTGTCTGACGTTTTCTAGACTGAGATTATGATCAGATGTAAAAAATAATGAATAGATTAGGCAATCATGAAAATAATCCCCTTAATATATACTTCATAAAGGAACCAGGTATTTCCCCCCTCCCGCCCACCAGGACTCAGCCCTGCAGAGAAAAATTAGGCTTTTTTTCGATCATGCGTTAAACTGATATTGTTCTGTTAGGTGATAGGTTGTTGTTGTACATGTAAACGCATAGGATAGTGAGAAACGAAATTCCGATTCCTTTGTATGTCAAGTACATGTGAAGAAATTGACAATAAAATTGACTTTGACTTTGACTTTTGACTTTGATAACGCTGGGATTTCTGGAGTGTCTTTGAATGCGTCTTGGAGTAAGACACTGCAGCTAGTGAGTAAAGTGTTGTTGTCCTCTGAAAAACCTCTGGTTTGAGAGATGGTACGATACTTTCACTAAGTTGGCTGCATGATCGGTGCAGAGAAAAATGGTAAAATATGATAGTGATAAAAAAAGTGCTTGGAAACAACATGAGAAGGAGCTGTGATATGGAGCTTTACACTGGAACTAAAGTGCTGCTGCAGGATAGAGCTGAGATACTTAAGTCTATGCGATTTTAACTTTTAATGATAATTTTTTAATAAACATAATTTAATTTTGATTAAAATAAACTTCATTAAGGAACCAGGTATTTCCCCCCTCCCGCCCACCAGGACTCAGCCCTGCAGAGAAAAATTAGGCTTTTTTCGATCATGAGTTAAACTGATATTGTTCTGTTAGTTGATAACGCTGGGATTTCTGGAGTGTCTTTGAATGCGTCTTGGAGTAAGACGCTGCAGCTAGTGAGTAAAGTGTTGTTGTCCTCTGAAAGAAGAAAGACGGCAACACGTGATTTTTCTTAGGATGTTCGTTGTTTGGGCGATGGCCACGGCCCAAAGTAGCCTGTGTAAGAGTGAGGGATAAGTTAGCAGCTAAACTAGCTAACACCTAAGCGTGTGGTTTTGAGAGATGGTACGATACTTTCACTAAGTTGGCTGCATGATCGGTGCAGAGAAAAATGGGTAAAATATAAAAGTAATAAAAAAAGTGCTGGGAGGCAACATGAGGAGGAGCTGTGATATGGAGCTTTACACTGGAACTAAAGTGCTGCTGCAGGATCGAGCTGAGATACTTAAGTCTATGGGATGTTAACTTTTAATGATAAGAATTTTATTTAATAATAATAATTTTTTAATAATAATAATTTAATTTTAATTAATATAAACTTCATAGAGGAACCAGGTATGTCCTTCCTCCCACCCACCAGGACTCAGCCCTGCATAGAAAAATGAGGCTTTTTTCGATCATGCGTTAAACTGATAGTGAACCCCGGAATCCGAAGGGAGACAAAGCCTTTTCCCGCTCTCCCTTTTAACTCGCGCTGAGAGTTGTTTTAAGAGTTAGCATCGATAGGGCCCGTTTCCCGCCCTGAATGTGGACAGGGTTTAAAAAAACAGATAAACTGGACTCTTTTTAATAATAGGCAGCACCTGGCCCTTTCAGATCGCCATTCATGAGTCATTAGGAAAGGAAAATTCCCCGAATCAGTTCGGGATTGGAGGGAACGTGTATGTGCCGCCCGGAGAATGTGATGATGGCGGAGCCCCTCGACAAAAGCTACAGAGGAATAGCAGAAATTGCAGCGGCACCTGACTTTTTCCAGCTGACATCTCTGGCGCTCAGACAAGGATTAACATCCAATTTGCCCCTCTCTTCCTGGGCTCAAGTCTATCCCAACAGCTCGGCACTTCAAAGAGCCAGATAAAAAGGGGGCGATGGACAGTGATTCTTCAGTGGGAATTGGCTTAGTGAAGCTCTGTTTAAAATGGCAGGAATACAAAAAGGGAAAAGCTGTTTTGATGTGTGAGGGTCCGGGCCAGCTGCACGCCACCACGGCCCGGATCCTGCCCTCCAGTGTCAGAGCGGCACAATACAGGCTCAACGCCACCAAATACAGTAGGAACACACACACACACACACTCATGCACCACTGCAGGAGGGAAGACCGGTGTGTGTGTGTGAGAAAAGGCTGTGCAAGTAAGAGAAAGATTTTAAAGTGCAACAGCGATTAAAGATGCATTTTTTAACCCATATATATGTATATATATATATATATTACAAAGCCTCTTAACTGACTAAAAGGATGGAGGGAAGTCAATCTGAGCTTCCAGACTTTGTCACCATCCACAAAAAAAGTGTAGTGTAGCTGCTGCGTGGCGTGGGTTAACCCTCTACTGCACAGCGTGGCTGTATGGCAGCAATTACCTTGGCCGTAAAAGCGGTAGTATAACATTCTTTGAAGAACAAATAAAATTCTAATAATCACATCACATGACCAGGAAGTAACATTTGCACTCTTTTATAGATGGACTGACACACATTTATGAACCTTTAATGCACATTTGTTGCAGCAAACTTTAACACTTTAGTGCATTCTGGGTCCAAATTAGAAAGACCCCTGTATGACAACATTTGCAGTGCAATAGAAGGTTAAGGGTCAATAGGTTTATAAGAAATGAGCAAGCTTTAATTGGTGAATACAGCAGTTCCCTCACAAACAACTGCTGACTAGTGTCCATAAATGCTCATAAAACAATTTGTGTTCACAAGTTTGTATTTCGACCCACACGTCAGACTTCGTAGCCACTTGGATTCTTGACCTTTTCTATGAAGGTTAACCTTACAGTATTTATCATGGCCGATGAAGCGAAGGCTGGTAGCAAAAAGCATAAGGAATGTGATGATAACGGTTAAAAAAAAACAAAAAAACAACACCAGGCAATCTACATGGAAATGAGTTCATTTGCTTAGATTGAGCAGTTTTTACCTATGTGGGATGTAGGTTTCCAGAGCTAATTACTGTACCTTTAAATTCCCAGTTTTCTTGAGGAAAAAAATCTTAAATCGTGAAAAAAAAGCATCACTACCATAGATCATCTTATATGCAGTAAATGCAAACTCAAATTTTTCCATGTGACTGACTGAGGTGTTTTATCATTGCTGATAAAAAACACTGGAGGCTGGAGGAGAGATAAAAAAAAGGCAGGAAATGTTCTCTATTTTCATTATCAACACATCTCATGTGCAGAGGCAACCCGATAATGATTTGCTCTACGTGTAAGCGTAGCGTGCCTATCAAAGCTTGATTTCTATCTTATTCCTCTGTGTCCTTGTCTATTCGAGCAGGAACACTCGTACTTCAAAACGTATTATTCGTCCTCTCGTGTGTTCACGTCAGTCAGAGTCCGACATAGACACTGAACATGCACATTCAATACACAACTACTCCAACAGGACTGAAAACAAGATCACTGGTGTTCGTCTTTTTCACTCTGCAGCACCGTCAGCGTGATCAGTTTCATACCAAATAAACCAAAATTGGGCTAATTAATGTTTCACTAATTTTTATCTTCAAACACACAGGAAATGGAATCATTAGTGTTTCTCTCCCATGATGCATCTCGATTGGTGTGTTTTTTGGCATTCTCTGCAGAGACCACACCAAGTTTGCCGTTCAGTGCTAGGTCAAGCTTAATGAAACTAACCGAACTAAGAGCAGTTGTGTTGAAAAGCACCGTTTGGTGCACAGAGAAAAACCCCGACATGACTCGAGAGGTTTGAGGGACATCTTGATGTCTGCGCTACAGGCAGCTGGTCCCATTTGTAGCGTCCATTAGCTCTGCAGCAAATAAAAGACGGGTTTATGGGTGCAGACTATGAGTTCTCAGTTAAACAAAAGAAAAAATTACCAACAAACCAGTTAGAATTTCGCTACAACAGGTAAAGAAGCAGCTTCCAAGATCTGAATAAAGCCTAAGAATCTACAGCACATGATATTAACTAATATGTGCATGATTCTTTTCACTTTCTCACATATTTTAGCATTTAAATCATCACATAAAGTAAACGCTTCATAATGGAGGAACATTACATCCAGTGCAGCATCGTGATGGTTGATATGGTTGATATAGTATATGTAAGCCGTCATTTATCAACATTATTGGCCACGAAAGCACGATAATTATGTGCCATTATTTTCCATTACAGAGTCCAGCAGATGGAGACCATAAAGCTTCTTGACCATTTTAAAAATTAATCCGTGTGCTCCGATAATTAATCTTTGAGGACAAATTGCCTTTTTATGCTTAGAGAAATTAGCCAGGAGAACATTAATGTTGTTTTTTTAATTTTCCAATTGTCTAAACACCTGACAAGTGACATTTTCAAATAAAAAAAAAAAAAAAAAGAGATTGGAAGCCAGTTGTGGTTCGACGTTATGCGAGGCTGCTGCATCTGTAACGTCCAAAGCTTCAATAAATAAATAAATAAATAAGAAGACAAGCTCACTATTAGGTTTTTTTTTCATGCACAGTAGAGATGGCTGCAGAATAACAACATTTCCAGATGAAATGATTTTGTGTCTCCATGATTTCCCCCCTCTTCTTGCAGGAATGCAGGAATACAGTCTGAGGTACAGTAAACAAACAGAGTGGAGGGAATACACGCTGGAATGCCTCAGGTCAGGACAGGAAAATAAAAAGGAATGAGAGATCTTCAAGGATTTAACTAATTAAATACCAGAAAAGCAAAGTCGGAAAAATCAACGAAGGAAGGAAGGAAAGACGTCTCCGTCGTTCTTTGATCTTTTAAACATCCAGTTCCACAGAAAGTGAGGTTTCTAAAATCGCTCAACAGATGCTTGAGGATTAAAACTAAATAGTGAGATAATCTTTGGTACACATTACCACAATATTGGATGTTCTCCCGAATATATTTCCAAAAAAAAACATTCGAATTTGCCCCGAGAGCGATGCCAGACGGAACGCCAAAGTTCCTGTTAGATGTGCAGACGCTCTAATTCTGCACCATTAGTACATCCAGAACTCAGTGCCGATTCATCTCGTCACCGTTGTGTCAAATCGCAAAAGACGCCATCAATAGGAGAGCATGCATAGCAAGGCTAAAAACATTTTGATTTATGGAGCTGAACCATGCAGCTTCAGGGCGTTAAGCTATATTTGCTGATGCTATTTTATCTTCTGTGCAGCTTGTCCTCTTATACACCTATACGCAGAACTTTAAACAGCATTTACCTTAATCTCTGTAAGTAGTGTGCATCACTCTGGTGAAAAACAGTTCCCAGCAGAAGAAAACAGGAAACATTCTTTGTGCTGAAAAATCGGTGAGATTTTATTTGCCCCGGGCTATGAGATACAACCACAAAGACTGTGCAAAGAAAGCAAAGATTAAGTCACACTTATGAATGAGACGGGCAAAGCACGTAGTACACAAACAAAACTGATATATCTGCATGTGAGCAGTACGTTACATATATTGCAAAAAAATGTTCATGCTACAAATGACATGTAAAATCAATAAAATGAGGGCTCAAAGTTAACACAGAAACAAAAACACCTCAATCCAAATCAAAACTCAAAAATATACCGGTACACTGAATGAGTTTTTTATAGCGATAATACTGTTTTTTTTTTTTTTCTTGTTGTTGCCTCTCTAATAAATCTGAAAAATCCAGCTGAGACGTGTTTCTTTGCAACCTGTTTGTTGAAACAAGGCTGCATGGTGCAAAATATCTTCAAATGCTTTAAAAAAAAAAACAAAGCTACATGTACTGCTTTGATAAATGCTGGTTTTACTCAACAAGACAAAGTTTCTCCAATCGATTCAACCCAAACCGTCCGTTCTGAGAGAAAAGTTTCACAACTGCTCATACACAACAAGTTGAAAGCATTAGAAGAAAATACACTGACTTAGCTCAAATACGTGCTGCATCTACAGGATAATGCAAGGTTACATCTTCATATAAGCAGTTAAAAAGCATTTGCAATGAATTTCTACGTTTGAGCAACAACTGAGGTGTTGCTGCGTTGGCTTTAGGATAAGATAGGCTTTAAAAAATAGGCTTAAACTCTCACAAATGTGTTATAACCATTTGCTAAACTCCTCCCCCCGTGACAGTGATTGTCCAATCGTAGCTTTGCAACCAGAAGCAGGCACAGCTGGCCTGTCAAGCTTTACATTCCTCCACAAAAATACATGTGCAAAAAGGGTAAAAAAAAGATCTATGAACTCTGTTTTTCTGCTTTGACGAATGCTGCAAACACGAGTGTGTTCACCTACTTTAATAGGAGCAGATTATAGAAATGGGAAGTTAAATTACAGCTGAATTTATATATTTATTTCATGTTCATTAAGTTTGGAAGTTCATATTATTATTAATTCATGTTGATTGCTGTGAAGCCAAAGGAAATGTTTCCACATTGTGGACAATAAAGTTTCTAACCTAAATAACATTCTGAATTCACGTGTTTTAACACATGACAGAGCATCGAAGACACGGATGTTTGCTTCAGGCCTCAGTGTTTTAACACAATATCACCTAGTGGAACATCAAGCACATATTCAGGAACATTTTACAATTTCTTGTCTTTTTTCTTAATGTCAGCTGGACACATAATAACCTCAGATGCTGTTTTCAACCAACCAGAGTTTGTATAGTTGATATTTCGGACTTAAAGTACATTGAGTACTGTGTAGGAACAGGAAGCTTGACAGGCAGAAGGAGGGGAACCTGGGGGGTAACGGGGGCGACTGTCTACACGTCAGCGTGTGGCGTAAACAGGAGTAAAACTGAGCTGTGCTCTACGGTAAACTTGCATTGATTGCCATAATAAATCACCAGTGACTTTCCAAATTTGTAAGTACTTGGCAGTTATATATTTCTATATATGATTTGTACTACTATTACTATGTTGACATTTTCGCAAAATTTCTTTTTTTCTGAAAGTGCAAGCAAGCAATTACTTACAAATGAAGCAAAAGCTCATAAAGCGTGGCCACATTTTTTTTTCTTTTCATACAGAATTTATATCTTCTTCAAAGCACAGTTAAAAAATATACTACAAAATCATCTTAAAAACAGGAATATATGCAGATTGGTATCGCCGTAGCTTATCTGATTATTAATAGTACATTTCCGAGCTGGTGAGAAGGGGGGGGGGGTTAAAACACTCTACACGGACATAGAAGACGAATGAGGTGAAAATTTAAAAATACAGAACATGAACCTGAAACCAGTAATGGAAAATACTGTCCTTTCATTTCATAAGTGCTATGAACAATATCCCCGTGTCCCCGCTTCCTCTTCCTCACTCGTCGTCGCTCTTGCTCTTGTCTGACTGATCCTGCGGGAAAGAGATAGAGGAGTGAGAGGAGGGGGGGGGGGATTTAAAGGCTGCCAATGAGGCAGAGAGTGTGTGTGATGAAGCTTTATGGTCTGTGGAGAGCGTCAACGAGAGGCAGCGTAGGTCATCACGGGCCGAATACATCAACACCCGCGAATAAAGAGAAGGAGCAGCTTCAGACAGGAGGAGGCCTGAAGGTGAAGGAGCTGGAGGGCTGATGCTGCACAGACACATGACTTTTAAAGAGCCTTTGATCCGTAATGAGAACGCCAGGCTCGGGTTTAGAATTTGTGGTTAGAGAGAAGAAATTGATTAAAAAAACAGACACACGGCACAAAGTCAGAGCGTCTTACCACCAGGAAAGGTATTCAGAGGAACGCGGGCGAGGGACTTTAGTTTATCTGAAGCTCTTAATGATAAAATAATAACATCCATCACGCTGCAGCGCAGCAGAAATTCAGCCTCCAGATGGCGATTATTGACAGAAAACTAACAGAGGAGGAGGAAATTAACACTGATCCCTATGGACGGATTAGTGTAAACTCCTTTTAAACGTCAGAACCACCAGGGGGCGCTGTACAAGTAAAACTGACAACGGGTGAATTTAGCTACAGGATTTCTACTCGTATCAAAGCGTTGTTATTAATATTTCCCAAATCACCAAGTATAATACTTCAAATAGACAATAATGTGCTATAATAATAATTAATTAACTAAGTAAGACTTCCAGTTGACAGAAGTTTCAGAATTCATTAAATGATGTATTTCCACCATGTGTTTAAATAGGAGAGGTCTGCACTAGTGAAAGATGTAAATATATAACGTCCTTTTCTAGGATTCTTTTTTTGTCATTTTATTCATCAACACACTACGGCAAAGGGGCATTTTAGCTGGTAAAATAAATCCCAAACACGGCAAAATGACAATAAATGAATAATCGATTAACTAAAAGTAAGTTCTAAGTATAAATGTTTGTGATATATATACACTGCATCGCGTTTCCTTTATAAAGCCTGACTGATTTGAGTCATAATGAATGTAATTAGATAGATAAGGACTTCAAGACATATGGAGGAATCTGAATTTCTCTACAGTTTGGAAGAAAAAATGTCATTACAATGTCCAAAAATAGTCTTGTTCCAAAAGTTAAACAGGTTCAGTTCCACATCATAAACAGCTAGAAAATAAAATGGCAAATGTTCATGAAGGCAGTTTTTTTTAACTTATAGTAAAAATGCGGAATTTCATGGATTGTTGAAAAGAAAAAGAATAAAGTGAAAGAAATACATTTACACGTTAAAAGTTGTTTTTTTTAACACTACATCTGATCTGGGTTGGGTCTAAGGTAATAAAACAATATATTATTGGAAATAACATGGAATATACAGTAACTCAGCTGAGGAAATCACTTCACCTTGAACAAACTATGACTTTTACCTTTGTAGCCTCACTGTATAAAACATGGCTCTATCTGTCTTACTGTACAGGCCTCGCTGGTTGACCTTTACACACACACACACACACACACGAAAAGGTCACACACACGCAGACACGCTAAAAAACAATTCTTTCAGAACTGACCAATCAATAGGTTGTTGAATGTCATGAGTTCAGGCTGTTATTACTTGAAGAATCATGGGTTGCTTCGATTGAGGCTCTTCACATGTAACAGGAGACAAACCTGTGTGTGGATTAGTGCAGGCAACGGTTCTAGTCTCTTTATTTTACACAAACTTCCTGCTTTCCTCCATAGTTGTATCACAGTTTTTTTTCCCTAAATTGGCAGATTAAGGAGGAGGAGCCCTCTGGCTTATGATAACAGCGTGGGAAAACAACACTCAGAGAGGTGGTACGCAGCTGGACGTAAGCGCCTGAACCCGCCTCCGTCACCACATGTGAGCTGTGACAGGGCGGCTGTTCCTCTGGTTCACAGCGCTGTGATACACGTTAAACACAGAGGAGGAGAGCTGGATAACACCACGGGCTGAACAACGCTGGAAGTCTCCTCTTTCTGCAGGTGATCGACTATCATGAGGTTCAGATTGTTTGCACAAAATAATTCATTTGACAACATTATATAAGATTCTATAATAGAGCTGCAACCACCAGACTATTAACCAACTATGTTGATAATCAATTAAGCGATTTGAGCCATTTTTAGGAGTTCCAGCTTTTTACATCTGAATATTTTTTGGTTTCTTTAGTCTTATATAATAGTAAACTGATGATCTTTGTGTTATGGGCTGTTGGACTGGAGAAAAAAATAAGATGTTTTGGGAAACAGTGATCAACATTTTACACCATTAAACTTCAATGAATTATCTGTTTAAACATAAACATATAATTTATTGATAAGTCTAATATAAAATGTTAATCATTCATACTCATCATTCCTTAAAAAAAACTAAATTTGAGTGACTGAATAAATCTCTCAGTAATAAACAGGAGTCTGGAAAACAAGACAAGTTTTGCTGCTTTTTCCATTTACTTCCAACAACAACTTAAGTGTAATTAAATGCTCGCTCCTGGTTTCCCCAGGTGTGAACAGCTGCTGATGTGACAGCTGGAGAGAAACCAGCGTGACTCTGAACTGTTCCACATGAGGGAAGCACTTCGCATGTTTTATCTCCATGTTCCGGGGCGATTCCTGTAATTCACAGATTCAGGATTACGTCCATATAAAACGTATTTTCTCCCACTCGACCCATCAGAATTATATTTCTCTGCTTTGAGTTTGAAGCAGTGAATTCAAGTGATCACTGTGGGTCTAATTTTTTTTTATGGTATTATTTTTTTCGCTGAGAGATGTGCTGATGAAGTGGAATGACCTACATTATCGTCCAAGTCGTCATCGCTGTCGTCGTCGCTCACCACCGGCTTGGCTTTCCCTCTGCTCTGCCTCTTTTTGCCTTTGTCATGGCTGCGTGCCTCCTTATTCAGCTTGATCTTAACCCGCACCGACTTGGCTAAATGAAGCACAAGGAGGGAAAAGAGAAGTTTATTTAAGGTCCCGTCAAACCAAAAAACTAATAAAACTGGTGTGTCTGAAAACAAAGGTCACAGTTGTTAATAAGCATGTTTAGGCTTTGAGGACAGAGGGATTAAACCTGGACTCATACAGCACCAGGAAAAACACCATTTCATTATAGAAAATGTTAGATTTCTTGTCTAATATGAGGCCAAAAAGAATGTTGAATTGAAATTTATAAATATTATATGACTAGTGCATGAAACAACTTTCAAGATTTAGTTTGTGATTAATTTCAGGACTAAAATGAATCTTATTCCCTCGCTTTTTCCTGCAGCTTTTTCCCTGCATCTTGGTGAAGGGCAGGAACAAATACAAAGAATAAGAACACTTCCTAAAGCATTCTTTTAATTACATTGATAAATGCCTCTACTAAACAGGCAGTTCTAAAAGTAGAACATAATTAAAATCACATACGTCAACGTGTTTTGGGCGTCCGACCTTTTTTCAGGAAGTGACAAAAAAAGTCATGTGGTGAAACGACTTATGCTCAAAGGAATGAGCACAACAGGTAATCACTCAGCAATCAGTCCACCGGTTTAAATCAGAGTTCACATTATTCAGCTCAGCAGGGGGCAGCGTCTCCAAAAGTAAATTAATAATGGAAATTAATGAAGACAGAGATGAGGCGGCCCCTCAATGATAAGACATTTCCTGTGTGTTTCTCATGGTCGTCATTTCTCATAATGGTTCCTTTAACCTTGACCCTTACATCTCTATATCAGAAGCTGTGTTGGGCAATTTACTTAAAAAACGGTCATGCATTACTTATTAATTGTTACCGTCATTTCAAGTAATTCCTTCGATTGCAATATTACAAAATCACCTTAAATGCTTGTGTCATAGTTGCTGCCAGTCACAACAGGATTTTGCTGAAAAGTTTGCGAAAAACTAGCGAATTTACTGTAAAAGCGGTTTTGTATCAACAACATCCATTTAAAAGAGTCAGCTGAGGAATCTCAGAGCAGGAGAATGTTAATTTTAGCTTTTTTTGGTGTTTCATGGCCACTCTCGTGGCTAACATGCTAACGTTTAGTTAAAATACTCGAGCTTTTGCACACAAAATGCATTTGATTATGATGTTCTTCAATTCCTTGAATGCATTCCCATCTGGAGAAGGTGTTATCTGACATTTCTGCAGGTTCACCATCACTGTCTTCTGTTTAACAAGCCAAAATGAAAGAGTGAAACATTGTGACGCTGTGATTTTAGTGAATTTGTATAAAAAATTTATATATATATAACTCATTGCTTCAACCAAGTTTTAAAAAAATCAATTGTAATGCACGTTACTGACATTGTTACTGAGAAAAATATTACTAATGTGTTTCCTGTAATAAATGTCCTGTAATAATATTATAGTAATTCTGATCAGAACTCAAAAATACACATACATCACTATATTACTGCATGTATCTGTTCCATCACCTTCTCCATTCCTGTCTTCACCAATGTTCTTTCCTCTGTGCTTCACAGAGTTTAAAGGGAGCAGGAATCTCCCAGTGGGAGAGCGGCAGAGCAGAATCTAGTATGTTTACAGTGTAGAATTTAAATGAGTGTGTGTGTGTGTGTGCGCTCGCATGTATGCCCTCCAAACGGTGCGTCTTACCCTCGGCTTCTGACTCATCCTCGTCCTCGTCCTCTTCCTCATCCTCTTCCTCCTCCGTTTCATCCTCGCTCTCCTCGTCCTTTGCAATCTTCTGTCTGGCGCTCTTGAAAACAGACTGAAGGACGATGGAATCCTCATATATCTGTTGGTTTAAAAAAAAAAGAGAGAATGGTGTTAATGACATGCAATAGTGGGAACATGCAAAAGAAGAGCTCGATGGATTAAAAAGGTGGATGTGGGGATAATAAGTGAGGAGATATTAAACTTGAATAGTGAGAATATCCCATATTGGAGAAGGAGAGATCTGTATTGCTTTTTGATTATAAGAAGGTCTACATGTTCTCTAAAAATGCTAAATCTACAGATAAACGCACACGGATGTATTCAGAAACTGTGCCATCAGGAAATCCATGCATTTGTGATGCTGCAGCTACACAGTAGCAGCCCTCTCCCATTTAGAGCCACTGAAATCGAGCAATCAGTGTCATTAAAATGAATGAGACAGACTCAAAACAACCTGTTTTACAGGCTGAAACTGCTAAAACACATAAGAGATAACTGACCTAAAGAATCTAAATTTATTGCCCTTGTCTTTGCAAATGTTTGGACATAGAAAATAAAGGAAAAAGGTGGAGGACAAAGCCAAGCCTGAAAATTGTCAGACAACAGTAAGAGTAAAATATTTTAAATTTACACATTAATAATAAAACTACTGAATCTTCTCAATGGAGAAGCTGGAAACAGACAATTAAGTTATTTCACAACTCTTTGAGAGTGAAAAGCTTTAGAAGGAGTAAAAAAATAAGGCAAAAAATGCATTGAATAATTAAAAAAAAAAGTTAGTTGCAGGGTTGTGACCTGGGATCCCTCCAGGTTGAAGGTCTGGGCGTTGTGACAGAGCAGCATCACGTCCTTCTCCAGGTCGCCCACGCTTCTGTATCTGTGGCTTCTCACACGTTCCTGTTGCCAGAAAAAACACCAAAATCACACTCATCCCTCCACTCCTTTTAGTGGGAGTTTCTGCCTGATGTGTTGTTCAAACTGTGACATTTTTATTATTACTGAGATAAAACTCCAAAATCCTGAATGGTCATGAAAATAAATCTGATCTATTAGAACCATTTTTCCCCAGACATGTCTCTATTATGTATTGTTTGGTTGTCAGATATATATGGGAATTAATCAGTCAATATCTATGTAAAATAGAAGCTATTGTTAAAATTCCACTTGTAACCATGGTTGTGTTACCGGGTCATCATCACATTAAACATACTTTGATCTTCTTGAAGTCCACAGGTTTTCTGATCAGCTCATAATACTCCGGGAGCTCCTTCCTGGATGGGAGCTGCACGAAGACCTCGCTTAGTTGTCTTCCTGACCTGTTAACACAAGATAATTCAAAGTTAAAATCTGTTTTCCCAATGTCTTTATTAGTTCATAAACCCAAAGATACTGAGTTCACTGGGACGAAAGTAACACAAAGCAGAAAATCCTTGCACGAAAAAGAAACGTTTTAGTGTCATTGGTAATGCAAGACTGATAAAAGCTGCAGAATTACATAATTATAGCAAACAAATACGTCTCATAATATATAAATTGTGAGTCCCGATTCATTAAATTTACATATTTAAAACCATTTTCTTGGTGTTTGCAATTGCTGTTTGGCTCTTAAATTGTGCTATAACACATCTTAATGAATAATGTAACACAACATACATAATATATTAATATTAAAGTGTTTCCACTTGGAGCCAGGTTGCCTGCATCAAAAGGTAAGGACGGTAAACAAGCAATTATGCAGATAGAAGGAACTGAAATATGGCAGAAAGATGGATAATTTGAATAATAATAATAATAATGATAATGAATAAAATACAAAAGCACATTACTGTAACGGGTTTTGTTTGTTTCTGTCATACAGCATATAAAGCTATAGGAAACTGCTGTACAAGCAGGGCTCCATTCAGGAATATTACACACAAAACCAGCTTTTATTTTATACTGTGTTCCTCATTTTCCCTAAAACGTAATATTTGTGAAATAATAATGTTCCATACATCTCTCTTTATTAATAGAACCCATGGTCAGGCTGCTTAAAGCATGTTTTTGAGGTCCAAATATAAATGAGCCCACATGTGAGAAATCTAATTATCCATGAGCCATTATCAGCCTCCTCCCAGAGATAAAGATTGACAGCGTTTTCTTTGAATGCAATTTTTACCCGGCTAATTTCCCCGGAGTTTAGGTTAAATGGGAAAAGAGGCAAGTGAGGAGTAATGAGTGTGTTTTCTTTACATTAACCTTGTAAATGCAGGAGGTCGACGGCTCATATTATTAATACCAACCGCTGCTGAGGTGTGTGCTTTCTATGCCAACGCGTTCTCAGCGATACCATTCCATCTGCTTCAAATTATTTATGTAGGATTACTTCACAGGGCTTAATTTCTACATAGGTAATTACTCTATTAAATTTAAACATAACATCTGTCAGACCAAATAGTTGCAGATCAGCAAGTCACTTCCTCTCTCTGGTCTCCACATTGAGGACAGCAGTACAAATCTGGGGCTGAGAAATGCTCAATTTTCACATTTTTGCAGGTTTTTTCACCCCAACCCCCTCATAGTTGCAAATATTAGGGACTATTCGCTTGTTCTTTAAAATGCTTAAATACTATAAGGCTGCTAATTCAATTCAATTCAGACATGGATGTCCAGAGAACATTAAAGTACAAATAATCACTAGTAAACTGACTCTTCACTGGACTTTTTTTCCTGTAATAAAATGTTAGTCAATTGTGCCGTTGAAATATAAAATAACAAAAAAATTAGACTTGAATCAAGACGGAAAGTTTGAAACTGTTGGGCCGGATTCTGAGGCTGATCTCAAAATACTTGAATAGCGTTCAATCACCTCACTGTGTGAACTGTGCTGAAACCAGAGCGAAGAACAGTATGTTCAAAGTGGGTTTTTACATACTGTATTTGAGGTCTCGTGTGAAAGACACTGGGATAAAAGAAAATGTATTATGAGGGCAGCAACAAGGTTATTTTTATTCTAACGGCTTGTAATAACTAAATGGTAAAAATGTCCTATGTGTGACGTACTGTATATAAAGCATTTACTAGGAGCTCTACACAATCACTCCTTAATGTGATAATGGAAATGGAGCCTAAACTATTGTCTGGCTCTACTGGAGAAAAAAAAAAAATCACATTCAGTGAATCTCCAGATGAAAGTTAAATTGAAGTACAGTTTGTATTTTGTATTTTTATAGAGAAACAGGGCTTCACTGTAGGAATCTAAGGGTCCTTGAGTGGAAATTCCTAAATTTGTCCCGCTCTAGTTAAGTGAGGGGGTGCCAGAGCTGTGATTGAGATGCTCTGGGAAGAACAACCATCAACCCCGAGAGGAAAGAATTTGTCTTCTGGAACGGCAGGTAGCAGTTTCCTGGAAAAGCTTCGGCGTACTAGTCAGCCAGTGCATATTTGAGCAATGGGAACACAAACGCACGGGTATGTATTACACACACACACACACTTAAAGTTATAGTCCACAATTCTGATCTAATACACTTATTTGGCAAACAAATATACAAATATCACCTCACCTGTTTGGTTTGCACATATATATTTATGTGTATATATACATATACACATAAATCTATATATATACATACATATATGTATACACATAAATATATATACATATATACATACATACATATATGTATACACATAAATATATATACATATATACATACATACATATAAATATATATATATATATATATATATATATATATATATATATACATACACACACACATAAATGTACATATATACGTACATATATACGTACA
This sequence comes from Eupleurogrammus muticus, assembly GCA_036785175.1. Classification (NCBI taxonomy): domain Eukaryota; kingdom Metazoa; phylum Chordata; class Actinopteri; order Scombriformes; family Trichiuridae; genus Eupleurogrammus; species Eupleurogrammus muticus. The sequence goes on from JAYKQN010000005.1 coordinate 24,210,167, forward strand.
CACATGCACATACACACACACATTTTTCATATACCACAATACTGGAGAGTGTGTAGCGTATATAAAACATCGAACATTGGGAACACAGAGCGGCAGAACGACGTGGGACATTGTTTGAGAAGGGAACTGTTTTGCAGTCAGACTAAACAAGCTGCATGAGAGAACAGCCTGTGTGTGTCAAGCAGTGACAAACAGTCATTTCTACCAAAAAAGAGGAGCCATGTAGGTTGTGTAGAAGTACTTTCGCTCTAAAAAATACAACAAAAAAATAACTACTTTTCAATGTTGATGGGCTAAAGTTGTAGCTGCATGAGGCAACATGAGCTATTTGCCTCATGACGTCCACCACAAACATGTCCTAGAATATAAAGAGCGCTTGAAACTAACATTAAAATGCGAGTCAGACAGCAGACGACTTCTCTGTGAACAGCCGCACTTTGTGGGACGAGTTAAACCTGTGTTAATATCAGTCTGGAAACTCTAATTGTAATTCTCCAACTCACTGCTGCAATTATTTCCCTTAATAATTTAGAATAATGTTCCATTATAAAATTCAGTTAACGCTTCATGCATTAAATAGAATACTGTCAATATAATTTTGAAAAATATTGTGATATCAATTGTTGGTGTTACCGTTTAGCTCTACAGAGTTTACAAAATAAAGTCAGTTTTTAGACACTGCTAGGAAGTGATGGTGAGGGATCGTGTCCTGGCCTCTGAACTCTGGACTCTAATCACAACCAACAGGGGAGTTACTCCTTAATTAACTCTCCGCGTTAAAAAAGCAGCAGCATTTGTATTCAAAGCTCGAGCAATTTATCGTTAGGCTAATTGAGATAAAATTAACCTGCATCAACCCATCCTGCTTCACATTTGTGAGTGTTTCCTCTATTTTTAATGAATATCTGTGTTTCAGATTGTTGATCAGACTGAAAAAGAAGAAATAAAAGAGAAATTGAAGATGCAATTTTTGGGATTATTACTTGTTCAAAAAAAAAAAAAAAAACTAAAATAAAGCAGCTTTTACGTAAGCTGTGCAACTGTGGGACGACCTCCCAAACAGACTGTGAAAATTAACACTGGCATCAGCATGACGCTCCACTGATAAATAAGCACCTGCTCCCAAATTACTGCACGTCTTTATCCCTGCACGTTTCACACTCTTTATCTAACATCAAAACACACTTGTTTTTGACACCAGATGGTGGACAGTCCAATTAGATCCACTTGGGCTTTAGACATTTTAACATACAGATCTCCATTGTTCAGCAGCGCTTCAATGGGACTCTACCCAATTTAATTAGACCCAATATAATCTGCATCTGTTCCGACCTGCTCTGGGAACTGAGCAGACCTGTTGAGAAACTTTGACGTCGCTCAGATCACATTAGACGGAGCAATTAAGTCTGAAAGTCTTGGATTTGAAGCCTTGATGAGATGCAATGAGATGCAGGACCCGTTTAAGTGCATGTTGAAGCGTATGTGTTCAGTAAGAACAGAGGGCATGTGGAGGGCATGCATGCGAGTACACAGACACGCATCAGACTAATGATGATGACTGAAGGAGCTGGTTTTGTTTCAAAATGCAAAATACAAAAAAAAAATATGACTAATTATTAATCATCACGAATGTCCTCACCCGTCTCTGTAGTTGATCACTGTGTCAATGATGGTGTTCATTTGCTTGGTGAGTTTCGGGGGGTTGGGGGAGAGTTTCTCAGCCGGGGGGCGTCCACGTCTCTTCTTGGCCTTGGAGCTGCCGTCCTCCCTGCCCGACGAATCCTTGTCCTGACGCCTCTTGCGTTTGCGCTTTTTCAGTCGGATCTCCTCCTCCATCTCTTCCAGGTTTCCATCCTCGATGGCCTGATGTAGAGAAAGGGCCCAAACAGATCAGAGGCGGGAAATAATACAATCAACTTGACCCGTTGAATTGCAGAATTATTGTCAATCAAAGTAAAATGTTCTATTCAGCAACACAGCAATAAATGTCTGGAGCAGTGACTACACTTACTCATTAGCAGGGTTTCAGTATTCCACTCCATGGTACCTTTTAAAGTAAAGGTCTCGAAACTTTTGTAATTTTGTATAAAAATTACACAAGTACATGAAAGCTGGTCATTAGTGTGTTGGGCTGGTTTTACTCTCCAAATGTCATTTTTATTTTTCTTAAGCATTTCTGTGACAAAAATGTTGAGAACTAATTTCCTCACATTCACAGGAACGAGAAACAGTGTCAAAGCCTTTCACTGGTCATTTAAAAAGAATAAAAAGCCCTTATTGGTTGCATAGTTCTTTCATCATGAGAACCTAAAAAATCATTTGCATAGATAGGACCTTGTTAGTCAAAACATGTCAGTTTTGTATATGTGCAAATTATGTTTATATTCCTATAATGACGTAACCAAGCAATAGACTTTTTTTAATTTTTCTACTGGAGGAGCTGCCTTAGTCCATTTTTTTCCCCCTGGTACTACGCGTAGTTTTGTCTTTTTTTTTTTGGCTCATCAACAGACTGCCTACAGGTCCTTTCACATCTTTCATACTTTTAATTAAAGCTTCTTTCATCCACAGAAAACACTTCCAACATAATGTCACACCTTCGCCTCAGCCTTTCTTTTCCCTATTGTTTTTTCCTGAAACACCTGAGCCATTGTCAATTAAATGGTTCCCCCATGTCGGAGCTGTCTCTCTGGAGGAGAGGGGAGCGCCACCAGATATCATGAAAGGGTTGCTCAGTCTCATCAGCGTCAAGCTAAGCTACATTTTGGCATTAAATCCAGTTATGGTGAGGACTCCGTCTGCTAACAGTCAGTGTTAAATTTGCTGAAAGCAGGACTAAAGTGTTGCCTCTTGGTATCTTGAGCATAAACAAACACAATCACAAACAAATTCTGCTGTTTCTTCAGACCAAACAAACCACAAAAAACAATATATGATACAATATGTGATATTACATACTAGGTTGTAATATACAACTAAATGCACTAAACATGCTTTAATTACTGATAATTAGATTCATGTGAATCAGTATTTAGGATTGTATCTGCAGTGGTCTGAGTGAAGTTGAAAGAAACTATTTCATCAGGTTGTCTATTTTCCTATTATTGACATTATTTGGCATATATTGTAGGATTTCATAAAAAGAAAAAAAAATGTTTAAGTGATGCACTTAGAGGATTTACCCGTAGCCACTGTTTCTCGGTCAGCGTGTCGCTGTAGTCCACGTCCCGACGGCAGCGCGACCCTCGACCGAACATCTTCTCCTCCTCCTCCAAGTACGTGAGGCGCTCCACCTCGGCGTCGTCCTTGATGATCCAAGAAGGCAACTCGTCCTCCTCCATCAGACGCGGCTTACGCTTCGGGTTCCTGGCGTCCTCCCGGCGCCGGTCCATGTCCATGCGCTACAACAGGAGGAAAAGTGAGGTCAAATAGCAGAGACTCATATGCAGTTCTGGGTTCTTTTTGATTCTACCACATTAATATCATCGATAAAATTAAAAAACTTGGTGCCAGACGTACCCTGTGGGTTTCTTCCTCATGCTGAAGCTACATTATATAACATTATTTATAATGTACACATATAAATAACATTAATATTATTTTTTTAAAGCTTTTACAAAATATTTGATCTTTCACAATTTGTCACTGTGGACACATACGGACTACAAATAAATCATCAGCTGTTTTGGCAGTAAAAGATTCATGTTTAGAATATTTTTTAATTTAGGTAGATAGGTAGTCAAAGAAAAAAAAGGTTATTTCAGAAATTTTAATGTCATTAAAATCTGACTAAATGTGTGATTTCCTTACCATGAAGAGCTCAAATTCATCTTCATTGCGGGCGATCATCTGGTTCAGAGTTTCATCATCAGGTACCTCATCTTCCTCCTAGAGTTGCATTTGGAAAAAAAAAACAAGTCTCTTTGAGACAATCGCAATTTAGTGCACAATCTCTCTACTCTGTTTTAACCGTTGGAGCAAAACAGAAGGAAAATACCAGAGGCCAGAATTCAATTAAGGCATAGAGATTTAATCAAATATCAATTAAAGAGCAGAGATTCCATCACAACACCACGTGACGCTAAAGTGATGGATGGTAAACTCGCTCTTTCTGGGACTGTAATGATTCGATCATCATCATAGGCATAATTTAGAATCTCTTACGCTCATCTGCTGCCTGATCAGGCACACATGACTCTTCTTTGTCCCGTGATGTTTATTATCCCAAGATAAACAATAAAAGACAAAAAAAACACAAACTATTAACGTACCTCGTTCTGCTCCTCATGCTCTAAAATGGCCTGCAGGAAGGCGCGGCGCTCGCAGCCCGATGACTTCTGGTCGAACATGCCCGCCTGGATGACCTTCTGATCCACGTTCAGTTTGTATTTAGCGGCGGCCAAGATTTTCTCCTCCACGCTGTTGACGGAGCAGAGGCGAAGAACGCGCACTTCGTTCTGCTGGCCGATGCGGTGGGCGCGGTCCTGGGCCTGAAGGTCCTGGAGTCAACAAAAGGGAAGATGGAAGATGTGAAACCTTGTATGTATAAAAGAGGTATTATATGATATCACCTATTGAGTCTTTCCTTAGTAAGGGCCTGCTTAGGATGATAGTGTGGTGATGGTGTAGTGGCTATCTTCAAGCCACTTTATTCACTATATAAACCACTATATAAAGATTTTCATTACTCCTTGTGAATCCAGTTAGCAACTGACTACATGATCAACTGCAAAATGCATTGACAATTCAAACAACAAATACTGAATGATCACTTCCAGCTATAGATAATCAAGTTCCCAAATATTGGGTATAATACTCATCTTTACTTAATGCAGTGGTTCTCAAATAGTGGGCGAGGTTCGGTCAAGGGGGGCAATAGCACCTCCACTACATTAGGGGGCAGTGGCGCTCTCTGAGTGTGAGCAGGGAGCATACAGCACAGAGTATGAGTATGAAGTGTAGACACCAAGTGACACCATGAAAACATATTTAACAGGGATAAGAAGACAGGCGGAGAGAGACGGAGATAAAGAGACAAATGAAAGTCTCCCAAAGCTAAGACGAGGATATATGTCTGTAGCGCTTGGTTCACTGTGAAAGACCGGTGTGTTACTGAGTCTGAAATGTTGGAGACAAAGAAATTAAAGACATTACACCACAATCACAATGTAGTTTTATTTTTCAGTATCATATGGTTTGACATGGTCAGTCAGAAAATGTTTAATTTTAATTTCAGATGCACTTTACATCTTTCCTGTTACAGTTAATAAAGCTATTCTTTGTTGTAAGTTGGTCTGTATTTCTTTCTTTATTAATTCTCTTATACGTCAATAAGGATACAGTGTTATGCAGAGGTACTTATAACAATTTTATAGACAGATGATATTATTTATAGTCGCGTGGGGGGCGTGAGATGTTTTCTTCTTCCATGGGGGGGGCGTGACAGAAAATAATTGAGAAGCACTGACTTAATGTAACAGCGTGACCGGAATAGAAATATTAATAAATCATTACTGTGTTTTATTTAATACTTTAACTAACAACTGAAGGAACTGATGGGAACACATTTAAAGAGGTTTGATTAATTGAAGATCTGCAGCCTTCTATATTATGGCGCCTTGTTTATCAGAAGCTACTTCATCCAGATACTCAATCTACTGGTTAAGAAGTATTTTGTTTACAAGGGAGACATTAATGAGTTGATATGATCCAATTAGGCAAGATCAGAGATGGAGAATTTTCAGATTCATCACTCTGTTGGAATCTGTTGGAGCTACAGAACTGCTTTGTCCTTACAGCAGCATAACAGACTGAAGGTTCTTCTCCAGCAAAAAATTCTCTGCATGAGTATGGATGTCGGTTTTCAGAGAGCACTTTAATAGGACGGACAAGTAAAAATTTTGGCCCGTAATCAAGTTACAGGCCAGACAAGGTCAATTAGCGAAAGCTGATACGACCTGCTGCCAGAACCTGTTTCATTTAATTCGGTAATAGGGATTGCAGCGTCAGCAGAAATTGAGAAGCTGCTCCGTGTATGTTTTGTTCACTGCTTTTTACTTATTATAATTACTGTCACGGTGTATTTTGCTAACCTCAGTGACACTCGATGGTGCCTCCGAGACTGGGAGCAGAAGCACTGCTCTTTAAGATTTAATGATACAGTATATAGCATACTGATTGACAAACCTGGTGTGGGTTCCAGTCGCTGTCGAAGATGATGACGGTGTCCGCAGCCTGAAGGTTGAGGCCAAGGCCGCCAGCTCTGGTGCTGAGCAGGAAGATGAAATACTGAGATGCTTCGTCATTGAATTTCTTCAGCAGTAAAGCTCGGTCCTCGGACTTGGTGGTTCCTGAAAGATCAAATACTATCATTCAACACATGCCTGTCAAGTAGCAGAGTTTCATGACTATAAGTCGCACATTAAAGTCTTGGATTTCCTTTAAAATGTGCAGCACGCCCTGTGTATGTGTGTTGTTGTAAGGCGGAGGTAGCAGAAAATAAAGAGAACGTTGAAAGAGGAAGGTGTGGTGATCGATTGTATATAAAAAACGGGGATGTTCGTTATGCAGAACATCGTTGTTTTAACAACCCTGAAAATAGCAAAGAAACACGCTTATGAAGCACAGTTTACACTGAAGGGTATCAGCTATCAGCTCAGTTTCCGTGGACATAAAGCGAGGTGGCACGAATTGGAGGAAAGACTCGATTAGTGGATCACCGAGCAAAGAAGGAGTGATAGAAGCGTTTCGACGGTCACTATTCGAGTAAAGGCAGTAAATCTAGCAGAAGAGATGAAAATTGAACATTTTCAAGGAGGTCCGTCTTGGTGCTTTCGTTTCATGAAGCGGTGACATTTTTCCATCCAGACCAGGATTACGGCAACGCAGCAACTTCCAGCGGATTATAACGCATCATTTAGAGGAAAGGGACTCTGATGGTGAAGAAAGTGAAGCTGGCATGTTTGATGGAGATTTAGCTGCTGTTGGAAATCAGAAACAGAGGATGAGGACTTTGATGGTTTGATTGATGAAATTACCCCGCTCTATTATTAAATACGCTTGTTTTATCCGTGTGTTTTACCATGCCTGTGATGATTAAAAAATGTTAGTACTTTGTAATCAATACTTGAATAAAGCACAACCAAACTCAGTTTTGCTCCGGCTCTATTTTTGTATATATCTATTTCTGTATATAAAACCCGCGCCCTATAGTAGCCTCAGAGGTAGCTGTAGTAAGTAGAATTCCAAATGTGATCAGATCATACAAAAAACAGCATATGTCTGAGATAGAAGTGCATATCTGATACAAGTCTATTGGCAGAGGAACAGTTATCATAAAAAAAACAAAGTACAAAACATGCTTTGAAGCTTTTCTTTCCCGTGCATCATGTTAGCTATGGGCTCATCTGTCACTCACACAGCAGTCGGGGGAACATTCGCCCGGCCTAGCAGCTAACAGGATTGCCGTTTGTTTGGGATGTTGAATGTAAGCATCACGCTGAGTGGTGGTGATGGGAATTCTCAGACACCTCGGTGTGACAGATTGTTATAACAGTTACAATGGGAACCTGAACACTTGAATGCACCAAATAAGGGGGATAAAGGGATTAAAAATCCACAGAATCAGGCTTCATCTGAGATTGTGTCTGGAAGCAGGAATGGAAAAAGAGATAATTGTATTCAAGTCATTTTTCCTGATGGAATATCTCTCCCTTAGGGGACAAAATGTGACAAGGCATCTGCTCATTTATTTCTGTGTTGATTCCTTGTGGTACTTACGCCACAATTTATTGTAGGTACATAAAGAAGCTTACATGCACCTTATATAACTGTTACACAAGCAAATGTGGAAGAACTGTGAAAGATATGAATAATCTCACCATCCAGACGTAAGTACTGAAAGTTGCGGTAGCCGAAGTAATCCTCCATGATCGTCATGAGAGTGGTCATCTGACAGAAGAGAAGAACTCTGTGATTGGTGGCATGGAGCTTCGGCAGGATGCGATCAAGAAGCTCAAACTTCCCAGAAGCTCGATACAGATCAGGCCTGGTGTGGGGGAGATTAGGCAAAAGTGTGAATCAAAAGTCAGTGATAACAGAAGCGTTTATTCGAGGGCCTCCAGCACATTATGCAGTAAACAGCAGCATGTTGCCTCTCAGTTATGATGCAGCTGAATTACACTATAACCAGCAGATTTACCTGAAATAGCATCAGTAGGAGAACTCATGTTCAAAAACCCTGCAGCTACTTTATTACCTTTCATTTTTTTTAATATATATATATATATCTAAGCCAGCACAACAGTTTTTTCTTCCATTTACCAGAAAAAAGATGCTTTTTGTAGCAGATTTTTGAGCAATACATGAAATATTTATTGAAACAGGTGACTGATAGGACATGTTTCCCTGTCACCACATCTTGGTTTGTAACATATCAAAAATCGTTCCTGCTGTTCAAATAAATAGAGTTTAAATTTGCCAATGTCAGGAATATCACTGGCTGAAGGTTAAATTAAAGTAATGGATGCCATCTGTTGCCATGTACTGCTAAGTACAGCAGATGTAGCACACTGGCTTTTCAGATTTGGAACTTTGGCTGTTTTTTTTCCCACATTGTACGTTAGATTATTGCACTGCAGGGCGGCTAATGAACTTTACACAAAGCGTGAGAGAAACTGACGAACCTCAGCAGTGATCCAATCCACTCACTGTTGTAAATAAACAGAATGTTTTGTCTATTTGTTTGGTACCATTCTTATCAATCATGAGTCAGTTTGGGCCAATTTTCAATAGCTCACTAAATGTCCACATGTGTAATCTGTCTGCTGCGTCTGCCCTGCTGTGAGTCCAAACTTCATTTCATTGCTTTGCTTACTCTACAATCTTCCCTGGTGTGTGCTAATATAAAACTTTATGGAGAAGCAACGTTCAGTTTTTATGCTCCAGAAATGTGGAACAAACTCCCAGAAATTGTCTGCTGCATTTCTCTTTTTTTATTATAAATTAATGCTGCAGAGACAATGACTGCAACATAAAATTTTGTCCAACCTACCCAGAAATGATGCCGTTTGGATAACCCAAGTGCTCAGCAAAAGATTCCTACAAAGGAGAAGATGGATAGATTTCCTTTTAATTGTCCTGTAACAGAAATTTGTCTCCACAATCTTTCACAGACAGAAAAACAACATCAAACATTCACCAACATTGAGACAAAAAAATGAATGCAAACACATGTGGAAACATAAAAGGAACACAAACCCCACTCAGGGGCGGGAGTCTGTGCACGGTTATTGAGGGAGGTTGTTATGAGCAGAGAGGACAGACACTTATTGGTTTATGTCAGCAGAGGCTATCAGACTATATTTACATTTGGCTATACTGTGGAGAGACTGCTTTCTCAAACAATAAAAAGACACTGCGTGTTGTGTTGAGGCAGCCCGCTCATCGCTTTTATCTGAAATTAAATCAATATGTTTACTCGATCCAGGACTTGTTTAAAATGTCTGAGCAAATTCAAACAATCGTTGGCTTGAAGAGTTCTGTCTAGCAAAGACAACGTTTTAACAAGCTGATCCATGAACGAGATTGTAGTGTAATGCCTGTAATGTAATCTATGCAAATAACTTCTGATAAGATACAAAAAAAAAATGACAACGAGCTGATATTTAGATAAATGTGGAATATCACCTATACAGAGTGGTTAACAACTTTCGTGACTTACCTCGATGTGCTGGAACATGTATGGATGGTTGCAGATCTTCTTCAGCTGCATGATGGTGTTCATCAGGGTCTTCGCCCCTCCTTTGCCCTGGAGAAAACAACCGTTCTTGTTCAGATGTGAACACCACAAGTCAGGAACCTTCCGACTTCAAACAGCGGGAGACGGTAAACACGTCTGAGCTCTAAGCTGCACGGCTCAGTTTGTCACCGTGGAACACGCTGATAAAAACAAAGCGCCGAGGCAGAAGGACGCCACGGGAGACGCTGTGCTGTTACCTTCTTGTCTTTCTCCGAGCCGTCGGTGAGGAGGATTCCTTTCTGCATGTGGCGATACAGAACCTTCTGTATAGCAGACATGTCACATTTTATGACATACTCCACCTGTGTGAACGACAATAAAAACATAAGGGTCTGTCAAGGCGATGCCATCTCAGTGGTGAGGTTGTTTGAGACGAACACCATGAGAGCAAAATAAGAAATAATGAGAAAAATGATATATAGTAGGTGCATGTATCTGATGAGAGGTTTAGAAGTCCACAAGAAAATGTTAAAAAAAAAAAAAAAACGTTTGTGTTGCAATAAAAAAAATATATGCAATTTCACATCATTTTGTATCATTATTATTACTATAACTGTGTACAAAAAGTTTGAGGGTAGAGCAGATAATAAGCAAACAACACCCACAGAGCTTAAAGATAATCGTTCTATCTAGGAAACGTCATTTATTTCTTTTTGATGCTCTCCACTTTCATTTTACATTCATTTGGCTTAGGCAAGAGTAGCGAAAGAGAAGAAAAGACTGCCATTATAATGTGCAGGTTGTTGTACAGAAACTTTTCTGTGAGAACTTGTATAAAGTTCTAATTTTTATATGAGCATGTCGGGGTGTCATCCATGGCTCTGCACCAGCCTAATGGGACAGGGTTGCATTGTTGCTCTCTTACATCTGCACAGCTGTGACATAATGGCCTCATCAGCATTCTTAATACTTGGAGCTGGAAAGCTGCTTGTGTCAGCAGTTACAAAGCTACAGCTTTAATTACCGAAGTAGGAAACTAGCTTTAATTTCTAAGATGTGCCTCGTTTCTCCAGGACGTGTTTGAATTTTGTGATACCCACAATCTGATCTAAGGTATTAATATTTTATATTTCCCAGTACCTGTTTTTGTACAAAAATAGACCGTGTTTCATTCTCACCTTCTCTGGCAGCTGAGACTCCACCTCTTTCTTCAGCCTGCGCAGCAGGAAGGGACGAAGCACTTTGTGCAGACGGCGGATGATCAGGATGGTCTCCTCCTCATTCAGGTCCACCTAAACGAAGTCAGAAAGCATTTGTGAAACTATCTCACAGATTGTTCTGTGTGCTGGCATAGAGACATTTGACATTTCTACCTGTTAACATGCTCTTAACATGTACACATAATGTATTACATAACAGGATTTTTGTACAACAATCTGTGTGACTGTGCCTGAATCCTCCTGTGTGCTAGAGCGTATATTTGCACTTGTGTGTGTGTTTTTTTAGGTGTGTTGCTTTTGTTGTAATCAGTCATGAACTATAATAGTCACCCTGTCACACTGACTGAACACATATTCAATAAAATTTAATGGGATGGGATATAATGTAGAGGTTATCTGTCTTGAAGCTGGAATGACTTGGTTTGGAAACACAAGCATTTCCTATTGTTTAGTGCAAATTGGTTTTACAGGTTCCTTTGGTCTTAGATACCCCCCAAGGTGAACAGCTTAAGCTATTGTGACCTTTTATGAGGAAAGGGGATAGTGCAACCATTACTTGAGGAAAACTATATTATTGTGGATTGTGTTTTTTTTATCTGACCTTGGCATACCTTCAGTGTAGAAAACACTTTCCTATGGGGAATAGTCATACTTCTACTATATAAAAATAGACATTACATTCTTACAACATTTCTATGTGTATTCAGTCAAACCATCAAACATTATGTACCTTTACCAGTTCTATTAAATCAGTTAAATAACTCCCTTCTACTTACAGGAGAAGTAAGAAGAAAGAAGGCATTTGACAAACTTTTTATCTACTTTCAAGAGATGTACCTCCATATTTATTTTGAGCACTTAAAAGCCTATTTGATCCACTGGGTACGTAGGGTCTTTCTAACGCTCACCCTCTCTCCTGTCATGGCGAACGGGGCGTTGAACCACTGCTCGAAGGTGCTGCAGCTCTTGAAGATGGTGGGCAGGAGGAAGTTGAGCAGGGCCCACAGCTCCGGCAGCTTGTTCTGCAGCGGGGTCCCGGTCAGGAGGAGGCGGCGGGGGGCCACGTAGTGGGTGTTCAACACCTGGGTCAGTTTACAGTGGTGGTTCTTCATGCGGTGGCCTTCGTCCACAATCATGTACTTCCAACGAATCTGTATGTGAAGAGGATTTATTGGATCAGGATTCGAGGGGCCGCAGGGAAGCAAACGCTGTTGACCTGATTTCCAACTTTTATAACTCAACAGCATACAAACTAGGTAATTTATCAGCTATATGAAAATACTGCTAAATAAGTACAAAATCTACAGGAATAGAGTGATATAAAGTCATACAACTTCATCTGTACTGACTTGGAGAATATTTAGAACTTTAGATCTGAACAAGTCTCTGGTTAGATATATCTAAAAGCCCCTTAGTATAAATTACGCCGAGTGCCAGATACACTCACATTATCCTCGACAGTAGCTAATATATTTCCAAGCCAGCAACTGAATAATGTGGCACATTTGGCACTAAAAGGGGGATTAAATACTGAAAGGCGAAATTTGGCACTGAAAAAGGTACATTTTCCATTAAAAGGGAAATGACAGGGAAAATTGTACACTGAAAATGGAAATATGGCACTGAAAGGATACATTTGACACCAAGAAGGGACGTTTGGCACTGAAAATGGACATTTCACACTAAAACGGGACATTTAGCACCGAAAATGGACACCTGACATCAAAAAGTGCCATTTGATATCGAGAGAGATAATTGACACTAAAAATGGACTTTTGGCATTGAAAGGGACATTTATCACTGTTTCGTAAGTAGACATAAAAATACCAGAGTCCAACCAACACATCTGGCTGAAACAAGCATATTAAAATAGTCATTTTTATTTATTTAATATTCACACAGGAGGTGTTCTAGCTGTTTACATGCTTCTATTTTATCCAATACAGCTGTCTATACAGACCTTGTAGAGGCTCATGTTTCACATGATTCTTACATACAAGTTGTGCCCAATCAATGTGTATTTGCTTAACACAAATAAACTCTGAAAATAACTATGCAGCCAACCCTATGCAGCTAAACCTTCTATTAATTAAACAGCACAGAGATCAGACCTTTAAAATCTCCTTGAGACACTCAAGGGACCTGTGCATTCATTTACTATTAGTAGCATAGACAAACTGCAGCCGTTCTCAGGCTCCTATAAAAAGTCAATAAATCGCTTATATCTTGTATAGAGTGCTGCCGCCAGTTTTTTACCGGAACAAAGAAGACATCTTTAATGAACCCTCTATTGTGTCTAAATCGTTTGATGGACTGTTTTCAGATGGTATATATATGTGTTGGATGAGCCCATAGATCCATCCTCTCTTCTACCCTATTTAAACTCAGGAAAAAAGGCCTTTGATAAAGCTCCTTCGTTACTTCTAGAGACTGATCCAAAAATTCTCCCTCTGGGCCTGAGGAGTTTAAGCATTGCTGTTTTAGTTCCGCTTCAGGTTTTTACATCAGTTTTTACCCAGAATCTGTTATTACTGCTTCTATGGGTTTTGCAGGAAGTGCAGAGAAAATAGTATAATGTAGTTGCCAGCAGTGAAAAAAGACTTCCAAACTTTTTCTCTTTTTTTGCATCGTCATTAAAAATCAGGTATGGCTGTTTCTTCAAAGCTTCTGGTGGAAAAATGTACATATAGAAAGACTTAGACTTATTTTGCCATTGTTCCAGTGATAAATTCAGCCATCACTAACTATTAATTAGTAAAGGCTAAGTGATGCATCTGTAAAATCTGCAGGAGACTGTGTGAGGAAGTGTGTGTGTGTGTGTGTGTGTGTGTGTGTGTGTGTGTGTGTGTGAAGGGTCAAACACTGCAATAGAGTGCAACCCAAGAGTGAATTACACAGAGCAGTCGGAGCTTTGCTTCACCTTGGCCAGTATGTGCTTGTCCTTGATGATGTATTCGTAGGTGGTCAGTAGAACATTGAACTTCCCGCTGCGGAGCTGAGGTACAAGCCCACGGCGCAGGGCTGGGGTGCCCTTTCCATCAGGGAGACACAGAGAAACATTCAGTTGTAAGTCGGCCAAACGCAATCAGAATGTTTTAGTTTAGGGGAAAAAAAGGTAAAAAATGTTCTTACCTTATAAGAAATTTTGACCACTGAGGGTGCCCACTTGTCAAGTTCGTAGACCCAGTTAGACAAAGTCCTGTTAGAATCAATGACAACCGTCACATGTGAAAAAAGGTCTGAATTTTAAGGTTATTGCTGGCAATCAATAAATATCCTACATAGGGCCAAATCAACAGGAATTAAGCCAACTTAAATACTGTGGGTGTCTGTAAAGCCTGATATATCTTATTTTTCATGCGCTATAGACCTTAAAATCCTTAAAAACACCATTGGACTGATTGACATATTCCTTTCTTTAAGCGTGGGTTTGTTTAGAAAAGCCTCCAAAGACTAAGGACAGCAAAATAATGTAAATTGAAAGAAAACTGGATATGGGTCACTTTATTATGGCATTATTATTAATATATTATTATTATTACACTTAATGGCCTTGCACTCTATAAGCACACTTCTGCTTTATATGATCATTATACTTACCAAGTGTGCACGCAACATTTTTCATTTGAGCAAACAGGCACGTCAACGTCTCAATCAGACTCCCTTGTTCTCTGTTTCAGCACTAGCTTGTAATTTAGATTAATCAGATGGATGAAAATCTAATTTAAATTCTAAATGATTTTTTGAGTTATTTCTCACACTGTGCACCCAGGTCCCTTGCTAACAATGATTTCTGGCCACCATAACACTGCATGATAAAAGATGTCAGCTGAGGAGTACTGACGAGAGAGGAACGATGATGAGATAGGGGCCGTTGAGCCTCTTGAGCTCCATCAAGTAGGTGATGAGGGCGATTGTTTGGATGGTTTTGCCAAGGCCCATCTCATCGGCCAGGATGCCATTTAGATTGTTGTTGTACAGTGACACCATCCACTCCAGCCCCTGGATCTAGAGGACACAGAAATAAAGGCATGCCCGTCATAAGGCTTAGAGAGAAAATACCATTCACTCAGGCATGACAACTCTGTAATTCAAAAGGGGAAAAAATCTGGACTGTTAATGGGTTATAAATTAATCATAAAACTATGGATCTCCCTAATATTGAAGCTTTTTGTAAATGTAATACATGGAGTTAGTAAAGATTGAGCATGAATAAAATATATTTTAATTGAGCATATTTTTCTCCTCTCTCCTTTGAAGCCAGAATGCCAGATAATAATCCAAGCGGATATTTAAATGCTTCTCATCTGAAATAGTACAAAACTTTTGATGTGTTTTAAGGAGTTGATTTAATGTTTTTTTTTCTTTCCTTTTCTATAATGAGCTTTGCAATACACTTTAATCTCATTGCCACTTTGACATTCTATGCCCACGTTGACTCAAGCGTGGTAATATCAACTGTATCACCAGCTGAGCGGCTTCCCTGAGGCCTGGAGAAAATCAGCAAGAAGAAAACTGTGGAGAAATGGTGTTAGTTAACTAACTGCAGCAGATGACAGCTGAATTAATTCCACAGATAGGGACTGGAGGTTCTAAAGACATAATAAACTGAAAACGGGTCTATATATATTTTTGTAGGTTCTGTCAATTCTGGTTGATAACTCAGGTTAGTTGTACACACTACCGTTGGCCCTATTGATCCAATTATTGTGCCACTGAAATCTCGCCAATTTCCGGGGGAGCTGCCACCATATCTCTTTTATAGCCTGGGACCTCATAAATCAGAGCGGCACTCGGGCTACAACACGATTAGGAGAAAGACAAATGTTGGCAGTGCCCAATAGCCGGTTCCCTATCTCTAGTGAGATGTTATCTCTCACTGCCAACCACGCTCACTACAGGAGGGGTGAGATCACAGGGTCACACAGTAAAAACAATGTGGCTGCGTCATTACTATTGTGATTGTTTACCATCATAGGCATCGAAGAAAACCAGAAAGCATTTGCCAATTATAAACGCAGTCAATTGACTAGTTGATTACAATAATTGACTCATTTTGCACTAGATGATCGTAATCTGCTGCCATATGAAGCCTAATTAATTAAAGTCTCAGTTAATTAGTATCCAACCTCATTATGTGCAAAAGAGAGCTAAAAGAAAGAAAAAAAAACAAGGTTGTCATGTTCTGCAGCCAGACCTGGCACAAGGCGGCAAAGCCCTGCAAACTGAAGCCTGAACTCAATGGTACTCAAACGATTTTCTGCTACTGACAATTTTGGGCCCCCCCATTAGTAAAGGATACACTTTTAAAAACGCATCAGCACAAAATGCATGACCCTTTCCAATATTTAATCCGAGAAATGTTACTCTTAGTAATGTGCAAAGATAGAGTTTTATCCATACTGCAATGCCATCAGGGAGGCGTATGGTCAATCTCAAATGTATTCTGCAGCATGTCATTCTTACAGCCAGAGTCATCTTCTGAAAATTTAACAGATGGCTTGACTTCCCACAGAGTCGCGTTCTGTTCCGACTGATAGTATCAGTCTGGTTAATATTGTAAATGGCTGTATTCATATGGCATTTTTATCCAAAGAGCTGTAAAATGTCAGTATGTTACCTAAAAGCACTGCTCTACCTCCTGATCACAGCCACATCTGGAGAACATGAAAAGGCCTAAATCCACAGATTAACCGAAACAAGGTCTCCAAGATACAGCAACAACCAAGTACCTTGAAAAACCATGTGCAGGTGTACTGAGGAGAACTGCTGTTATTTTATAGACACGGCGTGCTTAAAACCAGATTGAATTGAATACGTTTTTTACATTTACTGAACTATATATGAACTGAACCAATAAATAAAAACTATTCACGGCAGTGGACTTGCATTCATTTCAGTATATTTTAAAGATTTACAGAATTCATACAAGCTTGTAATCCGTTATGGTCAGCTGGATTTCCTTTGCCATGTGTAAAATGTAGTTGCTTAAAAAACAGATTTGAGGCACGATTCCAATCTGCTTTTTTTAAAGTTCATAAATATTGCATTCAAAAGACGGTTCATAGAGAGGTGATAGATATTCAGTTTGAAACTCCAAAATAATTAGTGGATCAAGTAACACATTCTCTAGAATAAGAAGAGAGTATAAGATGAAATAACAGTGTGTGTAATAAAGTGTGTACCTGATAATGTTTGAGGGAGCCGTTGACCAGTAGCGACGACTGCTTCTCCACCCGCTCGATGACTGCATGGGCAACACCGTAGTACGACTGGGAGCTGGTTTGTCCTGCAGGGCCACCGTACTCATCATCCACATCCTGCTTGGCTGAGCTGTACGTGTGTGTAAAAGACAAGAGTGTTTGAAACTTCCTGGACCCAGACTGAACCGTTCTGTTTTGAATTGATTTCAATGGTCCGTTTCTTGGCTTCACCTGGTCTGGATGAATTGCAAATACTGAGAGAGCTTTTAAATATTATATAGTATACATGGTAAAAAAATAAATAAGATTAAGATTTCTAAATAGAGAAAAAGAAATTAGCCCTCTGCCAGGTAAATCTGAGATATTTTGATAGTAGGAAGTAATACAATACTCGATGATGTGCTTGGCCGCCGTCACAAACACTTCAACGCCGTTGGGATCAATTATCTTCTCCTCTGTTTCTGCCTTGGCCTGCTCCTCTTCCTCCTTACAGGGTAGAGTTGACACCACATGAGTGAGAGCATCCTTGACATGATAATAACAGCACACAGAGATGACAGAAGCAGCTCTGCTGGGGATAATACGAACTAATCGGAAAAACAACATTACTGAAGTGCATATAGCTACAGCACACATTCAGTGTACACGCTCAAGTTGGATGCACACTAAATTCCCTATAGTAGCATTTGCATGATTTGAAAAGCAAGGGAAGGCTAATTTAAAAGTCTCTGCTCTGAGAGTCCAATAAATAAATGAGAAAGTTACTGACCTCCTCCTCAAACTCTGAGCCGCTCTCCTCACTGTCTGACCTTGGGGCAACTTCATACCTTGGAGGAGAAAAAGGATAAATGAAGGAAATAAATAAGTGCAGTTACAATAAATATCATGGATGTTTGTTTTGTTTTTTTTACAAACCATAAAAAATGCAATATCTCTATACATCTGAATACACCCTGATGTCCAAATTGAGTATTTAAATATGCCCATCCCTGCTATGTATTCTAGTGTTTAGTGTCACAGCATCCTGCAGAATAATTTGCTTTTGAAAAAGCAGCAAAAATAGAAAATGTGCATGTGCAGTAACAGCCACCAACAGATACAAAGAGGAGTGCCAAATATAGAAACTTCAAGAATCATTATGTAAATTGTTAATACTCTCTTCAAAAGGTGCAGTATATATAATTTAGTGGCATTTAACACAGCATCCTGAATTTGTTATTGAAAAAGCAACAAAATCAGTAAGCTTTAATGGGCAATAACAGGCACTAACACTCAACAGATACATAGAAGAGTGCCAAATATAGACACATTAAGTACATTGCATTTATTCTCTTCAAAAGGTACAGTATAGACAATTTAGTGGCACTTGGCAGCATCTAGTGGAAAAAAATAGCATAAATAGAAAGGTGAATGGCATTTTTGTAGCCATAGGTTCTCCTACATTTTAGGGACTTAGTTATTCACAATTTAAAACCAGACTACAAGACGCCACCAGAAACTCAAATTATCTAATGATACCATCGTGTCAGAAATTGACAACATGATAATGTGCTTCCTCACCCAGGGTTCATCTCCAGCCAGGCCTCAAGCTGGCTGGATTTGGGAGCGTCTGTCCCCTGCAAAACTTTGCCCGTCTCCGTCTGAATCACTTTGACTGGCAGCTCGCTCATCTGGCTGCTCTCATCCATTGGCTGCAGGGCAAACAAACCACAAGGCGTGTGCATGAATTACATTTTATTCTTATGGTCCAATTCAGATAAATGCTGTATTTTTGCTCCCCTGAATTACACAACTTTTGAGTTAAACTTATTTCTATAAGCTAAGCTGCACCCATTGGCTTTTTATTTTAAAGTTTGTATTTTGCTTATTTCATTGTCATTTGCAAATCTAAGTTGCGTCACTACCAATCTGTGCAATTACATTATTTTAACATTTTATGTTGCTTCCCTTTCCTATTGAGCTGGGGTGTAGAACTCCACAAATCTAGGACTCTAATAAAAAACTCTAATTAACTTGACAGAAAGGATAATCACTATTTGTGTGAGCTGATCAGTGTTCAGAGGTAAATGTTGAAAGGACCAAAAAAAGGGGGAAAAAAACATTAGGAGCAGCAATGACTTACTTCTCCATCAGGTCCAATTGCACTGGTTCCTTCGCCATCTCCATCCACCTTCTAGACATCAAACACATAAACCCATTAAGACACATTACAAATGTCAGGGTTTTTGCCCTCACGCTGCTATGCCCTCTTGTGCCGTCTCCAGCTCTTAACAAAACTTTGATGGCGAACGCAGCTTCCTAACAAAAGTTGCATGTGGGCACAGGATCAAGGTGGTGATACCTTCACCTCATCTTGAGGCAGGAAAATGTCTCCTGTTGTTGTAATTCTATATCACAGCAGGGTATGTTCAAACTATAGGTATCATCGGCATTAGCTAATCTCTCCATAATGGTTCTATGATGGTTTTGTTCCATACTTTAAGGGAAAGGTCACCGAAGCACGGAAGGCCATAAAGAGAAAGCTCTGATATTACACAAACCATTATTACATACGACACATGTATGTGGATAGCGAAAAGAGGCTTAATCTCAAGAGTCTGCAGGTGTAGGTTCCATTCAAAGGAAATACTAGATGACCAAACTGATTAGTTCCGCCTCTGAAGAAAACTTTGAAATGATGTTGGGTAGAGTGCTCTCTAGGTCTAAGGCCCTTTTATGTCTTCTAATGGGCTCGGGGCCATGATCAGGATAAAGAAATATTCAGAGAGGGACGCGCTGGAGGTTGTGGTCTTTTCATGATTAATGCCTTCTTTCAAGCTGAATAGAAGAAAATCCATCGATGACAATGTAAAGACCTTCACATAGCAGTCGAATGCAGACACGTCAGCATACAGCAATGCGTACCTTCTTTCTCTTCTTCTTCCTCTTCTTCTCCTTGGCAGCCTGGGCAGCTTTGTGTTCGTACACCAGGGTGGTGAGGTTGGCCACGTACTCGTCCGTCTGCTGCAGCAGGTACGCCAGACGCTTGTCTTTCTTTTGATCAATTAGTTTTCGGTAACCTTCCTCATCTTCTGCCTGAATGGAGGACAGAGACAAAAAAGTACATGTTGGAACAGAACCACCACCTCTGGAGGTATGTTGACTATCCCAGATAAAGTATACACTATTAATAAAAGTCCACAATCCACAACTCAATACTATTATCAGCTCAACTCTGCTCTATAAAATATATTTAATTGAACTACTTTTCAGCTTAGACGTCACATTTTGATGTGTTACATAACACTTAGGATTGACCACAACCAAACGTAGACAGAAGAAATGCATGTATTTTGCATCTAAAACTTAAAAAGGAGCCCATCTACCAAAAGAGTATAATGTATTAAGGGTATTTGGGAATCGGATTCGGGGCAGAAAATTGAAGTTGCAATTAAGATGATTTGCATCACATTTAAAATCGGTTCTCAAGTGAAAAATAAATAGTTTATTCATTAGCGAAGGCATAAGCAGTGATTTTGCACAAGATAAAATTGCTTTAAAGTTTGATGTGTCTCACATTTATTCCTACTGTTTATAGTTTTGTTTGGCGCCAGAAAACACACCAAGCTGGTCGAACATTCATTTTGAAAGAGGATATACATGCAGTCATATTTTCAGGTCCCCACCATAAGTCTCCTCATCCTCTCTTTCTCGATTCTCTCCGTCTCCTTCTTCTGTTCCCGCTCTGTGTTGGTGTGCCAGGTGGCAACAGCTCTGGTAAGCTTCTGGATTTTCCCGGACACTGACCGGTGGTACTCTTTGAAGTCTTTAACATGCTGAAGGATACTGTTCAGATATTCCTGGAAAAAAAAAAACACATCCGTAAATTTTAAGTTAAAGTTAAACATCCTATAAATCAGTTCTGTTCTGACATTCATGGGAGTGTTTAGTGTGGCTGCCTTGTATTTTAAGTTTTCTATCATTGTCAACTTTTTCAATTCTTCAGTGTTGACAACAATGCTTGTAGAACACACTTGGGGAAAGTATTGAATGTTATTTAAACATCAGTAGAAAGTGATGGTGATTCACAGTTGGAGTTTGTATCAAACGCTGGTTTCTGAGGCTTTGAAGAAATTTTATTTTTTTGGAAAACATTGTTATTGCTGCACTGGTTCAATACTAAATCTCCACTGCATCACCTGATGTTTCTGTCTGCGCTTCTTCTCCTGCTCGAGCTTCTGCTGCTTCTCCAGCTTCTCGGTCATGCGTGCCTCCCTCAGCGTCTGACGCTTGCTGCGCCTGTAGGCCTTCGAGTTCAGGGCCGTCTCCAGGGTGGTGTCCCGCCTCATACACGCCACCACGTCCTGCCTCAGCTGGAGACACACAGAGGTTATTTATTTAACTCCATTTGATGTGTATAATTACATACATCACACTCAGGCTACAACTGTGTTTTTTTCCACAACCCGGAAGTCTCAATAGTAAATATCAGTAAAACTCACTGGAACGCATTTAATTCAATTCGATGTATAATGAATTAGAGGTTATTTTCTATGAAAAATGTTGTATGGAATTGATGGATGATAAAGATCCACAAACATACCAAGTCTGAAGTTAATTGATTATTAAACCAAACTCATTTGAATTAACACACTAAAGCTTTTCCCCTTGCCTCAAGTAAAAGTTTACTCGTTCATGCAATCACACAAGACATTACAAATGGAAACCGCTGTGTACCTGACGCTGGAAGTTAAGTAGACGCAGTGCCTTCAGTTCCACCGTGGCTTTAGTCCTCAAGTCAGGAGGCAGGGAGCCTGGCAGACTCTCCAGTTCTTGGATTCGATGTGCAATCCGAGCCTGAAGTCTGAGGGAAATTATGAGGGTAATTAGTCACCTGCACTGAAAAAATGTCTTTTTGCAAATGGCCTGCACAAATATTCATGTGTATTGATGAATGCACAAATGGAATGGAAAAAAGAAGAGATGCCAGGACTCCCCATCCATCCAAGCAACACTGCTTACAGCTGTCCTGCATCATTGATTCGTGTGATTTTGACAAAATAACAGCCTATATTATGTTAACAATAGTAAGCTAATTAAATTATAATTAGTAACTGTCTGCAAAGCTAGAAATATTAATTAATGGATGGAAAAATAGAATTACACGATGCATCACAACTTTGAAATTAGCATTTCATGACTGATTTAATGTTATATTTGATTCATAGTAGCAAAGACAAGCCAAGATTTATTCATAAATTGAATTAAAGCATTTCCATGCCTTATTGTGGAACCAATGCAAAATACCTGTACTCTCTCTCTTGCAGGATCCCTGTTGGGTCCAAGCCCTGGGGCTTCTGGATCGGTGTGATGCGGTTCTGCTTCTGCTGCATCTGGGGCATGGGGGAAACCTGCTGCCCAGGAGGTTGAGGGGTCACTGACCCGCCGGGCATGGACCCAGCGGGCACAGCGGAGGCCTGAGGAGGAACTGGGGACGGGCGTCCACTGGGGGCGGGGGGGAGGTGCTTCTGAGCATTGGCTTGATTATCACCACCCTGTCCTATTGAAATAAAAAAAAAAAAAAAAAAACGACTTTGTATTTATGTCAAGCTTTTTTCCTTTGTCATAATCAAAGTCCCTTGATCAAATGATTGTGCACCACACCAGAAACCTTTATAAAACATTACCTGCCTATCACGACTCAGGAATTGCTTCAGGAGGGCTGCTTGGTCAGGAGTTTACTCCTTGATCTAAATCTAGATTAGTCTAGAAATAGCTCAAAACCTGGCTCTTGACATGGGAAAAATTTGTTATCAAACCCCCTCCTCTAAGAAGCGTGAAGCTTTTGCTGTTTTGACTACATAATTAAATATATGTATATATCTCAGTGGGATGTTTTATTTGTATATTTCATGGTTCTTTTGCCTGGCTGACTAATAGTTCTGACTTGTGCATTTGTTCCCTTTTTTTATTATTTCAATATGAGAGCAATAAACTCAGGAGATTCATATTAATTAATACATCACTTAAGATAGATGATCCTTTTGCATGGTACAACATTCTTCAAAGATAGCTAGACAATAGTTCTGTCAGTAACATCAGGAAAAGCTCTGTTTTGGCTGCAAGGATATGTCTGTCAACACTGTGGTAGAATTCTGAGTCTTAGGCGTCACAGACAGCTGGGATCAGTTCACAATGAAAGAAATCCTTTAGTGGTGGATTAAATCTTTAATTTTAGTGACAGCTATGACCACTGGAATGAGGTATAATATTTTGATAATATTTATTGAAACAAGTTTCTTCCTCAACTTGGAATTCAAATAATACATTTTTAATTCCAGGAAGAAAAAAAGACCAGGAAAGAAGTGCAGTAATGACACACACGTGTAGGCACACTACAAACTCTGAAACAATTCTTACAGTCAGCCAAATGTCAAAATAAACTTACTAAAAAGCAAAACAGCACTTTATTAAGACTTGATTTTTTGCATTTTGTCATATTCCTGTCGCTCAAATCATCTATGTATGCATTTTCGCCTCTTTCTCTCACACCTTAGAATAGAATGTGTGGCGTGAAAATGTGTCAAGTGAGATCCAGGCCCAGTTGTTGACACAGATCCATTTGTTGTCATGTATTACATACTTATAGAGCACTTACCATCAGCCCAAGGCTTGGGTCCGGTGCTTTGATTGTGACCTTGCATGGTCGGGGTCGGACAGGGACTTGACTGGGGTCCACCCATAGGTGCCATCGGCATGCCTTTCAACAACAAAAATAAATAATTTGTATTAATTCCATGTCTCTCTATATACACTAAATGAATTTAGGTAATTTGAATTTAGGAAAAACTTTCAACAAGCAAGTAGTTGTCATGTGATGGTTGATAAGGATTGAAAAAGCATCATTTTCTGGTCAAATAAATCAAATAACTTTGACTATATATGACTATATTGAATAACTTTATTTTGATGATTTTTATGCTAAAAATCACAGATATTCAATGTTTACCAGACTATCTATTTTCATCAGTGTTAAACTCTAAAATAAATATGTACCAGTATGTACAGTATGTATAAATATGTATCAGTACAATAATAACCGCTAAATAAACTGAAAGGAACTGGTTAAATACAGGATTAAAATTAATCCAGGTAATTTGCTTTCACTATAATGCTGATCACTTGCACAGTGTCAAATGTTTTTTATAGGGCATATAAACAGCATCAATTTTACCATGTAAATGGCATCTTCTTGGCTGATATATTTAGGAGGATATTATCAAGCACATCCAATGCAGCTTAAAGATAGAGGACACATATTTAATGGTAAAGTGTCCAGTTTGTTCAGATCTGTTGCATCCTGTCAGGATGTCACACACAAAAATTTTAATCCTTTGTATAGTTTTTGTTTTAATTGTGACCTTAAGAGACCCTGCACTGTAACAAGGACTGGATATTTTTTTTCTCTTTCTCTTCCACTATCCACTTTCCTGTTGCAACAATGTGAATTTCCCACTTTGGGGAGAACAAAAGAAAATCCTATCTTAATTCTTATCTTATCTTACATTCACTTTTGTTCCCAATAAATAAATCAACCACAAGTTAGCAGCTTGTACTAGTGTAAAAGATTATCTTCTTACTTGGAGGCCTGTTGTAAGGACTAGCACTGGGTGCCTGCTGCTGCTGCTGCTGTTGTTGTTGCTGTTGTTGTTGCTGCTGCTGCTGTTGCTGTTGTTGCTGCTGCTGCTGCTGTTGTTGTTGTTGTTGTTGCTGTTGTTGCTGTTGCTGCTGCTGCTGCATTGTGGGTAGGCTCCTCTTGCCCTGAACAGCCAGCTGGAGGTTTTCAGGCAGGGGCTGCCCACGCCCTAGGATCTTGTAAGCCAGGATTTGAGCCCTGAGCTGCTGCAGCTGGACTGGACTGAAAGCTGAGGGCCCCCGCCCCTGTTGACCCATGCTGGACATGCTGGGCATGGCTCCTTGAGAATCCATGGGCATCATAGTGCCTGCTTGGGAAGGAGGCATATGGGGTGGCGTGGGTCCCCCACCTCCTCCACCCCCTGACATGGGGCTAGAAGCGTGTTCATGAACACCCATGGGGGATGGATGGGGGGACATGTATCCTATAGCAGACAGGGGGTATTTTGGTATTTAATGATATTGTGCAAAGAATACTTTTCATTTACTGTAGGCTTACTAAGGAATAATAGTAATCAGATATATACCTTGGCTGTGTTGGTCCATTGGACTCTGTGGAGGCCCCATGCCACTGTGGAGTGATCTCATCCCCACACCTTTCATGTGACCAAAGTGCATTGCATCCGCCATGGTCTTGTCATTCATTCCTTCCATGGGCTAAAAAAAAAAATAGAACTCAATATAAACATTCCTGGGGCGACACGGTGGAGCAGTGGGTAGCACTGTTGCCTCACAGCAAGAAGGTCGCAGGTTCAAGACCGCCTTGGGGCCTGGGTCTGGGACCTTTCTGTGTGGAGTTTGCATGTTCTCCCCGTGTCTGCGTGGGTTTTCACCGGGTACTCCGGCTTCCTCCCACAATACAAAACATGCTCAGGTTAATTGGTAAACTCTAAATTGCCCATAGGTGTGAGTGTGTGTGTGAATGGTGTGTGAATGGTGTGTGTGCCCCACGATTGGCTGGCGACCATCTGGGGTGTATCCCCCTGCCTCTCGCCATAAAATGCGCTGGGATAGGCTCCAGCAGACCCCTGCGACCCCGAAAGGGAATAAGCGGGATAGAAATGGATGGATGGATGGATAAACATTCCTTCTTCCTACACAACAAGTTCATCTACTAACATTTTAAAGAAACTTGGCAATTAATGGCAATTAATACAAAACAAAACCTGAAGACTATGTTAAAAAACAACCAGTCTGACAAACAAATTAATTCTGTTTTGCCACTAGTATATCAGTTTCACCTGTCTAAAAATGTATTTATACAATGTGTTCCTATTAGCTGACAGGTGGCAATGACAAGTATCCCATTTATACTGAAGAGTCACAAATAAAAATAAGCCTCAGGGTTTCCTGCAGTGCTTTATAGGTAAGGCAGCTGCCTCTACAACAAATGCCCCCCGCCTTGCTTACATCCCTCTGGGGGGGAAGGAAGAAAAAAAATGTTGCACAGATTCCAAAACCCCGCATGCATAGTAGTGTCTCTTAAAAACCACACACCAAGATGTTAGCTGGTTTAGATGCTACTATTCCTCATGCTAACACAGGCAACGTGGCCGTAGGCAATGCCAAAACAACAAACTTCATAAGAAAAGTAATGAGTGCTGCTGTCTTTTCTTATTTCAGAGGAACTACACACTTTCTACACGCCATCTGCAGCGCCTTACTCCAAGATACATTCACATGCCCTCAGGAAATCCCAATACTGTCATCAGAATCACACCCGCCCTAAGCACCAACTCGCCTAACAAATTTTCTGCGGGATACATAAAATTTAAAGAAAAAACATAGCACTGTTCATGTGCAGCAGTGATACCGCTGACAGCAGCAGGTTGACCCACTGTACTTTACCTTGTGCATAGAATACATGCCATCCTGAGAATACTCGCTTTGTCCCTGGCCCTGCATGCCATGGGGGGCGTTAGGTGTTCCAGGCCCAGGGCTGGGACCCATCATACTGTGAACAGAGCCTGGCGAGGGGTCTGGTCCGGGGCTGGGGCCCAGAATAGGACCTGGGGACAGGCCTGCCCCCGGAGAAGGACCAGGATGGGACATACCACCTGACGCGTCTGATGGCGTGGACATCTACTGAACTGCTGGGAAGATCCCAGACAGCTGCAGGGGAAAAAAAAGCAGACACAAATTTTATTTAATGCTGTGAAAACAATAATAAAAATTAACAATTCTAATTTGAATTATGAGTTGAACTCCAAAAGATGTAGGGAATACAGGCAAATTTACTCTTTATTGCATGGCTGTTTCATTGTATGAGAAGCCATTTTTTTAATCGTACATCAGTCAACACCAATAAAGCTTTCTGCTTTGAATATAAGTTATGCAAATAAAGCAGCTCCTAGAATGTCATTTTTGTTTGTTTGTTGAATTAGGGATTACCAATTCCAGGGATTTATTGAATAAAGTCCCTTTTTTAATCAAATACAAAAAAATCCTTATTCAAATATTAAAAAGTAATAAGATAATTACTAATAATTATAATATTTATTCCCATAAATATCCAGTTGTCATTGAGAATGTGGGCTGCAGAGTTTTATTCGTTGCACTATTGGAGTTTTTCCACCACTGGTATTGAATAAAAATTTAATTTTAATAACCTAACGCTGCTAGAACCGTTTGTACGACTCCTGTCAAGGCTGTCAATTCATTTCCAGCAACGGAAGCGGAAAAAGCATAATTACAACAATTAAACGTATATGTATATGAAATAACTATTACCATCAAGATGTAAAATGAATATATAAATGATGACTTATAAATAGGCAGTTTTTCTGTGCAGTTAACGTTAGCTTGGCAAGTTGCTGTCACCGTGAAGCCAACTCTGATTGGATCATGGCTTCCCCCAAAAAAGACGGGTAGCCATCACGCATACAATATCAAAGTTTAGATGAAAGTCACGCTGCTGTCATGACCTTGGCGACGCGCGAAGAAAACGAAAATAAACTTTAGCGCTCGATTCTCGAACGCACGCGGCTCCGCGGTCAGATTAGACGGGTCGTTTTCAGGCTGCCCACTTCGCTCGCTCCTCAGCGGGGGGACTCGCGGCTAACGGCGGGCTAACGGTAGCTAGCATAGCAGCTAGCGCGAGCTAACGGACTGTGTGTGTGTCCGTGTCAGAAAGTTTTTTGACAGTGAGCGGAACGCCGAGTAGTTACGCGTTGACCGTAACCGAATCTAAAACCCCGTGAGCCGATTTACCTTCCGGTTGGAGTGAAACTGCACACAATTACGCGGGAACAGTACAATGTTTCTCCAAAATATGACTGCTGCTGTCCACAAGTTCACTCCCCCTCGGTGTTGTTTTGCTGTTAAAGTTTTTCGTTGTGTCGCCATTACTGATTTGTCAATGTCACCGGAAGTCCCGCCCTCCCTCCACAGTGATTGGCTGATATAGTCAGTCATTTTTCTTCCTCTCTCTTTTTGGGCGTGTGAGCTTTTGTAACCATTGCATGTAATTACCATTATCAAGTATACGATTATGCTCACTGTGAACGTTTATAACAAACCACATCAATATTTAAATTATATTTGGAGGTTTTGTATGTGGAAACAACTATAATCAACATGTTAAAAAACCTATAACAAAAAGTGAAATTGAAGCCCCTTCCTGTATTATATATAAAAACTCCATTGAAACTAACTTTTAGTTTGACATTATAACTGCTCAATACTCATAGTGGATATAGATTATAAGAAAGTTAATAAAGTATAGTAGTAAAATTTTGAAATACTTGTACTTGAATGTTTATGTTGTATTATGGGGGAAATGTGTGTGGCCTACTTTTTTCTATACTAGCTGCTTAATAAAAATTAAACTTCTGTGTCTTTATATTATGTTTCTTAATAAAGTGTTTACTGAAAAATGAAAATTAGATCAGAAAGACAAACACAAGAGATTCAAAAGTTCATAACAAGTAATTATACAAATTTCCATTTTTATTTATTTATTTTTTTTAATCTCTCTACAGAGAGACACACTGTATTCCTAGGGAGAAATTTGGAATAAATTACACAGGAAACATGACAACAAGATTGAAAGTTCAGTAGCATAAATTAAAAGATCAAATCAAATATAAATAATTTTTGGGCTTATTTTATTTGGACTTGGTGTGATCAGAAAGGGACTTATTAGCAGGCGGCAACTTTCTCATGTAGTCTTGTTTGTTTGTTAGAATCAGTTTTAAATGCTTTGATCTGAACTAATGCTGCGGCAAACATGCAAACATGTTTGAACATTTGGCATGACAGACGCAGTAAATCTTCTTTTAAATTCTCGAAAACAGCCTGTCCTGCAGCCTGTGGTTCTTGAAGCTGACACAAGGTGGTAGCAGTGACTAACGGGTTCCACCAACAGGCCTCCCTGCAGCTCTGTCACACAGAGGCACCTGGCAGGTAATAAATTACCACACACATCCCTAAACAAACATGCCACGCTCAGGGCGACTGAGTGCTCGCCCTCATTTACATGCACTAACTTAGAAAAGCCTTATGATTGCAACGTGGGGTCCCGAAGGCAAGACATGCAAATAACACACAGGTTTAGACAAGCTCCATTTGCATCTTTCTGATATCAGAACCTTTGCTTTGTTTTATATTATGAAAATAGAAAGCTGTTGTATCTATCTATCTATCTATCTATCTATCTATCTATCTATCTATCTATCTATCTATCTATCTATCTATGAACTTGTGAGACATTCAAAGCACTGACAGTTCATCATTTAAATGCACATTGAAACTTCTAACTCAAGATGTGTGCAGTGTTCCTGAATGTGAATTTTACCCAAATAAACAAGCCTAATTAACTTTGCGGTTAACCCCCCCCCCCTCAGATTCACAGAGCCAGGAGAAAGCTGGGCCGCAGTCATTTGGCAGTGAAAGGATTAGTGGTTGCGGCTTGCACTCACCTTGAAACCCTCTGTGATAGGCTCCGCTCAATGCATCACAGGCGTGACATCTTATACAAACTCTACATTTTTTAAAATCACTGGATGGAACAATAACGCACTGACTTACAGAGGCAAAGCAGGTCCTTTGAATTCATCTTTTCCTTTAAAAGTCCCTCCTTGCTTTTTTGCATTCTGTGTTTATTTTACTACTTAAATGCATTTGATCCTGGTGAAACTAGATAATTTGTCAATTTAGTAATCATTTCAGCTATAAAAGTAATGTCCCAAGTGTCATGCATCTCATTACTGCAACACAATGTTTTGTTTTGTTTTCTGCTTGCTGCAATATTAATATTATGTGTGTGTTTTAATAATGCATCTGTGTGTGATGTCTGCTATGGGCGGAGATTTTTTTGTTTTTACATTAATGCATTCTTCAATTAAATTAAAAGTTTAACTAATTGTCTATTAGAGTTTAGATAGTACTGCATAAATCATTGTATTGACAACTCAAATTGTATTTTTATATTTTACAGTATGTTATAAAGGCTAATATTGGAGTTTTACAGAGTGAAAACATTTCTTTGGGCATCTTGTGGTGAACAGTAGTTACTCTGTTTTTATAATTTGTTCATCTATTTGTTTAGTTACTGAAATATATTCATTCAAGTTAAAATTAGATTTTCATTAATTTGTGAATAAAGTATTAAATAGTAATAGTAATAGTAGTAATAGTAATCAGTGCAGTGAGAGTTGTATCACATAACCGTACCTGTGAATAAAAATGTTCAAGGAGAAACAAACAAAGCAATTATTTAAAATTAAAAAACACACAAATTAAGATCTCATCAACTACAAAATATATTATTCTTCCTCATATCTCTAAATTATAACAGTTAACAGTTGTTCTACATTTAATTGTGCAGCACATTAGAACAAATTCACATATTATTAATCTTTGTGTATTTTACTGTATTTGTACTTAATAAAAGGTGAGTGCCATTCAGACACACACACACACACACACACACACACACACACACACACACTTACACACACTCATGCAAACGTGCGCACTGTGTTGTTATCCACAGGTGTATGCAAACAGAGGGTGTGTTATAATTAGTTTTACATGCACCACATTTGGCAGCGTTCTGTTTGCTTTATCGCTGTCTTTTCTGATTTGAATAACCAATGCTTACACTGTGGTGTACTTATTTTATTCATGAGTCAGATGATGGATTGGCTGTTTGAGCAGAGGAGACAGGCGGCATTTAAATAATAAAGAAGCAATACACTGTATTTAGCATGTGAAGTGACAGTAGCAGCAAATGTGCATGTTTAGTATGTTACAGTTACTGATGGAGAAGTCACAGTTCCACATGTTGCATTGCATATAAATCATAATTTATAATAGCAGTGTAAATAACTTTATTTTAATTTATGTTCCCCTTTACTTAGTTTCATAAATAGTTTTCATGATACCAAAAGGCCATTAATAAAAGAGACCTTACTTGTCATGATGAACCCAACTACAGCTCCCATTTTGACAGCAGTTCACAGAGATTTATATGTGAAATTTAGCTCATTATTTTTCTGTCTGGATGCAACATTACAGTTTAGGGTCACTCTCAGTGTTCTAATAGCACTGATTTTGGCAGCAGTGCACAGTTATTTTCAAAGAAAAATTTGAAAATGCACCAAATGCCGAAAAGACAATAATCATTTATAGCAATAAATAAGCAAAAAAGACAGATATTTCCCTCAGGAGTTTGTCGGATGCAAGAAACAGGCCTAAATGAAAGTGGATATGGGACATTCACCGAGTATATGACTCCAAATTATTGTAATGTTGCTCCTTAACTGCTGGATATGAAAAGTGACTGTTTTCTAACAAGTTCAACATCAACTTAAAAGATGGGGGTACAGCATGGTGTGTTACTTACCTGTTACCAGTGGCCAAAAAGATGGTTAAAGCAGGTTTTTATAACTCTTAAAGGTACTGTGTGTAAGATTTATCAGCATTCAGCAGCATCAGAAGGCAAAGCAGAAATGAACCACACTAATCAGAAGTATGTTTTTTACTGCCACTATCAGTTCTCCTACATTTGTCTCCAACCTGCAGCCTCACCACTGGATACCAGAAACTACAGTGTGCATTAAAAAGTCTGTCACAGTCTTACCAGAGAGTAACTAAAGCATTCATTTGTGCATCTTTGCATAATATTCTTCCATACAGTCGATGATGAGCTAACAGCTTTATTTCATATTTTGCTTTACAGGGCCTTTTACTGCCCTGACATTTTGTTTTTGGGCTGTAAATTATTTCAGACACATAAGAGTTAGTAAGGGGGAAGAAGCTCTCACTAACTTATATTGACACAGCAACACAGATAATAAGCTAAATTGGCTTTTTTCATTTTCCAACAAAGTCAGCTGATTTATTCAGATTTACTTTGACCCCCCCCCTCCTTTTTACACTTGTATTTCTTAATTATCTTCGTTTTATTATCAGCCATAACAGTGCAGTTTTATCGCAATTTATTACACTGATCATTAAAAAATGATTGTGTGTTACATTACAAGAGTAATCCCACAGTGTTGGAGCAAACAGGCGTTCGGTGTCTGTCCAGTCGACTTTGGGGCCTCAGAGGTGATGTCTCAGTAAATGATTTCCTAATCAACCGCCTGCTCTCTCTCTCTCTCTCTCTCTGTCTGTCTCCTGCGTTATTTTCTGGCCCTCTGACCAGTGTTTGTTATTTCCCTCTTCGAGTGCCTCTCATGAAAGGAAAACTCCGGTGAGATTTACGGGCAGGTGCGGCGTGCCCTCCTCCATCTCTCCTCCATCTCCCATCCTGCCTGCCGGGGCTCAATTTGCAGGCGAGCAGCGTTTGAGCGCTCTCCGGGGACCGGCGTCTGGTCCGCGGCAACGGCGCTGAGATCTTTTTCCAAGATGGTGCCGGGGTCACGCAGGAGGAAACGCTGTCAAGAGGAAGCCCGCTTTGTAGTTGCCTTTGTTGCAGGTGTTCTGCCATTCATTGTTAAAGCGCGCTGTTTAATATTACAACCTGCCCGACATCTGGCCCGACCAGGAGCAGCAGCAGGATGATCGGCGAGGATCCTGCCCGGTAATGTCTCCTGACAGACTACACATGAGCACAGATGTTGATTAACAGCCGCCGATGTTGTAGCATTTACCATGTGTGGGCACATTCGGCACATACTGTTCCGCCTGGAAATGTGCAACAGTTCTGTTTGAACGGATCTCGGTTTTGCTTCGTGCTATCATGGAATCGACAGATCAGCCAAATTATCACAAAATTGTCTTCGTCGATTGTGAAAACTGTGAAAACTGGTGGTAAAGTGTGCATCAAACACACAATCTTTGCTCCTTTTAGAACTGTCCTGGACTCTTTAGTTGTTTAATGTCCCTTTACTGGTGGAAATTGGAAATTAAAAATAAGCCAAGATGGCACATGTTTTTCTTTTTTTTCTACACTGTGCATCATAAAGCAGAACCAGCTACAGATCAACTAAACTTCACCAACCGATTAATTTTCTTTATTTAAACAGGAAGTCTCTTTGACATAAGTACACGAGTGCAGCCTTTTAACTTCTTAAAGCAAAATTAGAAATCTTGAAAAAGTCTTGCAAGTAATTCCATTTGTAAACAGCATAATAGTTGTATTAGATATATTTATACAGTATTTAAATGTGAGCAGAGAGCAGAGGTACTATGAGAGTCAGAATAGATTTTTATCTAGTTTTTAATGTCACTGTACATCATACAATACGTAATCTACAATATTCATGCACCACTTGATAATTCACACTCACACAGTAGTACCCATTAATTCCCACAATACATATGTAAGTCTTTGTTAGGTATTTTTTGTTGAAGAGCATGTATTTTTGAGAAAGATGCAACAGTAAGTGAGGAATTCATCAGTCGAGGAAGAAGGCTTCACAGTCCTACCGATGAATGGATGATTGACATGTTAATTATGCAAAGTGAAGTGTAAAAACAAACATGCGAAAGATAAGAAAAGTAACTTCCGCCAAACTGAGCATTAACACGTTTTATGGCGACTTTTTTAAAACCACAGAAATGAATGCGACCGCTCTTGTTACATGTCTGTTAATGGAATCTGTAATTGAGTTGTGTCCTCTTCCTCCACCGCCGGGTTTGGATGAAGCAGATGAAACGTGGGGCGGCCCATCGCTTAGTTTGGCTCCTTCTGCCCCCAGTGTGCTTCCAGCTCCTTTCAACTTGCAGCGGAGGCGAGGCTGCAAAGCGCTAAGCCAGCATGTGTTTTCAACTTGTCACAGTGCATCGCTGCAGCTTCAGGGGGGATGAAGCCGCCTCTGAATACCTGCGCACCATCAGCGCACGGGGGGGGGCAGGGGGGGCATCTGTGAGCCGTTAGGACCACTTCATCCAAACCAAACATCCACAGGAGTGGGGTTGGTGGTGTTAAGGTGTATCACAATCTGCAAATGTGTTTTTGCATTGCTTCTTATTGGAATTTGTGCAGAAAGAAGAAGCTTAGTGATGGTGTAGTACGGTATGTGTCATATGCTGGGCCTGTCTCCACCGTGCTGGATAGTTTTCACCTATAGGATAATCATCTGATCCCCCTAAATCACCCTTAGAGCCCATCACAGAGGGGATTCAGATAGACACTTTAACATTTCAAATAGGAGCTGCCCCTGTTCTGTAGAATGAAGGGTACCTGCGAGGTCAAAATCTTTTCCTTGTGTTTGACCTGTTAAAAAGTGAGGTGTCAGAAGCCAGATGTTTGGTGCATCTGTAGCAGCCTCGCCCCCCCCCCTCCCCTCTCTCTTAAACACACTTTCAATTCATCTTTGGACTTTTTGTGACATCTGCTTGTCTTTATTTTTTTACACTTCCCTTAAAATTTAAGTTACTGTATATTCCTCTGACTCTTTGTTTCTACTGAGCCCTACAAACTTTTTTTTTTTTTAAAGCAGTGGTACTCAAAAACAAGCCATAGGGGTCCAACTACTACATTTCCTGTGTTGACGGGTCCAGCGAGGGCTCATTAGATGATGTTACAGTACAGAAACCGTACTAACGGGAGACGTTCGCTTTGTTAAACTTGAGCGTATAAAGGTGTTATTATATTTCTTCACAGTAACGATGGTTGAAAACGTTTGATTTTATGATTATTCAGCTGGAGTTTTCTCCTAGTTCAGTTTGGTTCCTGCCTTCATTCTGTTCCCACTGTCTACATAGGCCACGGTTTCATTGCAAATAGTCAACACTCAAGACTTGCCCACAAACATTTTTTTGATGAAAGTGGATCCAGGCCGGACCAATGGGCCCTAAATAAAATATGCATTATTTCTTCATTGATTATTCCAATATATTAAAATGATGTTTAACATCAGATCTGTTCTTGCAGATTGGTAAAGCTATAAACACTTTTGCCTAACTTGCTATTTTGGACTTCACCTTCACACACACCCCACACCTTAAGTGTGCATTAGCTATGTATGTATGTGTATGTGTACATGTGGGTATGTGCGTGGATATGTATGTCCATATATATATATATATATATATATATATATATATATATATATATATATATGCAAATATGTGTGTATGTGTATGTATGTAGGTATGTACGTGCATGTATGTATGTGTATATGCTTTGCTTATGCATACTTTTTTCTTACTATTTATTAGCATTTTCTCTCCATTCTATGTCGATAATGCATACTTTTTACAGTTTTTTTTATCTTCTTCAACTTTATTTTTCTTTTACTTTATCTGTAACGCTGCAGTAACACACAAATTTCCCCGTTGTGGGATCAATAAAGTTTTATCTTATCTTATCTTATCTCAGAACTCTTAAAGGTTATTAAAAATTGTTGTACAGTAATCCCTCGTTTATCGCGGGGGTTACGTTCTGAAAATGACCCGCGATAAGTGAAATCCGCGAAATAGAAAACTTTATTTTTTTTTTACAATTAGCAACTATTACATGTATACAAATACAGTGACTCACGTGTAGGCCGTTTCACTGCTCTTCAGACTGGGCCGCTGCATCCTGACTGCGCTCTGCAGTGTTCCATCCGTACCATGGTCTTGTTGCGGACAGTTACAACCCTTTTTGCATTCGTATTAAAATTGACTGCTGCTGTCGTCCTTATGTTTTTTCCTCCTTCTTTATGTAACGAACGGAAGATTCATTGATTCCGTAAAGGCGAGCAACGGCTGCATAGCTTTTACCTTCCCTTAGCATGTCCAGAAGTTTAACTTTATCTGAGATAGGTAGCATCTTCCGCCGTTTGGGCCCATCCGCAGGTGCTTTTGTCCGTCCAGGCCGTTTCGTCGACATTATGGGTTTAGGAGATGTTCGAAATTACAAGATAATTTAGCCAATTTAATGTAAATTTGCCAAGCTGTTGTATGTACGTACACATAACTGCACGAGACGACAAAATGATAGCACAATTCGTAGCATGTTTTGATACAAGAAGCGGGAGTGAGTTTCAGCGAATCAGAATGCAGAACACAATGCACCAAAAAAAAAAAAATGCATTATGAAAATCCGCGAAATAGCGATAAGTGAACCGCGAAGTGGCGAGGGATCACTGTATACGTAACAAGATGAATTTGTGGTTTTAAAGAAACAATAATTATCTCAATATACTCGTACATCTCCTCTCTTAAGCTTCTCTGGATCTCTAGAAAGAACAAGCTGTTATGTGTCTGCCTCATTAATATTAATGAGCCTCTCCTCTGATTGGCTGATTTGAATAGCTGTAAATTGTGTAGATGTGACATCACAGCTTCAGGTAAAGCCCAATGGATCGTTTTAAGTCAACTTCCAAAAACAGGCTGTCTGCAATTCTCTGTTTGAGAATGAGCTTTTTTTTTTAAATAATATTTTATTAGTATTTATTAGTATAGTAGAACACCTGGATCATTTCGTCAAAAAAAGAAATTAAACTTTCCACAATATAGGAATTTAAAGAAAAATGCATTCACAGTAACATTCATTGAAGTGAGTCACATAACAATAAATTAAACCAGGTACATTACATACCTTCCAAAAAAAATCCCTCATCTTTCATGTGACCAAAGTAAGATACAAGAGTTAAAGTTAACAAATGGCTTCGTGAGATGATCCCATGTAATACAGATGGAAAGACAGCGTTTTAACAGTGTTGTCTGGAAATGTGAAAATATTTGGCATCCAGGCATATATGGCTTTGTTTGACCAACCTGACAGCAATGATCTATTCTGCAGAATATTCACATGGGTTTCCATCCCTTTGCATACTCTGTGCCATTTGTCTGTCTGTGCGAAGGAAAACCGTGACACGCTTGTCTTTCTCTTTCATTTGATCGCGTCTCTGGCGGATTTCTGCATGTTTGAGTTGTAGAAACCCAGAGTTGGACGTGAAGACAGGGCGAATATTTGTGACAAACGACTCTTTTCGCCCTACGACGTCATCATTTCCAATAGGATCCACTCTTGGCGCTCGTGTTGTATCTCCATCGTCTTTTTTTTTTTTTTTTTTTTTTGCAAACCGCGTTTTTCCATCCCGCCTCCTAACGTCAACTCAACAGGACACAAAAGTGATGATCCTCAAACAACGCATTAGGCGTCCACACAGGTTATTACTTGCGGTAATCCACACCATTCGTATCGGATTCGGCGGCGTGCGAGGAGAAGATGACGCGTGTTTTGTCAACCCCGGGCCATTTGACAGGTTCAGGGCTCAACCCATTACCAGAGTAACGACAGACGTGTTTTTGACAAACGGGATAAGTCGCTGCCTTCAGACGCCTTTATGTGACTCGGCGTTCACTCACACGACGAACAATACCAGAGATAAGTATTTAGCTGTTGAATCGGGGCCCGTGGTTGTTTCCCCTGACAGCGATGGCTCCTCTAATACGCAACTAATACGCGATTCCTCCGCTCACAAAGAGCTTGTCAAAGGGCCCCACCTCTACCCTCTGGAGCCTTTCACGAATACAAATCCCAACGCCATTCCACAGGCTGCAAGCTAAAGGCCTCAGACACTTTGATTTCAAAAGGTACTTTCCCTAGTGTGTGTGTGTGTGTGTGTGTGTGTGTGTGTAACTTTTTCACCCTGGACTGGAATCTTGTGATGACTTGTTGACGCTTACAAACAAGCCGTCCTGTCATATTTGTCAGGCTCATGTTTTGTTCCGGCATTAAAGCAGGGAGAGAGTTCACGGGATCATCGGAGCCGAGCCGCTGACCTCCAGCGGTCGGTTCACCGCCGAACGTCTTCTTCTACGAGACGTTTTACAAGTATGAGATGATGCACTTAACCAACCTTATGACTGAGGTTTGGTTTGGACCAAAGTAAAAAACACAACTTGCTATGTTAGTATGACGCTAATAATAGTTAAGTGGTTAAAGTTGATCTTGATGGATTTTTATGATGATGTTGTAGGGCTATGGTGAATATACAAAAACAGGGCACTTGCATTTGGAAGAAATCTGTTGCAACACATAGAGTTAACCCATAAAATAAAAGTAATACCATAAGTAAAATTGATGAAGTAAAGGATGGGATTGTGCATTAGATTTAGTTAGTTAGTTTAGATCAGATTTACTCTAAACATTAAAAACAAAACACATAATGTTGATCTACATCTAGTTATTTAAAGCTTTGTCTTTTCTCTTATGACAATAAATATAATTATTCTATAGGGTAGGTAACTAAACAGAAGAAATGGACCATTTCCATAAAAGCAAAAAAAAAATGCTTTTCAAAATCCAGAAGTGAAATCAAATAAATGACTGTAATGTAATGTAATAACCAGTCATGACGAATGTTGCTTTAAGTCAGGGGTGTCAAAGTGGAATGGACATGGGGGCCAAATGAAAAATTTAGGAACAAGCCAAGGGCCGGACTGATCGAACGTTCATTGAAAAAAAAATAATAAAATGACTGCATATAGTCTAGTGATCCCCATTAAACAGACTGAAACCCTAAAAATAATACCTATAACATATTAATAATTACCATATGATCAAATAAATCATTTCTTATGGCTCTGTTAGTAAATTTTAATTTTCAACAGGGACAAAAGCTTTGTGTAAAAATCCCCAAAACATGAACATTAAATGAATGAAGCGTATTATTCAAGGCAGCATCAGTATTACTTCTCAGGGATATAGCAAAAATGGCCTAAATTTACTTCAAATAAATACAGAATATCAGCAATTTTCTATAATTCACTCAATTGAAATATTTTCAAAACAAATTGGATTGAAATACAATAATAAAGTGCAAAAAGCTATAAACATGAGGAAAAGGAAAAGTCACATGTGGTGTGAAAACAAGTAGTTCACTTCTAAACTTTAACTGAGTAAAAACTCTGAATACGTTGCACAGTAATGTTTTTTTAAGCTGTGGCTGATACTTGGTGGTGTCTCTTCTTTTGGCTGATTTAGCGATCTCTTCTGTCTTGTCTCAGATTCTCTTTTATCACCACACAAAGTCACAGAGGTTCTCCAGCTACCTCCGTGAACATGTACTCCGATTCCCACCCTGTTTTTAAAGTCCGGTTCTCAGTGTCCACCTTCCGTTTTGCCATTTTTTAAGGGTAGGCTATCTGAAACTTTTGAAGTGACGCTAATGCCCTCTGATGAATAATCAAAAGAAGTGGCCTCCTGCTCGGAGCGCCACCGTTGAATTGTGGGAAATGTAGTGCGTTAGTGCGCGTAAAGTACCTGGATGCTGCTGCGGGCCAGTTCTAATAATAAATGTATATAATCCTGGGGACCAGATAAAACCCTCTTGACTTTAACATATGTGCTTTGAGTCAACGTCTAATGCACAACTTTTGTGCCTTTATATCGTGAGGGATCCACTGGAATATGCTTTGCATGACTCACAGTTAAAACACACTTCTGCTTTATTCTAAAGCTTAGCGCGGCCCCTCAGCTCAGCCTCTGTCTGAAACAGGCCTTTGTAGCTACTGTCTCTTTAAGGCCCTCTCTCCTCTCTGATTGGCCAGCAGCTCCACAAACATAAACGAATAGTAATAGTAGGATTGAACCACATTTAATATAAATATTTTGGATTATAACCACCTAAAAGTAACAGAAAATGACACAAAAGGAGCTTGATATGTCTCCTTCAGGTACACTCAGTTCTAATTTGGGTTTCCAAGTTCTTCAGCTTCGCCCCAGGTTCACATCACAGAATCATAAATAGCCTTAAAGGGATCAGAGTGAGAGTCAGCTTACATTCAGACGTTTGATTCAGAAAACAGCCAAGCACGCCAAACTGTTTTATGAAAAACATCTTGGATTCTAACTCCACTTCTGTGCTGGTTAACCCAGCGTCTTTCTTTCATATCATATCGTTTTCTACTATGTCGTCCTGTACTGAAAGTTAGCCAGTTTTAGGGATATACGGTAAATAAGTATTTACTCTATTTTTAATGGAGGATTTAGTTTTTTATGATGGGATCAGCGTTTATTTTCCGTGCATCCTGCAGTGCCAGGGGTTTAAATATTGTCCATCAGACATGTGTGGACAAGTTTTTTTTTTTTTTTTTTTTAAGTTGTGACCATTTTATAACTGCATATCCAGACAACATCAAACTCGAAAAAAAAAAAAAAAAAACTTCAAACACAAAAAAAACGTCTGTTTCTTTTTATGGTGAAGTTATTTATGACCTTGTCATTTGTAATACATTCAAAGCCTGCGTTACTCCGCCATTCATCTCCTGACAGTTTTCCTGCTGAACTCGCCTGAGAAGAAAAAGCTCACACATGACCTGAACGCCGTCTCTGAGAGGTGTGCTGACATAAGTCGGTTTGATTCTATTTTTAATCCGACTCAAACAACACACAAGTTACAGGAAGGAACGTCTCTGAAAATCCATTTGAAAAGGCCAAACATGCCTGAAATTGTCACAGTGATGCGTTTTCCAGCGGTTTGGGTCGTACAGCTGGGATGAGTTTGTTCAGGCAAATTGCTGTGCGAGTCCATCAGCGAAATGTAGACAGAGCGTGGCCGCGGGCCAGAACCAGCGCCGCAGTCAACGGGAGGAATGCTCTCAGCAGCCGGAGCAGGGAGAGGAGACGGGAACGGCCGGCGGACCAGTAGGAACCTGTCGATGAGTAGAAGAACGGCGTCAGCGGCCTGCTGCCACCCCCACGCTTCGCTTTTATTCATCAATGGCAGAAACGTGTCAGTGTTCCATCCCCCCCCTTTGCTGCTTGGTTTGATTGTGTTTTAACATTTTGTGGAAAAAACTACCGCTTTTTCCAGCCTCGTCAACTTGTGAACCATCGATTTGTTAATCTTAAATTCTCTCGCTGCTCCATTTCCGTGTTCCTCCGCGTAGCTGATGGCGTGTTCTCTACTAGAAAATATTAGACTTTTATGTGCACTTATAGTCGTGACAATACGGTAAATGCACAACAGATATTTGCATTTATCCTTATATAACTTATATGCACGACTTGTTGTTCAGGTCTCTATTCCTGACCCCTCGTCCCACCTGTGGATTTTTTAAATGCCACATGTTTGACACTTTTTCTTGTGTTTTATTTGAATTATTGACACCCCAACAAAATGTAATTGTGATTTGAAGAGCCGAACATCCTCATTTTAACCCCTCTCCAGCATCTCTGTCCTGACGGCTTGTTTTTTAAGTCACAGTTTGTGTGCATTTTTCTGTGGATTGAGAGTTTTGAACATGGGGCAGTATTTATAGAACACCTATAATAATGCTTCTAATAATAATAATAATAATATTCTTCTTTTCTGGGGTTTAGGACCTTTAAGTGAGTGAATGGACTCACATGCATTTTTTCTTGTGTTTGTTCCACTTCTTTGTGCGTATTTGCTGTGTGTCTTCACTTCTTAAAAAGTGTCCGCTAGCGATTTAAATCAGGCATGCCTGGTTGGCAGACTCGTGACGAGACCAGGATTAGTCAGGGCCCAACAGGAGCTGAATCTCAAAGCTGGCTCCGGTCCACGTGAACCGGGCCAGATCCCATTCGGTGCCATACTCATGAGTCACGTCGGGGCGACTGTAGCGGAGACGTCTCGGCCTTTTGCTCGTTCGGTTCGTCGTCAGCAGACTATGACGGTGCCAAATAAATGCCGATATTTCTATTTCTAAGTCCACGGTGATTTGAAACATCCTGCTTCAGTAACTTACAGTGAGCAAATATATCTCAAGTTACTTACACAAACTTTTTCCTTTATGGATAATATTATTTTTCACTGAGTAATTTATTTCTATAATAATAATAATAATGTCTATTTTTGTAAAGGAGTTTGGCATCATGATGACATACATGTACATGAAGCCAAAAGTTGATATGATAGAGTTAAGCACAGCAGGCTTAAAGGTAAAAAAAGAAAAAAGAGCACACCCGAATATGAGTCAGTTGATTCCTGTTTATTATTAGATGTCAAAATCCATCTTCTTTTACACCTTAAACTCTGTGTTTTGCGGTTGCTTTGTGCAGTTTGCACCGATGCCGCTCTC
Organism: Eupleurogrammus muticus; assembly: GCA_036785175.1. Classification (NCBI taxonomy): domain Eukaryota; kingdom Metazoa; phylum Chordata; class Actinopteri; order Scombriformes; family Trichiuridae; genus Eupleurogrammus; species Eupleurogrammus muticus. Next base: position 24,252,439 of record JAYKQN010000005.1, read on the forward strand.
ACGCCAGGCTGACCACATTGTCATGCTTCTGGAACATGAAATACGCACATTTTCATTTTCGCTGCTTTTCTCTGCGCTGTTTGAGTATTAAAAACAAGAGGCTGATTACACCGCAGAACAACTGCGCACAGGTTAACACAGGCTACTCACCAGATGCTCAATACAGCTCTAAGTGACCGTGAATGCAGTGTTTTTAATTTTCAATTTTCCCATTCAGCCGTGTTGAAAGCTTTTCACCTCTTCTGTGATTTTCTAAAGGAGCCGGCGTATTGTATCTACCATTAGATCTTCACATGCATGAATCAATTGCATGCATTTCTACAATAAAACATATCTCTTCAGCTCTGTCCTAAATGGCTTTTATAACGTGGAGAAAAAACAAGTTTTAATGAAATCTTTGACCAAAAAAATGATTGGAAGTGACTCGCTGACAGCACTGATTTTGCGTTTCTCCGTGTTACGTCTGAAGTATTCCGGGTTAACAGCAACACGGTGTGACCTAACGGGGAACAGGTGGACCTCCTTAAGCTGTAAGAAAATAGCAAAAGCATAACAAGGCCCCTGTGGTTTCCTAAGTGTGCCCTCATTTACCGGCTCTACCCGCATATATCAGGGTTATAATCATTAACAAGCAGTTCAGCGGGAGTTCAGCGTGCACCGGGAGCCTGTGGAAGCCTGTTCCGACTGGGATATTTTGGTTTTCCCTGAAACCACACGAGAGACTGACCAAATGTTATGGTTTACTTGTTTCACAGAGCTCACTGGGAGTTATTTCCTTTCACTGCAGAGGTGAAATCAAACGGGATAGAGTTGCAAATAATGGCTTATTTCTCAGCGGTTTCTCTTGTGGGTAAAGCCTAGTGCTGAAAATTTCCCTCAATTGCGAACGATTTAACATGCGACGTATTAGAGGTTTTTTTTTTCTTGCACGCAAAACAAATGGAACCCAATCTGACGATACTCCTGCAGGCGCCATTGTCCCGCTTTGCCCCAAAATAACGATTAAGGCTTCTATCGAATATCACCGGAGGGTTTTTTAAGTGGCTCGGCGGCGTCGTGTTGTCTTGTGCACGCCTCAGCCTCGATGACGAAATGTGATCACGCCGCCGGAAGAGTGGAAAAAAAAAAAAAAGTGTACATGCGACAGTTGAACACTTTCAGTAGGTAACCATTAGACTTTTAAAAACACACAGTAGCCGTTCCATGTGTCCCTCTTTTGTGCTCGGGGCGAGATCACTCGGAAGCTTCAAAGGGTTAAAAACTCCCAAAGAATGACACCACTTTAAGAAAAAAAATGACCTAAACAAACACTCTAAAAAAGCTGAGTGCACGCTGCTTCAGAGAGTCTAAAGAGTCGCCCCCCGTGCAACAATTACCCCTTTTAGGATTGACTAATCCTGAAATATGGGCCTGTGACTAATGGCGGAATTTAGCAAGAAATCAGCTCCAGTTTCACCAGGCATTATTGACGCTAATGCACGATGCAGATATCTCCGGCTATGATGAATGAGCGTCAGGATACTGTCAGCCTCTCCCTCCTCCTCCTCCTCCTCCTCCTCGTCTTTCACTGTTGCTTTTGTGCAGGTGATAATGAAAAGTGTCAGAGAGGCATGTAACAGGCCTTTTCACTCGCCTGCCAAAATAATAAGCTGTCATGTCAACGACGGCGTTGAATCGCCGCGCTTGAGCTGTTTGATTTCTTGTTGTTTTACGGGGCGAGGTGCCTCTGAGAGGTCTTTTTTTTCTCCTATTATTCTTATTGCATCGGTGGCTTTATTAAATTGCAATATTGGTATCTTATAGTTGCGCGTGTGCCAGCCTGTTCTGCAGCTTGCTGCACGGAGCCTGAGGAGCAGGGTTTGGTGTGTTTCACAGCGCAGACGAGGGATCAATCATGCTCTGTGTGCGGATCTGCTCAACATCAACAATACTGTGGATACGTGAAACGCTTTAATTTGACAGTGACAGATGTTGTACACGTTGCTCAATAAAGCGTCCTTTCAAAACGTTTCCGTACGTATGGAAAAATGCAGATCTACTTTGAAGTCAAAGTTTGACCTTTTGCACCTGTGGACTGGAAAAAGAATATTTTTAATGAATGGCAAATTATAACGTCATCTGACATATCCATCCATCCATTTTCTATCCCGCTTATTCCTTTTCAGGGTCGCAGGGGTCTGCTGGAGCCTATCCCAGCGCATTTATGGCGAGAGGCAGGGGGATACACCCCAGATGGTCGCCAGCCAATCGTGGGGCACACACACCATTCACACACCATTCACACACACACTCACACCTATGGGCAATTTAGAGTTTGCCAATTAACCTGAGCATGTTTTTGGACTGTGGGAGGAAGCCGGAGTACCTGGTGAAAACCCACGCAGACACGGGGAGAACATGCAAACTCCACACAGAAAGGTCCCAGACCCAGGCCTAAGGCGGTCTTGAACCTGCGACCTTCTTGCTGTGAGGCAACAGTGCTACCCACTGCTCCACCGTGTCGCCCCCATCTGACATATGTTAATTATTATTATAATAAAGATTTCATTGAATCCTAAAAGCTAAATAAATGTTAAATGTTAAGAGATAATGTGCAGATATACACAATGGTAATTGGTATTATATTATAGTTGGACCTGATTTTATTTTGAAGGAGAAAGAAAAAAGTTTTACTCTAATCTATCACCACTGTAGGACATAATTCAGAATATTGAATTCAACATGAGATAAACTCATAAAATACCACTTGTGCTTGTTGTTGACAGAAAAACTCAGATTTCTATTTGTTTCCCGAAGCTTTAGCTGCATATATGGTCCCATCAGCTCGGTTCAATAAGCAGAGACTTTGCATCGCACATATTCCTGAAAAGCTTGAATATATATTTACATAATACACAGGCAACGTTTGACCATAACAGCCACCGCTGCCACTTGTTTGATGTCAAATAGGAATTTCTCATGAAATGAAACGGTACCCTTTATAAAAAAGCTGTTGCATAAATACGAGTGAAACCTACGCTCTGTGGATTTTATTTAATGAGCAAACAAACATATCTACCATTCAAACAGAAAAAAAAGAAGAAAAACACCTACAGGAAATATTGAGGCAACAAGAAACTTGCCAAGAATTCCAACCAGCAGGTTGGCTTCTTTTAATATTTGATGCGGGACTGAATATTAAATGACGCCCGGTACTACAATACTTTTTGAATTTTCCCCCCGTGTGTTTTTTCCTTTTTCTTCGAGTCCTGCAGACGCTGTTCCTGCAGAGAGGAGAGATTACATCTTGGCAGTTGCGAGAACCCAACCGACTGTCTGGCGTGACACACACACACACACACACACACACACACACAACAACGGCCAGAGACGACACCAATCCATCAGCCTCACGAGCCCGGGAGGTGAACATGATCTAAAAGTGATGCACATGCAGCCGGAGTGACACATGCTGAAGGCTGGAGGAGCCTCGCTGAGCCCTTTCTGCAGCTCTGACCAGCAGCTGCATGCCTGCATGTTTTCCACTGCATTTCCCGAATAAACTTGTGTCTAAAGCGTGATTCCAGCATCAGACAAACTCAACATTTTCTATCCCCCCCTCTCATCGGAGTCCATCAGCGGCCCCCTCTGCTCAGAAACAGTTAAGCATCACCGGTGCTGTTTATTGACACTGGATCCCCTCTTTATTGGAGATGTTAAGTACTAATATGAAGTCAGGAGCTCAGTAATGACCCCCCGGGGGAAGCGAGCACTTTGGTGAATGGGTGGGGGGGGTCATAAACTCCCTGAGTATTAAAGCGCTCCAGCAGCTGCACCGCTCTCCTGACAAATGCTGCTCTGATGCTTCCTGAGCAGCCACTTTGACCAAGAAAGTTCCTTTATTATAAAAAATGTACAAATGACACACAACGCATTTTGCACAAATCCTCCACCCCCCCCACTTTCTTTTTATTAAACCTTGCACACCAGCACCCTTTTCCTTTTTCCAAGCCATCTACATTCCTGCAGATTAGTTATTTGTGTATAGCAATCCAACAATTAACCCGATATTTTTTTCTCAATTATTAAAAAAGCTGTTGAGTACAAGAAAATTGTGAAAAATATTTGAGAAGCTGGATTTATAGAATTTAGATTTTTTAGGAGCATCAAGTAAACCAGACTTGGCAGAAATAGAATACACTATTCAGAAATATGTTTTAATAGGTTCAATCAGAACCACAGTTTATCAGCATTTATATATTTTATCTAAGGTGGAGTAGGTCTCTCTCAGTGAACCCTGCTTTATTGTACCACATTGTTTCTGCTATGTCAAATACTGTTAATGTAGCCCAGGCTAAAATGTGAAAGAGCATGCAATGAATGCGAGTATTTTAAGACCATGTTCAGTCACAATATGAATTATCCATCAATAATAGGCTATGATTTGAATGCCTTGATGGAAATAAGTATAGTATCGTAAATGCATTAACATATTGCAATATACATATATGGTTAATGATAAATGGCCTGCATTTATACAGCGCTTTTCTAGTCTTTTCGACCACTCAAAGCACTTTACACTACAAGCGTCCATTCACCCATTCACACACACTGATGGCGGTGGCGATACACAGAGCCGCCCGCACATCAGGAAACTACACATTCATACACTGACGGCTCATGCCATTGGAGGCAAATTGGGGTTAAGCATTTTGCCCAAGGAAACAACGATATGCAACTCGGAGGAGCCGGGATTTGAATGACCAATTTTCTGACAGGTGGACGGCTGCTCTACCTCTGAGCTGCACACACAATAGTATATATATATATATATATATATATATATATATATATATATATATATATATATATACAATAGTAAAATATCAAATAGGAGACAGCAGGCTCCAAACGGCTTCTGGCTCCAAATGACGTCACACAATCAAGATGGCAGCTACACGATATTTTGGGTTCACGTCATCTTTAGACTCAGTCTATGGCTTGCACATGTGTATATGGATTATTATATAAAAGTATAGTGAAGACGCTTTAAAAACACTGCCATGGTCTTGGTTAAAATAATACACGTCTTATTTACTTCTCTGGCTACAGCAGTGGCACGAGGTTCTATCAAGGGGGGGCGCGTTTGACCTCGGGGAACATGCTTTTTTATTTTTTTAAATTTGATTTTTTTTTACTGTCCTAGAATAAAGTGCAATTGCACCTCCACTACATTAGGGGGCAGTGGCGCTCTCATTGGCAGAGTATTCTTTGTTGTAAGTTGGTCCATATTTCTTTCTTTTTTATTCTCTTATACGTTAATAAGGATACTGTGTTATGCAGAGGTACAATTTTGTAGACAAATGATTCTATTTATAGTCACGTGTTAGGGGGGTGAGATGTTTTCTTCTTTCATAGGGGCCGCGACAGAAAATAATTGAGAAGCACTGGGCTACAGTGATAGTTTAATAGTTTCTCAACGTGTGGTGTGTTTCTTCCCACAGGTTTGTTGGTCATTCATCGTGAAGGCAGAGCCTGGCGGTCTATCAGCACCCGTGTTGATGGACGGCCAATGGAGCGTGGCCAAACAACACGAACGCAGGTGTTGGTGCCGCACATCTGACATCTGAGGAGCCATCTTGCTGAGGTTGTCATCAAAGCGAAGACCCTGACCGGGCGGCAGGAGGGGGAAGGGACGAGGATTTTCCCATCTGCGAATCAACGAGCCAGTTTATCGCTCACGCTAACATTGATAGGATGATGGCGTTCGGATAGTTCGCAAGTCAGATAAAGATCGTGGTCGTCCATCAAAATGTTAACACTGTTCTACTCGTGTAAGCGTGTAAAATACAGCATCATATCCCCCCCTTCAAGAAATGGCTCCATCTTTACTATCTCTTCTATCAGAGCCGGGGCCTTTTGTTCGCTACCGTTATCACATCACCGATCGCGGTCGGCCTCAATCATATCTGCCTTGGTGGTGGTTTATGACGATGGCCTATCGCTCAGCATCCAAATACCTGCATGCCCGCAGCGCAGAGTACAGTAACGCAAAGTTCGGACTCCTCAGTTCAGCAGGTTCACGAGAAAGTACATTATCTATGGATGCAACTTTCCAAATCCAAAATAAAGATGTCATCTTTAAACAATCAGTCAAACAGTTGTCAGCATTGTTTTGAAAAACCGTTCACGTCATTGTTTCTCAATTGAGTGTAATATAATCGCTTGTGCGATCAGATTAAATAGAGACATTATTTCAAGAATGATGCTAGTAAATTCAACAAGTCGCAGAAATATATAATTTACTGGTTGTAGTCAGCACCACTATCAGCTTTATTGGCTAAGTATGCAGAGCCAGAGCCATCACTGACACCATGGGCCTGACTGTGGTATTTTTATCCTTAAGTTTCATCTTATTTTCATTTATGCAAAAATGTTTACACACAGCCAGAAAAAATAAATACATAAAGCCCACCTAATTACTTTAGTGCAAACATGGCAAAGATGCTCATATATTTGACTTGTTAAATCCAACAAGAAAGGCAGAGGATGACCAGGCAAAGTGGAGCAATAGTGAAAATCGTAATATTCTAAGAGAATGAGAAATACAGTGAAGTAGCCTACGGATGCATCAACAGATTATAGCCAATAGAGATGCTAAGATGTCAAATACTGTTAATGTAGCCCAGGGTCAAATGTGAAAGAGCATGCAAGGAATGCGAGTATTTTAAGACCATGTGCCGTCACAATATGAATTATCCATCAATGATAGGCTATGATTTGAATGCCTTGATGGATATTAGTATAGTATCGTACATGCATTAACATATTGCAATATACATATAAACAATATTTAATATTAGGTCTCTCCCTCTCTCGTAAGTTTATTTGATGACTCAAGGAATTTGACACCATGTTCCAAGGGCCCTCAGTGTATTTGTATGCAACATACCAAATAGATAAGGATATAAAAGATAGATAGATATACAGCTAAACATGTGAAATAAACCACACAGGATTTATTTCTGATCTGATGCCTGACATCAGTAATAAATAGGTTACAAATTACTCCTGAAAAATGAATAATTTACCCACACCTGTCAATGTGTTAAAATAAATTGACATTCTGCAGATATTGTCAAAAGTAAACCCCTCAGACACTTTCAAATGACCCTTTAATCAAATCAAATTTATTATTACAGCACTTTTAAGTGCTGCACATGTCCAAATAAAACAAAAAACCTATAAAGAATAGAACTGACTCAACACATACACATAAAGGAGATAGCAAAGATAGCGGTATACTGGTAAAATACACACTCTGCATGTAATACCTGGACTGTACACAGAGTACACGAGAGCCTTTCATGTGAAATCCATCTTGTTTATTTTGCTGCTCTGTCAGCGTGTCGCCGGCCGCGCTGATCTACATTAACTCCTCACTGCAGAATGAGTTTGGCATTTGCTGAAAGAAAATAAAAAACGTTAACGTAAAGGCCTTCCTTCAGGTCCATTTGGGTGGCCATATGGTGAGGGAGGGGGGTGGTGGTGGTGGTGGTGGTGGTGGTGGGGGGAGCAGCTCCACACATGAGAGGGAGAAACAGGCCCAGCACATCAATAAACTGGTCCTCTTTCATATGCAGAAATACCAAACTATCAGTCACACAGCGGGCGGCGGGACCGAGTCCGCGGACCTCTCTGCACTTGATCTCACGTCCTGCAGGAACATGTGTGTTCAGAATGTGTGCCACCTTCCCCTCGTCCACGCCCCGATCCAAAGGGCTGTTTGTGCAGACTGTAAATCACGTCTAACAGACCCCTTTGTGTTCCAGCCTTCAAACAAAGTTCTGTTTTTTCTTTTTTAACTAAAGCCGCTGTAATGACCTGAGTCTTCCTGCATGAGCAATGATTTGATGCTTGAAAAACACAAAACTGGGCTATTGTGGTGTAGTGGATGTAAAAGATTTCAGCTGCTGCCAAGAAACCGATGCTGGAGAGTCTGCAAAATCTTTAAAATGTTCCTGCTACAATTCTGTTGAAAGTTAAATACAATCCCATGTAATTTGAAGAAGGACCTGACTTTTTTTTAACATAAAGGACGTTTATCTGCACTATCCGAGGGTATTGCATTGCATTGTATTGTAGATTTGCATGCAGTAAAGTTTTAATTCATGTATTACACAGTTTTATTAAATAACCTGATGTTTTTTAACCTGCAAATCTGTTTTTACAACCTCTGCTTTCTGTCTTCACCATCCAAATTCATCTAGAAAAAAACAACCTAAACCAGACACAAAAAAGGAGAATTACATCCCACTGATCTGAAGACAATGCAAAGTTGCTCATGGATAATGTCAGTATAAACAAGCAAAATATCACCTATATGTGTCAACCAAATCTTTCCTCAGGACTGAATGGGATTCTTGTCTGTTTCCATGAGTCTACATCCCATAATATAAAGCTCTTATGACTATTATTATAATTGAGATCATGATATAGCCATACTAAAGTGAAAATATCAACCCCAGGTGCTCATTTTGCACAATATTTTCTCAGTAATCCTCCAAAAGAAGAACAGAAACATACATATAAAGGCTGTTCCCTCATTACTGATTCCACATCTTCCCATCTTTATAATCAGTGCTTTCACTTAACACATAGCTGAGCACACAGCTGAGGATGGCCAGTGGATCATCCTCAGCTGTGTGTGTGTGTGTGTGTGTGTGTGTGTGTGTGTGTGTCGGTCCCGGGGCCTCATTGAGTTACACGACCTGGTGAATGGGGGGTGGAGGGGGGAACACCTGCTTCAACAAGCGGTTACGATCCAGCGAGGAGCCGCGATAAACCTGGACACGGGCACGCAAGCCCTAATCGACCTGATCCGGAGGTGTCCGAGCCGCTCTGAAGCTGCTGCCAAACCCTCCACCGCCCCCCCACAGACCCCCACAGACCCCCTCAGACCCCCGCTGGGCCCAGGCCTGCTGGTGTCTCAGCCCGTCACCTCCAGGGTCAGAGAAAGAAAGTGTGCACCAGCAGAGAAGCTTCCTGCAGATGGTTCTGCAGCTCAAGCAGGTTCACCACTATTTCTCTGAAATGTAAATTTAAATTAAATAAAACATATATGGGTCAGTGACAAGATGATAAAGTCAAAAAAAAATTTAAAATACAGTTTTAGTCGTTTTTCTTACAAAAATTGTGATTTTTTGAGGAATTGTTGAATAGTAATAATAGTAAAAATAGTAATAATGATGATGAATTATTAAATTATATATTATTTCCACCTTGGATATAGGTGGAAATAATATATGAGTAATAATATATTATTACTTATTTTTAGGGTTAGATCACATCACAATTTTGGTATTGCCTTCATATTATATATATATATGAATATTATTATTTGTATAAATATAAATGTATAACCTTTATAAAGATAAAGACAAGATATTCTTGCTTTATGAAATTATTACTATTATTACCATTATTATTATTATTAACTTTTTAAATATGCTCAAATCTGTCAAACTTAAGCCCAACAGGCTCCAGATGGGCAGACTGGCAGCGACATTTTCCATTACTTCATCACTGATTATAGATCAATCCCTCACTTCAAAAGCGAATCGCACATTGTTCTATAATTGTGTCCAACATCACATGGGAAAAATAAAGACTCACAAAAACAACCTCCGTGGGCTATGGGATGGAAACAGTGTAAGAGCGAATGAATAAAACGAGTAGGAGAACCTAATCTTTGAAGAAACATAACTATGAACATGTTTGTCTGCATCTGACTTGGTTAGAGAGGGGTAGAGCTTAAAAGTGGTTTTGAGATGGTCGTTTTTGCACAGATGTTAACTATGGTCATAAAAGGCAAATTGAGGGTCAAACCTAACACCCAGATTAGAGACTACAGAGGAAATACATGCTCATCCATTCATCATCATCCATTCATCTGCTGCTGCATCACATAGCTGCCTGGGACAGTTTGATGTACAGCAGAGTGTCATCGGCATAGACAGAGAAAATCCCATGCCTGCCACTGACCCGTCTAAGTGGAACCATGTCGATTTTTAAACAAAACAAAACAGAGAACTCGTCCGACTGGACAGGAAATGCAGTTCTAAAGTCGAGAAGAATCAGGAGGAAAATGGGAATTTGTTCAAATTGGTTGTGTTTAAACAACTTGAAAGAAGGCTGGAGCTCGGCCAGCAGCTGGCTGGATGACTGTGACCTGGAGGGCAGATAAAACTAAGAATGGGCATGTATGATTATATTATTACTATTATTATGATTTGACCCCATTCCCATAGCTCGAGTGGGAATGGGTTCCAGAGCACAAGGAAAAGGTTTAATATTCCTGAGGATTACCTCAACAAATATAATTAATAAAATTATAATAAGGGCTATCAATTCATTCACAGTTCTACATGTAGAACCTTTATCAAGATAAAAGTTATTGTTTTATTTTATTTTTTAATATGCTCAAATCATAGCTTCTTCAGCTCAACAGGCACTGGGTTCCAGGGAATAGGGTCCATGGTACAAGGACAGGGTTTATTTTCCCAAGGATTAACAAAATAATCACAAAAAATCATAATAAGGGCTATCAATTCATTGTTTATTCATAATTACAATGTGCAATTCTACATGTACAACCTTTAGCAAGATAAAAATGGACAAGATATTCTTGCTTTATGCGCTCATTATTGTTATTTCTTTTTTTTAATATGTTCAAATCCATGGGGTCCATGGTCCAAGGGTTAATTTTCCCGAGGATTCCCCCAACGTCAGACTGGAGGAGGCAGAGAGACAGAGCTGGACATCAGGGATGCTGTTGACCTTGGCCCTGAGAAAGTCAATGAAGCTGTTACGGCTGCTGTTCTGCAGCCTCGGTCAGTGGAACAGAGCCACGGCGTTCAGGAGGTGATTTATGCTGGAACAAAAACAAGATGCTTGAGCTGCCCAGGATTGTTAGCAATTAGGCCGAGGTGGAACTGTGACCGAGCACCTTTGGTTCGGTCCTTATATGTTCACGGAAGGCCGGTTTATGGACAGCGAGTCCAAAAGTGTCTGAAGCGTCGTTCCGGGACACGTCCAGGTGTTTTCATTTTCCCGCGGGTCACGACTGAACCGGCGAAGCAGAGCGTGAAGGATCGACCTCACGCGTCCTGACAGGGGGCGTAAAGATGAAAGCCGCCGCCCGGAGATGTATTTGCGGCGTGCCACCGGTTCACCCGCGGATGCAGGTGATGCGCTGGAGGTCCGGCTGGACAAGAGCTTTTCCAGTTCCCAAAGAAAAACATTTGACACCAGGGGGTGACAGGAATGTCAAATCCATTGAGACCACCTCGCGGCCCCCTGGACACACCCAGGTCACTGCTCTGGGTGGGGGATTCTTCGCTGGGAAACATCTTTGAAAATTTAAATGACATGACGGGAGGCTGTCAAGTGCAAACCAGCAGGCGTCTTTTTTTTTGGTGGAAAAAAAAAAAAAGGGGTTGTAGCTTCTAAGATGGAAATAAGAGCAACACTCTCCAGGGAGCGATCCGTCTTGTACTGGAGCTCTTGTGATGTGCTTTTTAGTATCAGGTGCATCATCTTGAGAACACATCTGACATTCCAGGCTGAATTAGTCTGAAATTCCCACAAAAAAAAAAAAGCAGAGCCAGGTGGCTGACCATTACGTTTGCATGCTGTGTAGAACTAAAACGTTCTGCATGTCTCTGTAGGAGGAATGTTTGGGCAATTTTAAAGGAAGGTCATTTTTTACTCACTGCCACAGATACTTTTAACTGGGCCTGTCATCAGAGGTGCAATTTTTCACAGACCTTCCCGCCGTCACGTTGAAAAACTTATTCTTTATCTTCCTGAGTAACATGAGAACCTTTTCCATGATGTTCTGAGACAGAACCATCTAATCTGTTTCAAATGTTGCCTATAGCATTAAAGATAATAGATACATATTTGGAAGGCTTTAAAATAAATTGTATACTAGATTTTATTCTAATATTATAATATATTCTCATTTGACAATTGTACCTATTGTAGTTCAGAGCCCAAATAAACAGAGAAACAGCTTTTTTCCTGCCTCCTGTTTATATTGGCAATTAAAAAGCTCTCTTTCAAATCTGCTTTTAATGTAAATGATGGACGAGGGAGTTTATCCGGGGCTGATATGAGGCTTTAAGGCTAATCTGAATTAGCCACAACAAGTCAATATCTTTTCACGGTTACATCCTTTAGTGGCAGAAATCTGTGTTGGTCTGTTTTCTGTTTTCCACCCCTAGGACGGTAATTGTCCACATGTTGTTGTTCTCCGAGGTATTTCAACATGACTTATGGCTTGATCCTGAGATGGGACGCCTCTGTTGGGCCGTGCCCCCCCCCCTCCATACACTCATACACACACACACACACACACACACACACACACAGACCCCACCCCTCCCTCCAGTCCATATGGTTTGACTTGGTTACAGCGTGAGTGTGGTAGGATACTTGTTAAAACGTGGAATGCGGCGGCTGCACTTGCTGAGACTCTTCTTAAAGCCGCCTGATGTTCTGCCCCCCCCCTCCTTGGAGGGTTCGGCTAAACACCCAACGTGCTGCAACATTTTGAAAAATGAGCATTGACTCAGGAAATGATCATTTGATGAGGACACGCGTTTTTATGAAAATACAGTCGTCCCCTGTTTAGGATTTAGTGACGACACTTGGAGTGGGACGCGCGTTTGTCGCAAAGCTGTTGCTGTTGTTGCATGATCTAAACAGTAAGAAAGCAAACTTTTGGAGTTGAGTATTTGGTGATAAAAATGTCTTGATAAGAAACACTTTAGCAAGTTTCACTCACAGTTGAAACCTTCTTGGCAGATGTCGGGGTTTGGCCTCGCACGGGTCTGACAAAGTGAGAAGATAAATGTGAAATCCAAAATATCCAAGTCAGGTGTTTAACTCAAGGAGGACACATTACTTTCCTTCAGTGTATCAAAACTCCACAATAAAAAAATGTGCTGGCAGCAAATTAAACGGGACTGTCAGCAAGTTTGATGTTTCAAAAATTGGGAAACTGGCTTCAGGACCTTCTTCTGCAGCAGAATAAATCTGCCAATTTTATGAGAAACGTTCGCGTTATTTAAATAGTTTATGAATCGGCTCGTTGTTACACAACATATTAGATTCCACACAAATTAAAGTACTGTATTCATTTGTTTTTTTATGACAACTTAAAGGTGAAGTGCAAGATTTAACTGTGTGAACTTGCTTCACAGACATAAAATACAAATACACGAATAAAGTTGTGAGCAGTAACATTATCATTCATTTGTAATTAAGTTGTGTTTACCTGATCAAGTTAAATTAGTGAGTTAAAGTTAACTCTTTAGCTGCTAAATTCTCCTCTCTGTTTTAATTGCTAATTTTATCAAGAGATTTTTGTTTTTGGCTGAAAAAAAACAAATGGATGCTGAAAATTATAAAACTGAGGGTCACTGTGGTCGTGGGAGGTTTTTTGTGACCCCATTCACATCACACATTGTCATTTCCCCCCCATACTATTGATATATTGAATATAAATTGGTGCATGTTTAAAGGTACAGTGTATGGTTTCTGGCTGCATCAGACTCAGATTAATATTTGACACATTATTAGACATAAAAACATACAATGCATTGAGCATTTCAAAAGTGCATAAAACCACAATGCACAAAAACACCTAAGAAAATTCATAATATAATAAAGTGCATAAAAGCGCCTAAGAAATTCATTTCAGTTTCAATATAATAAAGTGCATAAAAGCGCCTAAGAAATTCATTTTAATTTGAATATAATAAAGTGCATAAAAGCGCCTAAAATGCAAGTTACAGTTTGATCTCAAAAAAAGTACAAAAACCACAGTGTATAAAAGCAAACGAAAATCATTCTTCATAGTTTGAATATAATAAAGTGCATAAAAGCAACTAAGAAAATTCATTATAGTTCGTATATAATAAAGTGCATAAAAGCAATTAAAAGCGCATGTCACAGATTGATTAAAAAAAAGTACAAAAAACCACAGTGCATGTTCTTAAGCAAACAAAAATCATTCATTATAGTTTGTATAGTTTGAATATAATCAAGTGCATAAAAGCACCTAAGAAATTCATTATAGTTTGAATACAATTAAGTGCATAAAAGCACCTGAGAAATTTATTTTAATTTTGAATATAATAAAGTGCATAAAAGCGCCTAAAATGCAAGTTACAGTTTGATATCAAAAAAAGTACAAAAACTAGTGTACAAAAGTACAAAATAAAGTGCATAAAAGCAATTAAAAGCGCATGTCACAGATTGATAAAAAAAAGTACAAAAAAAACACAGTGCATGTTTTTAAGCAATCAAAAATCATTCATTATAGTTTGAATATATAATAAAGTGCATAAAAGCACCTAAGAAATTCATTATAGTTCAAATATAATAAAGTGCATAAAAGTAACTAAAAACACATGTCACAAATATAAGTACAAAATAACCACAGTGCATAACAGCACCAACCTGAACCACCATGCCCAGATTATTTGGTTTGTCCATTCTGGGCTACTGTAGAAACAAGGAGGTGCGACATGGTCCACAGATGAGGACCCACACTATGTGCATAGAGAAACGTCTCAATCTAAGGTAATAGAAACATCACTTCTCATTTTGTTTGATTCTCACAAACTATTCAGGACTAATAATCCATTTATATCAAAGTCTTCTTCACTTGATGCTCAGTCTCACACTGTCATTAAGAAGATTTTTCTTCTGCAGCAGAGCAACGGCGTCACTAAACCGATATTTCCGCACTCGTTTTTCAGTTTCCTAGCAGGGTTGGCCCAGGCCGTTTTTTTTTTGTTTTTTTTTTAAGTTCACGGTGAATCACAATCAGTTTCCTGTGAGCAGGGATTAGATAATGCGAACATGAGGGACTTCTTTTATAGAGTCGGAGCTCTCGCATATGAGTCAATCCGACATGACATTTGGTCCGGGGGAACATCTGAGTTTCTCATTTTATGCCGGGCTTTGGCACGACGCGGCCCCGTTGGTCCGTGGAGACTAATTGTTTGGGCCCAACTGTCCTCCTTCCTCCTTCCTCTCGTCCTCATCTGGAGCTCAAACGGCTCGGGTTGAACCTTATTGGCTCGATCGGTTCAGAAGAGCTGACACCCAGATCAAATCGCGTCGTTCCGTAAAAAGAGTAATTTATGATCCATTACCAATGTTTTCTTTCTTTTCCCCCCCTCCCCCTTCCTCTTACTGCACATCGGCTCATGATATCCTAACAGAGTCGTTCTTTGATGGCCGCGTTTCTCATGGCTCCCGTAAAGTGGCTGTGGCCGCGAGGGGGGGGGGGAGCGTGAAGGCCAAATGCGAGGAGGCCGAGATGGAAACTGAAGAACTCATCAAGCTCATTCATCTTGTCGGATGTGAAGTTCCCGAGAACGCCGAGCGGGGGGAATTTCACACTCGCTAATCGTTCTCAACACACCCCATGAATCAGATCAGATAACGGGGCATTGAGGATTCAAACAGGACTCCTCAATAATTACTCTGCTTCTCGCTTTTGCTCTTTAGGAAGCTGTTCCTCTTTTCTCTGGCCGACTATCAAACAGGTAGTTCGGCAGATTTATGCCTCTTTGTCGCCCTCGCTGCGCAGCAACTGGGATGGGAAGTGAAAAAACGGTGGAAAGCGATACCTCGCCGCAAAAAAAAAAAAAAAATATATATATATATATATGTATATATATATGTGTATATATATATATTTATATCTTTTAGGGAATTTGCCAATCCGTGCCAAGCTCAGTGCAATGATGGAGAAAAAAAAACATGTTTAATAATAACGACTACTAATAAGCTTGATTTCTTCTAAAAATCTATTAATTTCATATGATTTTGTAGGTGAAATGTTGCTCTACACTTCTTTATATATATATATATATATATATATATATATATATACACAACATATGTAAATGTGGTGACATCAGAAAATGATTTCTTTGCTCACTTTGTTTAATATATATATATGTCATAATTATACTTTTAAGTATAAAGTAAAACTTTTGCAATGTATGTGAGCGTCTGCAGCATTAGTTATAAAAATATAAAAAATTTACTAATTAAACAATTAGTGGACCTGTCAATCAACTCCACAAATACTCAATAAATTGTCTTTTAATTGAAAAAGTTACTCATGTAATTATAGTACGTTATTGCTTTAAGTCACTAAATAAATGTTGGAGGTTTTAATATTTTAATTATATTATTCGTAGTATATTACTATAAAAGATATTTGGCATCTGTTCCACAAAGTAGATATAAAAATCTTATAATTTTAAAGAATATAAATAATAGAATAAATCATCTGAAAAGTAACTAAAGCTGTGAAATAGACATAGTGGAGTAGAAAGTATAATATTTTATCTCTGAAAAAAAGATGCAAATACTCAAGGAATGTACCTCGAAAGTGTGAGTGCATGACTCGAGGTAACATGGCTGCTATCCATCACTGAATGAATATGTCAAATTAGAGGTAAAACGATCAATCAACCGATCGTCCTGATTGACCTTGTCCAGAAAAGCCATAAAAACAGCAAAAAGGGGCGCTACGCAACAATCGCTAATTTGAGAACGAGCTACTTCCTGCTTTCACACAGGTTCAGCTCACGTTTTGCGTCCGCCGCCGAGTGATTGACGACCACCTGATATTTTTCTCTAATTTACGAGTTTACAAGGAGCACCTGAACGCTCCGTTAAACAACTGTCCAGTGCACAGCGGGACGCCGAGTGCTGCGGATGATTTGGTTTCCACATATGGGGAAGGCTGCGTTTCTTGGCCTTTTTTGAAACCAAGTCAACAAATCTGGAGACGATCAAACCCCGATCAGACTTATGAACACGCTGATCTTTTTTTTTTATACTACATTTTTCTGCAGAGTGACAGACTGGTGATCTCTTATGGCATATTCGATTTGAAAAATGTGGATTTTTCAAAAGGTTACACAAGAAGGGTTCACAAAAGCAGCGTGAGGCCGAGGCATCGGGGTTTACGTCGGTAAGTACTGGAGGGAAATGTCGCTGCATTTCTGCAGCCGTGATGTTCTGGAAAAGCACCGTCCGGAGAAAGTCAAGACATAAGACAGAGGGGTGTAAATGCAACACAGGTGGTTCCAGAGTGTTTCTCCGCGGTGTGCGCTGCCCCGTTATCTCCTGGGGCTCGTAGCCGCCGTCCATCTCCTGCGTGGAGAAGCAAATCAATCCGTCGCTGTCACCCGCGAGGATTCCACAGCCGAGCGGGATCGGCGGCGTGAAACGACACCTTGAGCCGAAAAAAAAAAAAACAGGCCTCTGATGTGTTTCACCTCCCCTTCGCAGCAGTTGTTCGGAGGTTTCAGCACACACACACACACACACACACACACACACACAGACGCTGTCCCCCCTCCCATGACCACATCATGACCTCATTCCAGTCACCTGCTGCTGGGACCGTGGCTAACCTGCCCCCGCCAACCGGAAAATCTGCCGCCCTTTTTTGCAAAAACGCGCAGGTCAACGTGCTGCCGGGGAGGATCCATACCTTCACTCCCTGACATGTTTGTGCACCCAAACAGCAGGGTGGGGCAGGGGGGGGGGGGACTGTTTGTGTCTGCAAACAAGAAAAAAAAAAAGCTGTGATGCATTGCATGCAAATCCCTGAGTGTGAAGTGCACCGTGTTTTTTTTTTTTTTTTCTTTCAGAGCTTTGGTTTGAATGAAAACCAGCTTGCAAAGTTACATCCTGTAAAAGGAACAAAGACCGGTACCGAACGAGCCCCCCGGGATTCCCTGGCCACTCTTAAACATTTGGAACATTTATGCTGCTTTAAATTTCGTCTTTTTTTTTTTTTTTTTTTCGCTCCCTTGATACTCTGTCCGTGGAATGAATTTTGTTTGCCAGAGCAATTTCGCTCTCTATTGTGAATACCTTTTAAGTACATATGGGGATTTTGTGGTTGCGGTGTTATGTTTCAAGATGCAATTTATTACAGACTCAGAAGAGGACACTTGAAATAGGTCAATTCGGCGTAGGGATGACTTGTGCTCACACTGTTAAACATTTTTAAAGGAGCATAATGTAAATGTTATGTTTCCATGTGCTGTTTATGTGCACCAAGGAGGAAAAAAAAAAGTGGTGATGGCTGCAGGGAGACGATGAAAACTCTAAATCCCAGCACTCCCCTAAGCCCACAAACACATCCAAGCAGCTTTTTCAGCTAAGTTATCTCCGTGTAACCTTAAGAGGGAACGGGCTGATTCTTCTGGTGCTCGTCTCTGGTTGTTTTAAGCTCGTAGCGGCGCGGGCAGCTCGGGCCGTGGTGGCAATTCCCATGAAATCTCCCGATATTTCTTTCATTTGTTCTCCGTCCGCAATTAGTCGTGGTCAAGCTGATCAAAGGCGGCGGCCGGGGCGCTCGCATGTGAACCGACGTCCACTCGCAATGACATCTACAAACCAGAATGAAATATGAAATATCGGGTTTCCGCGGGTGTATGGACTTGTAAAAAAGAATCTCGGGAATAGGAGGCTTTTCACACTGGGTAATGTGAAACATTTGGTGCGGATTGTGGCCTCGGTGGAAGGGGGACGAGAGCCAGGGTCTGGCCGGTGTCGGGCCGTAAAAAAGCAGAAGTTAAAACAACTGCGGTTCAGCGAGTCACGTTTGATTTAGTTGTCTTTGTGCCGCTCGTTGGGCGAAGGCTCGCTGCTTGAATAAAAAAAAAAAAGAAATCAATTATGTAGCACCTAACTAATGACCATTATTTGTTTTGTGTGAGTGAAATCAGTGCAACGCCATCTCTTTAGCTTGTTTTATGTCATAAAAATACAACTTTAAACACAATTAAAGCTGCAAGCAACAATGACATGGATCTGAACTTTCGTGCCTTTTGCATGGATTGTAGTTGTGGTAGTTTAGTGCTGTGCCCACTAGGTGGCGGTAAAAAACACACGTGATGACATGCCGTGTTGCTGCGTGTAAAGCGTACTTTCACTTCAAACTGTGTAAATCCCATGTCGATCGGATATTTGCCACGTTGCAGCTACTTCCTGGTCCCTGCAGGGGGCGCTGAGCGATGACTGAGTCAGTCTGGTTGTGGTGCGTTCAGGGGCGGGTCACTTAGCACGTTTAGTGCAGATTGGTCAAAATTGCATGAAGTTATAGAAAGTTATTGTTTCGTGGCGAGTTGTCACAGCAACCAGGAGTAATGCAGGAAAAAAGATTATAACAATCTTTTTAAATCTGATTGAAGTTGACTGAGATGTGGAAAAATCCTTAGAACGAGTTTGCTCAACAATGACGTGAAAATTTCAAAATAAAAATCAGTCAGATGGCACAACAAAGGCATCATTTTGAGAAGAAATAAATAAATAAAGAAAGAAATGGTTCTTTAAGTAATGAATCATGACATTTTTGTCTAATAATAGGTATCAGACTGATAGATTTGAATGGCTGTGAATGAGGGTGTATGGTTGTGACATCACAACTTCATTTATCTAAACTAAAAATGATTTTTTTAAATTGACTCTGCACCAAAAGCCACATGGAATAAACCTTATCAGTTGATCTTATTCCTCATCTAGCAGTAAAATAATTGTTTCTCGGTGCATTAGAACTATAGAACCGTCACTTCAGGCGTATCTGCAGGTTTCAGAAAGTAAATTCCCCTTTGAAGCATTGCATACTTCCCAATAAAAAGAGACAATAGAAACCTTAGCGGAACTAATTTCCCGTGTTATTAAGTTGGCACAATGAATAAATCTCCTCCTGGTCCTTCACACTGACATTTTGTCCAGTTTCAACACTGAATGGAAACCAGACTGGGCGCATAAAGATGTTCGCTTCACCGCTGATTTATAGCGGCTTCAGCATCAATATCTGTACAATAGTCATATTTCTTCGTTTTACAATGTACATACTTTTGATTTAGTCTACATACCGTTTTTTAAGCAAACACAGTTTTTCTTTACATGAACTATAACACATGTTGCACACTTTGGATTTTCCTGCATTCCTGCCTCCACCACATTTGCAGGGAATTATCAGCCTGAAGACTGATGAATATGATGCTGTGCCACATGGCTGGAGGTGGATGGATGCGTTCGGACAAACACTGTAGTGTATCTGAACCAAACGGGCCACTTCATCATCCCGCAGCGATTGGCGGTAAATGTGGTGTCGGGTTCCCGCCTCATTTCGCCATAAATACTGCGCACAAGCAGACAAGCTGCGTGCGGATGAAAAAAAACGGAGGTGAAATAACGGTAAGAAGAAGAAGGAGAAGCAGCCTTTGTTCCAATTAGTGCAGGCTGAGACAGGTGCTGTGTGCTTATTGACCTTTACAGGCCGGAATGGGCCATTGGAAAGCTGTGTAAGCAAATAAATAGCCGTCCGTTAGGGAGGAGGAAGAGGAGCTTTATCTGTTTAGCAGGCATCAGCGTGGGGCTGACCTCAAGAAATTGTAATTGCTTCCTATGTTCTTTCAGTCTGCAGAAGCGGGAGGGCATCTACCAAAAGGTTTATGTGTCTAGAAATGATGCAGACGTCACATCACTGTTTAATTGTCAAATGCATTATCAACTTTTAAGGCAGGGACCTGGATTATATTTGATGCATCCAGCAGTAAAGTAAATGCCCATTTTCAGACATATTATTGTCCAATTGGTGAAATGTGCTTTCAGGACACTCTTTTTTTTAGTTCCTTTCTACCAACTTATGAGGAAAATATCCTGCTCTTTAGCAGCTAAATCCTTCACTAGGTGATTGGTAAATGTGTCCACTGTTTGATGCTGAGCATTTGATTTATTTGCTATTTATCCATAGGTCAATAGTCAAGAACATTATAGATTTCCTCATAAAGAATAAAAAGGAAAGGAAAATGAGAGCAATAGGAACATTGTCATTTCCTAAGTATGAAGACATTATAGAAATAAATAAGTATAATATAGTCACATGTAATGGATATTGGTTGTAAATAAATGCATTCTTTTATACAGATTATGTGTGCAGATGTAAATGAATCATTATACAATATACAGGATGTTAAAAGCAGGATTACAGACCAGCACTTTACAGTGAAGGGATGGTGTTTGTGGGACATTATTCTTGTTTTTCATCAGTCTGATCGAAGCAAGCAGAGTACAGCAGACTTTAGGGGCTTTTTCCTCTGAAAACAGCTTCCTGCTGAGACGCTGAGAGTGAAGCCAAACCGAGAAAAGTTCCATCTGGACGCAGCAACAAGCCGCTGGAGCGAAGCTGAGAGAAGCTGCAGACTCCTCACTGACTTTATGTGTTAGATATTTTTCTGCTTGGCTTTTGCACATCTCTGCAGGCCGAGCGCTTTTCTTCCTCTGCTCATCCTGCAGGAAACAAACAGCAGGAACCACAGGAGCAGAACTGTAGTTCCTGTAACGGCCACTAGGGGCTGTAACAACTCATATTCAATTTTGCAATTTTTTTTTATTGCAATGAAAAAAGCATAAAGTTTGACCTTTGTTTCACTTCTTCTCGTTTTGTTTAGACATTTTAAAATCATAGTTCTGTTAGAGAGACATTAAAGGTCCTATATCATAGAACGTGAGGGTTTATTGGTGGTTTAATTATAAGAATTTCTGGATGTTCTATAAACACTCAATCCACAGAGATCAGAAACTGTGCCTTAAAACCAGCTGTGAAACCATGTGATATGATGTCAGAACTACACCAGAGTTTACGAAGTGCACCTGAATGCACCACGAAGTCCTCAGTTATTACAGTTTGGAGCCAGTGTTTTACAAAGAAAGTGTTTGAGTTGTTTTTTTTTTCTGTTTGGATGCAAATCAGAAATTAAAAATGTCAAATAAATGAATGTATGAGAAAACCCTGTAAGGACTTGGAATTTTATCAAATGCACGAATGACCAGTTCTTAATAGAGCTGTAGGATTCAATTGTTAGTAAATTATTTCACTTCTCATGTGTATTTTGCGACACTTTAATCTGCACCAACTAAAAAAACTTTTTTTAAGAAGTAAAAGAAATGATATGTTTATTGGAGGTTGGGAAACTGATGGACGGGTTTTTTAAAAAAAAAAAGAAGTAAATGAACTTGTGAAATACAGTGAAACCCAATAAAAGCTGCACATGCTTGTGTAGAGGCTCGAACCAGCGGCCATGATAACTTTGCCTTTTTACAGCCCTGTAAAGCTTATAAATCGATAAACGTAACAGATGTGGTGTGTGTCTGCCTCTCTCAGATAAAATAAACCTAATTGGTGCAGCCAGGCATCTTATATCATGTTTTATCCGCAATGTAAAAAGCTTTTTTTGCCAAAAGGCAGAAGTCTGTCTTCATATTGAGTTAATCTGCTCCCATGGTTTCACCACTTAGGAAGTCATTAAACGCTATTAGCTCGTAAAAGTGTAATTTTTGCAGATATGGGATCATATTTCAATCTCTCATCCCCCTTTTTTTATTTTCTGAACCAATCTGAATATTTTTACTGGGGGCCGATAATGCAGATCACAGCTTGGGTCGTGTTTTTTTTTTTTTTCCCCCTTTTCTTTTTTAGATCAAAGCGAGCGTGAGGTTTTTATTATTCTTCCATCTTTAGAAAAGGATCCTGGGAGCAGCGTTTGACGGTTGCCTCCTGAGACACGACTCCATCTCCAAAATCATTACTCAGACGTTTACTGTGCGAGTGTGAAAAGGACATAAAACCAGATCATCAGCGAACACCATCCACAACCTGGGGGGTAAAACAGCCTCTCTCCTCCATGCATATATATATTTATATATAAATGCACATATGAGCAGTTCTGATGTGCCACATCGTGATGGGAAATGCGCTCACTGCCCGTTTACTGGAAGCAGATGATGTTTCTTCTCAGGGGACGTGGATGATGTATCTGTTTTGGCACAAATTTCCATTCTATTCGAGTCTCCTTTTCATTCATCATTTTTTGCTCCAGAAGAACTGAGGTTACTCGAGTAAAAATCGGCCGTAAATGCGCTAACTAAATAACAGAACGGCATCATCCCAGCGGGAATCCGGCTTCTTTACGGATTTAAAAGACCAAACTGAAAGTGACTGGAAGGAAAAATTCTGCTGTGAGCATTAACACTTCCCAGTAAATGTAAGCTAGCTGTTTTTCCTGTAGACCTTTACCTCAGTGTTTGTGCTTTTGGAGAAACCTGACGAATTGACACCAAGCTTTACTGGAGTACGACAGCGGCTATCCGACATGGGAGGTTGTACTTCTCCTCTTCCATATCCTGAAGGTTCAGTCATGGCTGACTGATGTACTGTAACTCTACACTGAGCAGGTTATTATAAAAAGACCTTGTTGATTCCTGTCTGGACAAAGACATCATTTCAGTTTTTAACTGTGTTTTCTCAGGTCCATCACCACCTTGGGAAAAAAAAAAACATGAAATAAAGATTCAAGAGGCAGATTTCCAGCAATGATTTCATCAGCGTTTCATGAGTTTCAAATGAAACGATAATGTCGCCCAGAAGGCCTGTCAGTCCCCGTCTGACACAACAAACAGAGAAAAGCCTCCTGTAGCTGGACACACGTATAGAATCAGCAGAATTAAGTTTAATTATCCTACAGCTGATGTAAAACAGGTCGTGCAACCTGGAGGTAATAAGGATAAAGGCAATAGATCATATATATTATTATTATTATTAGACCTTCTACGACTACGTTGTAGCATCTGCCCTGTTCTACGCAGTAGTCTGCTGGGGCGGATGCTCAGATGGGGACAGAAGGAAAATTGACAAACTGGTACGGAAGTCTAGCTCTGTACTGGGATGTCCTCTGGAGTCGGTGGTGGTGGTGGGAGAGAGGAGGATGTCGGCAAAGCTGACATCCATCATGGACAACCCCCATCACCCTCTGCATGGGGTAGTGGGTGCGCTGAGCAGCTCCTTCAGCCAGAGACTCAAACACCCTCGCTGCAAGAAGGAGCGCTTTCGCAGATCATTCATCCCGACAGCAATAAGACTTTATAACATAACATAAATATGAATCTACTGTAGTCACTTTACTCTACACACACATCCTGCACATTAAGTTTGCATTAGCTATGTATGTGTACGTGTGTGTATGTGGTATATATATGCAAATATGTAAATATGTGTGTACGTGCATGTATGTATGTATATATGCTTTGCTTATGCATACTTTTTTCTTACTAGTTTTCCATTCTAAATATGTCCATAATGCATACTGTGTATGCTGCTCAACAAATTCAACTAATTTTGTACATAGTGTTGTGTATTTTTATTTTTTATAGCTTTTATCTTCTTTAGCTTTTATTTTCTCTTCTTTACTCTGTACTCTCTCACACCTGTGCTTAGCTGCAGTAACAAGCAAATTTCCCCGTTGTGGGATCAATAAAGTCCCATCTATCTATCTATCTATCTATCTATCTACCTGATTGTTGCATGTCATTCGTTCCCCTGCTCTCGCTTCTCTCATTTCCTGTCTCTGTCCATGTTCACCTATCAAAATAAAGGCTTTTAAATGGCTCAAAACGCCGTCTTAAAAAAAAAAAAACACCATCCAATCACCTGAAAGTACCATAACTACATTTGAAGTTAATAAAACGTGTGTTACAATAGATAATGAAGGTTAGTTTGTTTAAGGAGCTGTCATGTTATATTATCAAATTGGATGCAGTTTTTATTACTGTCAAGTCTTCATGTCATGAGCTGCCACTGACAGGAACTAAAACTCAGGTATTTAAGGGAAACTATCTGATGCACACAAGTTGTTGCTGTAACTAAAACATTAAACAGATTCAACACAGCGATCATGCAAAAAAAAAAAAAAAGTTTCAGGCTTTGCCTTTAACCTGCTGCATGTGACAGAGTCAGAGCTCCTGGGAGTTTCCAGCTGGTCGCTGCCTCAGCGGACACTTATCGACCCTGACACACACACACACACACACACAAACACACACACACACACACACACACACACACACACACACTCCCCGGGTTATTGCTTATTTCCTCACATCATTTAACGCCTCCGTTGCACCTGGGGGTTGCCAGACATGGCCGTCTCAGTTACACTCCAACCAGGTCGGGTCGGCCCGGTCCGCCCAGCGCCTCTCAAACCACAGAGCTGCTTTATCCCCTCCTGCTCGGGATTAAGTTATATGAGGACTGTCAGCGTGTCTTTGATTCAGCGCTCCGGTGCGGTGGAAGTCAACAGGAATGGTTTCAGCATGTGCCGGAGGGTCGATTGCTGCTGCTCGGTGACGTTAGGTTTTTCTTTCTAAATCTCTGCGTTTCGGGGGGTTATGGTGTAGAAACGGTGGTTCTGTCTCTATATCTAGGAGATATCATCTGTAATCATGAGGCCAGTGACTCGTCAGCTTTCTCCTACAGGTTTCCTGTGTCTGTGGAAAACAGTTTAATCATCAGCAAAGCCATGAAGCCACTTATTCAGTGATTTATCTCGTCACTCCACCACAAAGCACGTTGACAAACTGTAAAGATTATCGCCATCAAAAGGATTATTCTGTCAGTAATGATCACATGTCTGGAGTCTCATTTTCAGCAGTGAGACAAAAAAAATAACGTATTGTTTCTCTGTAGCTTCCTTAAAATACCTCAATACACTGTAAAAACTTGCTGCTGTGAAATTATTACAGTACTAATTACCATATAAACCAATTAATGGTGGTTTAATTGGTCCAATTAATGTTTTCATCGATGCTCAATCAATCAGCTTCTTGTTCTTATATTTGTTTTTTACATCCTCTGGATGGTGTTGGCCATTTGTATCCAAAAAGCGGCAAAACATTCCGTTCCATGATGCCTAAGACCCAGAATGCATCATTTCAGGCAGACGAGGCGTGATCTGGACTGTTTAATCTGAACCATCGAGCAACCGAGTGCGTGAGAAGGCAGACTGCATTGCTGCTACAGGTCTAATGTGGAAATTTGAGCTGTGTCAGCATTTCAAACACTCTTAAAATTAAAAAAAGGGATTTATGCAAAGTTTGGGTTTGCACATACAAGCACTTTTCCCTGTTGTGGTGCATGACAATTGAAAGAAGAATTGAGAGGATATAAATAATTTGCAAAAAAGGCAACTCAAAACTTCAAGGCAATAAACTCCATTCAAATTATAAATTGTTTTTTTTTCCTTTGTTTGCATAACTCTGCATGAATATCAGATTTTTTGTCAACTCAACAGGAAGTTCTATTAACTTATATTTAGTTATAATTTATATATATTTTATATTGTAATAACTGGGTCTGGGACCTTTCTGTGTGGAGTTTGCATGTTCTCCCCGTGTCTGCGTGGGTTTTCACCGGGTACTCCGGCTTCCTCCCACAATACAAAACATGCTCAGGTTAATTGGCAAATCTAAATTGCCCATAGGTGTGAGTGTGTGTGTGAATGGTGTGTGAATGGTGTGTGTGCCCCACGATTGGCTGACGACCATCTGTGGTGTATCCCCCTGCCTCTCGCCATAAAATGCGCTGGGATAGGCTCCAGCAGACCCCTGCGACCCCGAAAGGGAATAAGCGGGATAGAAAATGGATGGATGGATGGATGGATATTGTAATAACTTATTTTCTGCTATGCTGGACTATCCTATAATTTTACATTTTCATAAATGATGAACTAATAATTCATATATTTTCTATTTTTCAGTGTTTTACCAACATAAATTACTGTTTCAGGCCAAAAAATAAGAGTTGGCTTTTTTTTGTAGTTAATTGATTGACGATAATGATAATGTGCAAATGTGCAAATGTTCATCATATTAGTCTGTACCCATTTACTTGCATGGCATCATCAGCTGATTGCACAGGATGAAAAATGAATTAATTAAAATGAATTACAAAAAAAAAAAAAAACGCGTCTGACTATGGTTACCATGGTTACAGCCTTGGATCACACAGTACACATGCAATGTGCACATGTGGAAAATGTTTTTTGCAGATTTATTGAGTAAATATTTAAAATGTGTATATGCACAAATATTTTTTTTATGTTTTATGATTTCCCTCGCTCTCTCCCTGCAGGTAACGTTACGTGTGAATCAGACGTCGCACCCCAGCGACCTGGCCCGACGCGTCTAATATGACACATGCTGTTTGAAATGCCAACACGGCTTGTCAGTGTTTCCACTGCAACAAGAAATGCTCGTCTCATGGAAACAAGTCTCAAAGTAGCCAAATACGTGGAAAAGTCGCCCCCCCCCTGGCTCCGCCTGGTTGGTGCCCACCATCACTTTCTGTTTTCCCCCAAACAAAACGACGACGTCGGCCGTGTAAAAGAAAAAAAAAAAAAAAAAAAAGCGGCTGCTGGCTCTCACTGCAGCGAGGAAGAGGCGGCCAGATCACTTCATCTCAATAAAGTCTGCGCCCCCCCCCCCCCCGCCCCCCCTGGGAGCAATAGGCCCGTACGCTCTAAACCAATCAGGGCTAAACTTTGCTCCCCGCAACATTCGACCCAGAAGAGAATGTGGACTCTTCAAGAGGAGGTCTGCCGGGGTCAGAAACATGAGCGGCGCTCGGCTTTTGTCTTCTGAGCGGCGGCGTAACGCGAGACGGTGGGAGAGTACAAAAGTATTTGCGTGTGAAGTATTAAAATTAATATGTGTTTCCTGCTTCCATTAGCACTCCATATTTGTGCCAGGGACTGTGTGCCACCTCTTTTCGTGTTTCACGCTCCACTTTCTTTTTTTTTTTTTTACCGCATGGGTTCCTGCTCAGTGTTTGGACTCATCTCTGAAACGAGCAGATCTGCTCCGATTCAAAGTTAAAACGCCGCCTCATTAGTCAGGATTTCCTTTATTATTGTTAGCACCAAAGTCCTGAAGTGTGCCAGAGTTCAGTTTCTGGTGGTGGGGGGGGGGGGGGGGGGTCACCTGATGTCTGTAATAGTAGTTTAAAAAATCAACAAAGCTGTCAGGAGGCGGTGGCGGCTACACACACACACACACACACACACACACACACACACACACACGCGCCTGATTTGCATCAAATTACAAGCAGTAAAAGCTACAGTTCTGCTGCCTGCTTTGTGTTTCTGTTGTGGGAAAAAAAAACTGCTGAATCTGCTGCGTCCGCCTGCTGCAGGATCCAGAAACGTACACACAACCCACCCATTTTATTGAGTTACATAATCAGATTTCACTCTAATTTATTATTTATGTTTTATAGCTTATACATGTATTGTGGTACATGCATTTCTTGCATGCATTGGCCTAAATGCTTTTCCCTTTGTCTGTGTTTTTGTTCCACACGCTCTGCACTAACCTGCGTGCAGCTGTTTGACCACATATCTTAACCTTAAAAACACTCTGTGCTGTGAGTGGCATGGAGGAGCTGCAGGGGGCGTTTGCAGCAACGCTACGCTCACTCATCGCTTTCTGTGTAAACTGTGCACTAACCTGCATGAAAAGTGTTGCGCAGCTCAAGTTTAATTCATTGAATTCTGTCACAAAGGTACGATAAAATGAATAAGAAACTAATTATTCACGGCACTAACCACTGAGCCGCCCAGTCAGCAAAACATGGTGGAACTAGTTTCTGCTGAAGTTAATTGAAGATAAGTAAAGTATGGCAACAAAAAGGGGTCAAAAGACATGTTGACGTCATTCTGATGACATTCCTCTGTAAGTTTTGCTTTTCCTCACTGGAGGAGGAGACGGATTAAAGCTTTTGTTCCACGGATTGAAGTTTAAAACGACGCCTGTTCAACGTCACGTTTTACTAGATATCTCGTCCTGTCACATCAGGCTTTTTTCATTTCATTTGTCGGCCGTTTTATTGCACTATCCTTTATGTTAGAATTTGTGAAACTATGCATGTATTCAATCAAAGATGGAAAAATGGAATTCAGTGTTAGAAATTATCTGATTGTATCTGCTTATCTGGTGTCGTTACATTTTTTTTTTTTTATTTACTGTCTCGATTGCGGAAAAGTCCGGTGTTGGTTTAATTCTACTTAATGACTGATCTACTTTCTCCTGACGTCTGTGGTCAAACTGAGAAGAAAAACACAATGTGCTCATTGCTTTAACTAGGAAGCTGCTGCTTTATACGATTATCAAGATAGGCAAGAAGAAAGAAGCTATATGAAAGCCTTTTTTTGTTGCCTACGTTGCTTAAATTGTTATTTTTCCACTTGCATTCTACGGGACCTTTTTTTCTCTCCCTCTAGGCCTTTAAATATTTATTAAGAATCTCGACATATGCCAGATATGGTCGAAATTCTCCAGTTTGAGCGGCGCTTCAGTCTGTGAAACGTTAACACAAACCTGAGCAGGTGTTTTCTGAATCTCAGTAGTTTTAGTTTCGTAGTTTTTGTGATGCAACGTGCAGAAGGAGGCGCGTCTCGCCCTGCAGAACGAAACCACAACTCGAATGATTTGGTGGCTGTTGAGATATGGTTTATCTATTAAAACAAGGACAAATGTACTAATCTACTCATTTTAAAGGTTTCCCCATCAAACAAATAAAAAAAAGCAGCGGTTTGTTCCCTAGTGGAGTTATGTGTTCTCGTAACAAAGCTGGTTACAGGTTTCCAGGAATAATCACACAAACGTTATCAGGGGAAACAATTACAAAGCGAGGTGGCGATGGACAAAAATTCACTTTTCCACCAGCAGGAAGAGACCAAGTCCAGTTTATTTGTGATTTCCATTAAAGCGTCTCTCCCCTGAAAGCTGGAAAAACAAAAAGGGAATATTTTTCCTTTTCTGTCTCATAAGGATAAAGCAAAACAGACGTGTGTATCTGGTCTAAATGTAATCCAACTGTCAAAGGTGTTCACAGGCAGCAAATTAAAAATCTACAGATTAGTATAATATATTTTAATCCCATGAATTAGATTTAATTATTACCTCAGCACCTAATTACCTTGAATTATTTTTAACTGAGAGGGAATGTGAATTCTTTATAGAAACATGCAGCACCCTGCTAACACAAAAAAGCATTCCTGGAACGTTCCTGTTAGGTTTCTACTTGGTAACTCCTCATAATGTTGTGCACATTTTTTCCCCCCAACAGACTAAACGTGCTAATAACCAGAAGTAATGTTTTTTTGAGAATCGTTTCTGGAACGTTCCTGTAAAATGTCAGGTGACCCTTTCAACAATAAAGAATGTGATTTAATGGATTGCATTCATGAAGCAGCTTTTTTCCGCCATGCTTTAACATCTAGGGAACATTACGGCGTTATGTTTAAGAAATATTCAAATAACCGTTGGGAAAATTCTGCAGAAACGTTTCCCAGAATGTGACTTCTATTGATAGTTGAAACAAACTGTGGGATGATATTATCAAGAAAGTGCCGTAAAATACCAATAAGCAGCGATGCGTGTATAAACAGGAAGAAAAGTGATATTTTCAGCCTGCATTTCGCTGTTTGGCCTCATATCTTAACCTTAGAAACACTCTGTGCTGTGCGTGGCCTGGAGGAGCTGCAGGGGGCGTTTGCAGCGTTTGCAGCGTTTGCAGCGTTTGCAGCGTTTGCAGCAATGCTTCGCTCAGTCATCGGTTTCCATGCAAATAATGAGACAATAAATACGGTCTGGAAGCTGTTTAACATTCATTGACAGCGTGCATGAGCTAATTAAAGCTGGTCAAAGCTGGTCATCTCCTGACCAAACTGTGGGAGCTGGGCCACACTTGGCTTGATTGACAGCTGTGTGAACCAATAGGAATGACAGCCAGCAGTCAGGGTTTTCTGACCACATGACGCGTGGGAATCGTCATACCGATGCTGCGTTCAACTGCACGTGGAGCATAAAGAAAGACCAGAGTGGGATGTTCTGACTTCTGAGGTGAGCGTGTTTTATTGTGCAGACGCGGAAAAGTTGTTTGGACGTGTTTCAGCCGTCAGCCGTCAGAGCTGGAAAGAGCATTAGCGACTTGACGGGGGAACGTGAAGGAGAAACTCCATACGCTGTGAGTAGCCTAAACGTCAGGCTCTTTAACGCAGCACTGAGCCGAGCAGGTGTCAACGCTCAACGCTGCGTCCTATTCCCTTCTCCATCATTTTTCGCTCGACCCCCCTTCGCTTAAACATCTACTGTGTTTTCCCTCGCTGCAGACTGCGTCGATTTCGCCCAAATTCCTGAATTCAGAGCACGAGCACCATTCTTGTATTTTGTATATTTTCTTTCATGCAATATTTTAGTTTTAAGTCATTTCTTATACTTGTGTTCTTTCTATATTTCTCATGTAAATGGTTTAAATGTGAATTACAATTTTGATGTGTTATAATGAAGTAATGACCTGCACAGGAAGTCATGTGATTAACGTGTTCAGGAAGACACAGTATAAAAAAAGTATTTTTGATTGGTTTCATGAAGGCTACATGGACATTCACGGATTGTGAAGGTTATTGGCCTCAGGTATTTCATTGGTTGAGAAGAGATGACAATATTAAGATAATATTTGTTTTTTTGTTTTTGCTTGGAGGAAATAAATCTTCTCTCTCATCAAGCATCAGTCGATGCGTGTCTTAATTCTGACCAGAAGAAAAGCGTTAGGGGCGAAGATCGGATCTTCCCGAACACCTCGCAGCTGGGGCATAGCGTTTTTATGAATAGGACCACACAAAGAGGGCGGGGCTTGAGCGGTTAAAAGATTCCATAGAGAGAAAGATCTCAGTGAGAAGTTCACCAAGAGAGAGAAACATCATTGGTGGTGCCATCAAACAGTGTTTGTTAAAGGAGAAAAAGGACGTTTTAATGGTTCTCTGTAAATCCACCACTAAACATGTTCCATACATCTCACAGGTACGGTTAGTGAGAATTATTGAGAATATTTCCAACCCTCCGTCTCTGCTGCGTTTCAGCTTATGAGGGAATTCAACAGGAAACGAGCCGAACCCAAGTCCAGTAGAAAATAATCATTACGGTAAAAACATGTACACAGAACAGCAACTTGAAAATTTATTCTAGTTAAATATTTATGTTACCATTTGCAAAAAAAAAATCCTCTCATCCCATTTTTTCTATTTAAAACTGGTCTAATGTAAAATATAAAGTTCCATCATGTATGTAGAAATGCTTTCTGTAAAAACTCAACCTCCTTAGCACACTTAATACTTTATTTTCTTGAGTTTATTTATTTATTAATTTTCCAGGTGTAGACTCTCAATTATGTACAAACACATTGAGAAAATACAAAGTCGTGATGGTTTGTTGATGTTGTCCAGAGGCTGAACTGAGAAGCTGCATGAAGACAAACTATAAAAATACAAAAAAAACTGTAAAATAAAGTAAAGATATTCCAGCGGAGCCCCAGATTAAAAATATATATCCTGCTCTGCGCAGCCATTATTTCCTCAGCTAAATGCATTAGCTGCGTCTTCATTTGACGTCACAACAGCCGCCAAGTTTAAACACGATATCAACTTTCTGTCTTATCGCACTTATTCGTGATAGTGTCACATGGTGCATTAAGATGTTTGTTTGAAGTGGGTTTATTTTGTTGTTTTTCACCCCCCCTCCCTCCCCTGTGTCTTTAACTTAGATTACAGCTCCTGGAGCTGGAAGCCGCAGCACATCTGTGAGCCAGCGGAAATACCGAAATCTTGCATGCCTCTTTGATTGTTACATTCGAGATATCATGTGCGCTACCAGCTCCGCTGCTGCAAACCATTAAGGGCTCGGTAACTGGTGGCTTGTAAAATACGTTTGGAAATCCTGGAGACAAGGCAAAAAAAGAAGAGGAGGGGGGGGGTGGGGGGGTGAGATGGGGATTCCACATGGTTATCCAAGGAGATGATAAACAATGGGAGAAGGTGATACAGGCTAAGTGATATATTGGGCACATGTGGGATCTTGGAACAAAAACAAGAGGATGAAAAAAGAAGAAGAGACTAACTTTGAGGGTTGGAGGAGGAGGAGGGGGGGCTCTTCTGATTTATTCTAAGCTCCAGGGCTTGTGCATCCGAGAACAAGATTAGTTCAGTAGATCACATCAGCCGACATCCTTTATAGATTTTCATCATGTCTCGCCTCGACTCTTCGTACTGAGTTTAGGAGTCGATGAGAAAAAGGCAAAGGGTCGCGGCGGCTTGTTAAACCCCCCCCCCACACACACACACACTCAACCTTTCCCCGCCCGCCACCCCGGGTCGGACAGGCGCAGAGGTCGGAGTGAAAACCTCCAGCGGAGATTAATGCGCCGCTTCATACGCCCCGATCTAGATTCCAGACCCCCCCCATCGCCTCCTTTACGGCTTTGCGAGCATTCCTGTCCCTATTGTTAACCCGCTCTGCACGGAAATAGCTGCGTCATCCTCAGGACCGGACCGGTGATCTGGAGTAGCCGTGAGAGCAGCTGGCCCCCGCCGAGGGGGTGGGGGGTGGGGGGGGTACCAGATCTGGGCAGGTCATCAGCGGAGCCCACATCAAGGAGCTGAAGCACTTCAAAAATCCTCCGCGTTAACTTTTATGGCAAGTGTTTATGCAGGGTCATGCACATTGACTTACACCTCTGTTTCGTGCAGGGCTGAAGGGACACATGTGTCAGATGGAAACCTCACATCCCCCCCCCCCGCCCCCACCCTCACCCGTTGCACTTCGATTGCTTTAATGATTGAACTTTTATATTTTATCATTCCAAAGAGCCGGACCCAGAAAACACGACCTCTGTTGTGTTCCATTGAATTTGAATCCACCCAAAGGGGAATAAAAAAACACTTAAATCTCTGTTTCTGGAAGCGCGCTCATGCTGGACCACTGTCGATCATGCACTTGGCTCCGTCGCCTTTGACGCCGAGTTATCTCCAAGAAAACGTTTAGCCCCCGAGTTCTTCACCATCAGGAACTGAATTATTCCTTCTCCTGGACCCAACGGCTCATTTCTACCCAAATCCATCGTCCCATTAAGAAACTAGACCGGCTATTTTGGGGCTTCTCTTGTAAAGAAAGAACATAAAAATAAGCACATTTTCACTTTTATTCAACTTTTTTCCCCCCTTTTGCTAAAACTAATACCAAACATCTTACTGATATTGTACAAATTTCCAACATGAGGTCATCAGCCCAGTTGTAAAATACATGCTCGTGAAATCACTTGCACATGTAGTGTTTTGTCAGGCAATGAGGGAGATTCCTGCACAACGTCCTGGCACTGGAGACTTATTGAGTCAACGCACAAAGTATTTAGTCCTCAATATTAGAGCTAACATTTTATTTTTTGCTGCAGCAGAGCTGAGCGCTGGTAGAATGGTGCTTTATATCACCTCAGCTCCTGCCCTGCACAGCTGAAACCACTGATGGCGTCCATGCATGGCCAGCGCTAATTAACTAATCAGGCCAGGATTGGCATGTGGAATTTCGTTTTTCTGGTTTATTTATCGCTTTTATAAAATTCTCATGCAAAATATTGTTATAGAAAAAGCTCCTGAAACAAAAAAAAATGTTTGCAAAGATTTTTTTGATTTTGTGGTGACTGTGTGTGTGTGTAAAGTGTAAAGTGATGTGCAAAGAAGCCTTAAGTTTCCTCCTACACAAACATATTCTTAACCTCCAGGAGCGGAATCAAAGCAGCCCCCCCCATGCCCCCTCTGCCCCCCCACGGTGATTTGTGGCTGATTCATTCAGGACCTGCCAGGCCTGCATGC
Source organism: Eupleurogrammus muticus (assembly GCA_036785175.1). Taxonomy (NCBI): domain Eukaryota; kingdom Metazoa; phylum Chordata; class Actinopteri; order Scombriformes; family Trichiuridae; genus Eupleurogrammus; species Eupleurogrammus muticus. The sequence goes on from JAYKQN010000005.1 coordinate 24,287,079, forward strand.
GTCTGGTCAGCCCTGTTTACTCAGCAGCTGGTGGACACAGCGTGAAGGTTCAGCAGAGGAGCAGGATGTCGGACAACCAGCTGCACACACACACACACACACACACACACACACACACACACACACACTGACACACACAGACACAGGCGATGAGCGATATACAACACCACTGAAGTGGAGGATGGTGTAAAATCTACTGCACAACTTTGCAAAAACTGAAATCTTTGTGAGAATATTTTGGGTGCAATATTGAGTAGAATTTATACTCAGAATTGAGTTGAATTATTGTTCTCCACTGACAGATAATTTATTATTTTTTTAACTGATTTGATCAATATGGTCTTGTTTTAAGGCAACAAGACTAATATTTTCTGCAAAAAAGAACAACAGATTAAAATGATTAAAATCAAGAAAAAAATAAATCTGACTAAATGAGCTGATTTCAATCATGGAAATACTCATTCATTATCCATGGAGAATGAATTGTAATGATTTTGGTGATTCTAGCATTTCTCTTGTCATGATTTCTGCCCCCTGCCATATATATATATATATATATATATATATATAATATATATATATATGGTCAACGTTCAATTGTGTTCTTGCATTCCCTTAGTGTTGCATTCCCTTAGTGTCACTTTTGTGTTTCCAATGTTCTAAAGATGCTGAATAGTTTTTGTTTCTGGTCTTTGTCACCAAAGTTTTAGAGATTAAATGGAAGTCAAGAAAAGCTAATTATTGTGTTAATCTGACTATAAACACTGTGGTTTCAAGTTGTTCCAACCAGGCAGCAACACCTGATTCTACTAATGAAGTCGCACACAAGGTTGATTAGTAGAATCAGGTGTTGCTGCAGGACCAGGATTACCCGTCCCTGTTTTAAATGCATGTATACACCTTAGGTTAAACTGGACTTCTCATAGTTGAATTAACAATCCTAGATAATTTAATTAGATGTAGAGATGAGACAAAGTGGAGCAGGGGTGTCAAACTCAGGCCGTGTGGCTGCAGGTTTTTATGCAGTAAAACACCTGATTCTACTAATGAAGGTCCTTAACAAGAGCTCAATGGTTCATTAGTAGAATCAGGTGTTACTGGAGCAAAAACCTGCACAAACATGGCCCTCCAGGACCTGAGTTTGACACATGTGCTCTAGAACAAGAAAAAAAAAAAAGGTTTTAGTGCCTGATTTAATGTATTTCCACACAGTATGACCAGCATGTCTGATAAATTAAAGAGAGAGAGAGAGAACAAAAGGAAACCTGCAGCCTATTCTCAGAAAATGCATTTTATTGATCTTATCGAGATGTATGTGTGTATACATCTAAGGTTGCATTAACCTGCTGAGGGGTCACCAACCCTGGTCCTGCAGGGTTCTACTGTGGCTGCAGGTTTTTGTTCCTACCAGGCAGTAACACCTGATTCTACTAATGAAGGTGTTTCTTTCTGGACCAGGAATACCCAAATCTAGTTCTGAGCAAAGCTCCATTAAGCTCTGACTGTTCCTCCCATCATCAACAACTTTCTCTTGAGACCCCCCCCTTCCCCCATGGGAGCTGGTGTTTTCCAGTGCCTCCTACAAATGACAGAAACAATGAAGAAAACGTGACGCACAAACACAGACGTCTCCCAGGGTCTTAACCCGGCTCCATTTCAGGCGTCTGACGTGCGTCTCCTGCTGGATTAAAGGCCTCGGCGGCTTAAAGGCCGGTAAAGCTAGACGCGGTGGAACGTTCTGGGAAGGTTCGAGGGACGTCGCCGCGACGCCGTGTTCGTGTGAGGTCACGTGATCACGTGGGTATCGCGTTCTCGGGAAAAGGTAGCGTGAGGTTTGTAAAGGGGTCGACAGCATCCTGACAAATCACGGTTGGTGAGGAGAGAGAGGCAAAGAAGCATGCATCTCAGAATGTGCGTTTAGTTGGTTTTATTGTCATTTAAAGGTCTGAAATCACAAATAGTGTAACCCCCCCAACCAAAAATAGAGAATGTCCACATAAAACTTTTTAGGAGAAAGTCACACTTGGTACCATGTTTTTTGCGTTATGCACCACATGACAGTTTTGACATTGTGAGGAATCTATTTGCACATTTAACTTGGAAAAAACAAAAAAAAACTTGGAAAAGATCCTTTTAAGACATCAAGAAGAATAACTGTGTGGCTAGAAACCGCGTATTTGAGACAAGGCAGACACTTCATATACAGCTTCATCAGTCTCCCTGCTTGACGTATTCAGACATTATTTTACTAGAACCACTCGTTTGCCTGTGATGAGGTTTTTCTCAGAGATCTTCCATATTAAAATGCACCAGAAGTCTCGCTTGCAGATGCAAAAACTCAACTAAATTCGAATGAAAACAAGTTCCAGCTCATCTGAACTCGACCTGCTGATGAAGACGATGCGCAACAAGTCAGTGGAACCACGGTCCAGTTTGTTTTCTTCTGAACCCAAAAAGCAGATTATTATTATTTCATCACCTCAGTGACAGAAAAGCTGGAGAGGCTGCAGATCTGGTTACGATCATCCTGTTGCGGTGGATCAGGACCCTGCTGGGCTCCTCGGGGCCACAAATATGTGAGAAGAAAAAAGAGGAGACGCACACTCTTCTTCTGTGGTGCCAGTGATGAGGTGCCGGGTTCCTGATGCAGTTCTGGTTGCGTCACTTTTTTTTTTTCTTATTTCTGCCGTCTCAGCACATTTTGTCTTTATATAAGAAACACTCTGTAAAACTTTACTGTAAAATCTGCACTTATTTACTACAGTAAACGAGTATTACAGTAGACTGCTGTATATGACAGTAGGCGAAATATTACTGTAATAAATCACAGTACTGATGAATTATTGTACTATAATACAGTTAATCACCTAATGCTGTGAATACAACTGAAACCACTATATTTAAGTATTGGTATTTTTTTGTATATTAATATTGTAAACAATAATATAGTAATTCTACTGTAAAATAATAATAATAATGGCAGTAACTTTCTGCTAGTCAGTCACCATTAATATAAACATGTTATTTCTTAATAAACAATATAAATAATATTGTTGTCACTGCAGCTAATTATTTTTTGCCAAGATTCAGCTTCTTGTTCTATATTAATTTACTGTAATATGTGATCTTGTGTTTCATTATGTTATTGTAAAATCTAAAATTTGCGTTTTGCAGGAGGTAATGCATGATGCAAGTGTCAAAACTCAAACAAAACACTTAAGCGACAAAGTTCCAGAGTCCGAGGCGGCGGCAGAGCTGTGAAAGCCAATCCCCCCCCCCACATCCCCCAGTTTGATTTTCCGTGAGTAAACGCTAACACAATATGTCGTGGGAGCTCCAGCTGGGCGGGTCATCAGGCTTAAAGAGCCGAGGCCTTTACAAGGACCCTCTGAAGACCACCCCCGCCGCTCCGCTATCAAGTCATCTCACTGACGCGCTTTACAAGAGGTGAGACTCATCATCTGCCTCGTTTAAGTGTAGCGGCCCTCTGGGAAACAGCAAAAAAAAAAAAAAGACAGACAGGAGGAATCTGTTTTATCTTCCTCACGAAGTTCAATCACTTTATAGCTAGGGTGCAGGTTTCTGTTCCAACCAGGCAGTAACACCTGATTCTACTAATGAAGGTCCTCAGTCAGAGCTCTGATGCTTGATTAGTAGAATCAGGTGTTACTGCCTGGTTGGAACAGAAACCTGGACCCGCACAGACCCTCCAGGACCAGGATGGATGCACAGCATTGATGGTCCACCGCGTGGCTTTGATTGACAGGCCGCTTCGCTACGAATTTGATGCTACTTTATACTCCCACCCCAGGAAATAAGTTTATATGACACTTATAGTTACTTCTCAGATTGAGATTTTACATAAAATAGTACATTTCAATATTTAAGAGTGTTCGTTATGGTGCAGTGTTATTAGAAATCTGCCCAGTTTATGTGAAACAGGCTCCACATTGATGATCTACACAAATACAATGCAATATACTATACTACAACAACAATGCTGCAGAAGGAGCTGCATGATGAGTACTTTTTTACATGTTACATTATATTATTAAATTTATTTAATTTACATTGTGATGATAACACTTGTGCATTTCTACTTGGGTTATGTTTTCGATTTAAGATTTGTACTCATAAAAGGCTGTTTCTACTTTTAATTGAATAAGCATCCGACCACAAGCTGCAACTGTGGATTTTATTAAAAAGTGATTCCAATGCAAACCAAAGGGACACCATCACACCATCTTTATATAATCTATGTCCTCTAACTCACTCCATTCTGCTTAGAGGAAAAAAGTTTATGATGATTGTCGAATTCTGACTGACTTTTGGTCAAGAATAAAACAAATCCGGCAAAATCCTCCGAATCATCCGTTCATCATCATCATCTTCTAACTAATGTTTTACACAGCCAGGTCGTTATTTACTCTCTCAGGACGTTACTGGACCGGCCCTGTGGATGTCAGTGGAAGCGCGGATGGCGGAGGGAGGACGGGAGTCACCGATACCTCTGGAGGGTCCCTCCTTTGTTACAAGCTGCTCGGGTGAAGTGTGACGGGCCAGAATGGCTCCTCTTCAGACATGTGGAGCCTTTTACACGCACGTTGCTTTTCTCATCACGGTTTAATTCCTAGGAAGTGACTGGCTTTGTCATTCTCCCCGGCCCTGTATTATTCTTTGCCCCCCCCCAAACAATACCACATCATAACCTGATGTAATGTATTGGGCCATTAAAAAAACGCTCCAACCTCAGCCCGGTGAAGGTAATAGTTAGGGCTAATGGTGAAAGTATGTGCATAGGCCCACTTTAAATGGAGCTATCACCCCGGCACGACAAGAGGAGAAGGAAAAGGCCTTTTATGATTTCCTTTGAAAAATTTATTCCAATTTATAAGGGGTCCTGCATGGGTGTCGTATACGGTTCCCTCCCTCAATACTAAATCTTTCAGGCAGAAGCTTTTAAAACTTCAAATGCAGCGAGATCTGCTTACACGTGTCATGCTATAGCCCACAGAGCCCCCTTTCCTGTTGGGTCGGGCCGCTCCAACGTGTGTTTCATGGATGTGAGGAGCAGCCCACAGTAAAGAGCACACATGCCGTCTGGCTTTGCCATCAATCCTGTGGACAGGCACGGCTCAGGTGGCTCAGCCCTGCATTACCAGCACTCCACACTCCACACTGCATATGGGACTTTACCAGAACCAGCAGGTTCAGGATTTCAGCTATTCAGGTACACGCGCAATGCATGCTGGTAATGCTGTTTCAGTTTTTAAAGGAAGACTTCAACTTTACCTCTTCTTCACCTCTGAACTCAACATGCCCACACAAGCCATGCCCTGACTTTGCTTTAAACACCTCATTTTCTGCAGTTTGGTCAATGGTCAGAAATCAATTCATGGCGGACGTGCCTCTATACGTAATGGAAAAAATGGTTAAAAAAAAAAACTATCAGGCACCATGATGACCGTGACAATTCTGCATCACTCAGTAGCTCAAGTTTGCTGAGTCGAGGCTTTTGATGGAGAACCAATCAGAAGAGAGTGAGGTCATCAGGAGGGGGGGGGGGGGGTTCTTAAAGAGACAGGAGCCAAAACGACTCGTTCAGGACAGAGGTTGAACCGAGGGGATTTAGATTTATGAGGTTTTTTTAAACAGTAAATCATGCAAAGATATTCCAGGATACAAACAATGAGTGTGATATGTCCCCTTTGCATTTTGCATTTCAGTGCTTATATATGGTTATGTGTATATAACCACACAGAGCATTTTACTGAGATTTAGAATAAAATTAACTGTTACATAAAGGTAAAAGCTGAAAGAATAATAACTTGATATAGGAGTACAACAATATAAGAATGATATAATATTTTAAAATCTATTTTTTTGTCCTCCAATCTGCTTTAACTCAACCAGTGAGATTATTTCTGTTTGCAATATAACTCTAAATCTAAAAATGGCGTTTTTTGTGAGCAACAACATTAAAAGGTTCCCACGCCAGAACAATCACCCTCAATGTCTTCTTAAAAAGTTCTGACTTTTACGCTGATCCGTAATGGCCCTGAACACAACCCGTGCTACCGTGGACTAATATTAATGCCATTATAGCTGCTTCCTAATCCTGATAAATCCGTGTGGGTCCACATCCTGAGGCTTTACTGCACTGATGGGGATTTTTTTTTGGTGGTCTCAGATTATTTTCTCTTCCGTATCGCGTGTTGGTGCGTGTGTGAACGCCGCAGCTGTCAGGACGTGGTCGCGAGGCCCGACTCCGCTCACCTGCGGCCCGGCAGGTTTATGGAGGAGCGAATGTGAACGTGGAAATCAGAGCCGCTGCCTCCTCGCTCGAGCCGTCCAGTGGAGCCACGATGCCGAGTTCTACTAAACATTTTACAGTCTCATATATCACTGAGGGCAGAACAGGTGCAGATGAACAAAGATAAGGAACCAGCCAAGGAACCCGAGTAATTCAAGTAGAAAATCTTATATGTATTATGTATTATGTATTACGGAAACTGTCAAATCTACATCAACCCAAACTATGACGGTTTGACCTCCAGCTTTGCACGATTCATCAGAAATACCTGCAGATTCATTTCAGAATAATAACCCTGCACCATTTTCTTGTACCGAATGCTTGACAGCAATGCATTGTGGGTGATCTGTTTCTGTGGTCATCTGTTTTAGAGGCGACGTCTGACTGTAACCTTCCATCCTTCTGACTAGTCAGAATTACATGTTCAATACTTGCATCTTTCATTCAAGATATCACACACATCCTGCACCTTAAGTATGCATTAGCTATGTGTGTGTACATGTGTGTATGTGTGTGTATATATATGCAAATATGTAAATATGTGTGTACGTGCATGTATTTATGTATATATGCTTTGCTTATGCATACTTTTTCTTGCTATTTATTCGTATTTTTTCCATTCTAAATATGTCCATAATGCAAACTGTGTATGCGGATCAACAATTCAACAGATTTTGTATATAGTGTTCCCCGTTGTGGGATCAATAAAGTCCTATCTTATCTATCTTATCTATCTTATCTATCTTATCTTATCTGTAACATGACTGTGACCAGTCAAAACAACACATAGAGATATCTGCGGTTTCGTTTTTGACCACAGGCACACTGGAATTAAAGATATCTGCAATGACGTCACTGAAACTTAAATGACATTTGCAGACATCTCTAATTCAGTTTAGACTCTCATAATGAAAAATTAGAAACATTATGCATGACGTGTAGAGGTTAGAGGCGTTTCAGCAGCGTCATTTCAGCAAGTTAAAGTGTAATTCAACATATCTGTGATTATATTCTGACTAGGAAAAACCAAGGTGACAGTAACCTCCCATATATATTAAGATATATCTCTAGTCAAAGTCATTTCAAGATGTCTATATCACATTCTGACTAGTCAAAACCCCAGATACAAAAGGGACATGCAGATGTATTTACCGTAAATTCTGGACTATAAAGCGCACCTGCATACAAGCCGCATCCGCTCTACTTAAAAAAGTTTTGCAAGCCACAGATATGTATGTTTTTACATTAGATATTTACTACAGGAACAGAACGATTTTGAATTGTAAGTGTACATGTATGTCCCTAAATAGATCCTTTCCTAACCTGTATTTTAACACGGCAGCAACTTTGCTGATTAAAACAGGACAGAACCAAGAGAAAATAACCAGTATTTACAGTATTTATCTTCATTTCTCCTGTGTGTGAAATCACGTCACCTTAACCGTCTTCCCTGAAACCCATGATGTCGTCTTCTTCAGTGTCGGAGTTTAAAAACTCAGCAGCGCTTCGTCACATCTGTCTCCATCAGAGACTCTGACGCTGAGCTTCCGAGCAGCAGCGCGGTTTCCTTCCTGTATAGCGAGATCGATGGCCTTCAACTTAAAACTTGCATCATACGAACTTCTTCATGTGCGTTCCATGATGAAGGGGTGAGGATTTAAAAAGATAGAGTTTGACAGGATTGGTAATTTGTCGTCCTTCTATCCGCTTCTACCGACTTATATCTGCTAAAGAGGAACTAGCGTCTTCTTCTTAAACTAGCGTATTCTTCTTGAACTAGCGTATTCTTCTTTCCATTTATTTGGTCTTAGTTTTGATTCTACTTCCGGTTAGAGCGCCCCATAGTGGTGGAAAAATCTGCAGAATAGCCGCACCTTTGTATGAGCCGCATGGTTCAAAACATATGAAAAAAGTAGCGGCTTATAGTCCAGAATTTACGGTAATTGTGGTGTATTAAAGATATCTTGAACTGGAATTTCTACAATTCATATACAGGTATCTGTATTTATATTTTGGATATCTCAAGGTGAATTGTAGGAAGATTGTAGTGAATGTACCTTTTTGCCCACATATCCAGGCCGACCTCTAAAAGCTCAAAACGGCGAGTCAAACCACAGCCGCAGAAACCCGCCGCCGCTTCCTGCCGCCCGTCGGTTCCCATTAAAACCCCCGCGGCGTGTCGCACGCGGTGCCGCCGTCCACCCGGGTCCGACCCCGGGCCCGTTCACGCGGGAGCTCTCCGAAGCAATCTGAGTGACGATGAGTTATTAAGCACATCAACACGTGGTCACCTGGTGTGTGTGTGTGTGTGTGTGTGTGTTTTTGAAGAACTCCGCCACTCGAGAAGTAAAAAGCACTAAAGCGGCCTGTTTTCGCATGGGAGACGTCAGCTGTCGACACTTCCCTCCCGGGCCCAGAGGAAGTGGAGGTTTTTCCTGCCCCAGGTACCACTCGGGTCATTTTTTATACACATTACTTCTGCTGGAGGACAAGCAAAGAAAAAAAAAAAAAAAGCTATATTTGACCGCAGCAGCAGGTTTCACAGAGAGTGCTACTTGAGAAGTTTAGGACTTTGGGAAGTTGTTTCACTCGGAAAAAAAAAAAAAAAAACACAAGAGTCATTAGAATCACAGATATATACGGTTACATCATTGAATATAATACGTTCCCTGAATCGGAGCAATAATCACCCCCTAGGAAATGTGGCTTGGAGGGTGATTTCTCTTTTTTTTTTTTTTTGCAGGACAGGGGCGTAAATCTTGCCTTCCATTACTGTAACGTGTGCAGGTTTTCCTCTGAAAAGCGGAGCAGCTGAGTAGCACATGTTGAAGGACCCCCTGCCGTCCCGCGGATACCCTCTTGATAAATTCCCTGCAGGTGGAGCGCAAATACGTTATTTTAGAGGGAGACTCGTTCTGATACGATTCTGGGGGAAACACTGCTTAAACGTCATTTTCCTCTTTTTTCCATTCATTCGCAGGTGTGATATGTAAGTTTCCCTCAGTTACTTTGATTCTGCTGAGCAGTGTCACGCAGCTCCGTGACCTTTTCTCCTACAGGTGAGAATATTTTAGGCCTCATTGGTTCTCAGTAATGAGTTCTGCAGTATAAATCCACATCAGCCCCACTTCAACGTCAAAAGTTGTTCAGGAAACTGCAGATCCTGTTTCAGTGTTAATATTCTACACAGCGGTGATTATTTAATGTGTGTGTGTGTGTGTGTGTGTGTGAGGGTTGGTCAGAAGCAGTGGAGGAGGGCATGTCAGCTCTCTCTCTCTTTCTGTTCCTTTTATTTGATGTTTTGCTTGAGTCTTTTCCACAGAAAGTGAAATTAAATACGCGCCGTTTGTGTTGGCCCCAGCGCGACAGTTTGAGTTACGCAGCACTTTAACTAAAACGACCGGTTCAATGAATTACACAGGGAAAAAAAGGTGATTTTTTTAAAGGAAAATTAGTACATGTAGTAGTGGAATATCACAGAGTGCTTTCACTCAATTATTGCACTAATTCTGCATTTAATATACTAGTTTATGCTTCACAAAATTGATCTGACACTAGTTATTTTCCAGAAAAATATCTGAATATACCTGACAAAAAAAAGGTATGAGCAATAATAAATGGTTTAAAAAAAAACTCTAGATTATTGATTTTTGATTGGAGAACAAATGAAGTAAAAAATGTAAAAATTCAGCGTGCAAAATTCAGATAAATAATTCCGAGGTTAGAAGTTTCTCAGGGTGACACAATTTGCATAAGAATCAATTAATACATTTTAGGAAGATTATATTTATTGCTTCATATAGAACACACATAGCTAGATGCACAAAACACTTGCACAGCAGCCAGTTTTACTCATTTATTCTAGTCTAAAAAAATAAATAAGTCAAAATTGTGCACCCAACATACATTCCATATACATATCTGTATCTTTGCTAGATCGTTTTTAATTCATGTGAAACCAGTTCTACAAACTATGAACCATACTGTGACAGTAGAACCCTGAATCTCTCAGTTTTACGTTGCATTATATTTAAAATCCTCCTTTGAAGCATCGCGTCCCAAAGGTGGAGGGATATTTAATCCCACCACCGGCTCGGTTTGTGTGCACC
>JAYKQN010000005.1:24302500-24477500 GCA_036785175.1 Eupleurogrammus muticus
TTTCTCCTTGATCCTTGAGGGAATGTTTCAAAGTGATTTCGGCAGAGACTTCGAGCAGCAACGACTCGACTCCCTGAATGAAACCAACAAAACACGCGGCACAAAGATGATATAAGCTCTCTTACTACTTGTCCCTCGGGGCAGACAGAGGAGGCTAATTGATTGATGGACCTGAGAAGGTTTTTCACTCTAGGAGCCACTGACTGTTCGCTTGTCTCGTTGAGTGCTTTACATGTCAGTTTTTGTGAATGCTTTGTGGGCAGACATACAGGATGAAGCTACTACAACAACAGAGACGTTGTAGGTGCAGGCAACGGGTCACAGTACAATAGGCAGGTTGTGCTGTAACTAATTCTAAATGAGAATATAACAGGTAGAGGTTCCTTTTTGAAATTTCTGACCTATGTTATTGTTAAAATATAGTAAAAATGGTTTCACCCTTGGATGAATGATATGCCTTAAAGCGGTGGTTCACACCGGGGGGGGCGAGGTTCTGTCAAGGGGGGCACATTTGACATCGGGGAACATGCTTCTTTTTTTTAATTTCTTTTTATGTCCTACAATAAAATGCAATTGCACCTCCACTACATTAGGGGGCAGTGGCGCTCTCATTGGTAGAGTGTGTGCAGGGAGCATACAGCACAGAGTATGAGTATGAAGTGTACCAAGTGTAGCAGACCCTCAAGTGATACCATGAAAACATATTTAACAGGGATGAGAATACAGACGGAGAGAGACGGAGATAAAGAGACAAACGAAAGTCTCCCAAAGCTAAGACGAGGAAATATGACGAAGCGTCTGTAGCGCTTGGTTCACTGTGAAAGACCGGTGTGTTACTGAGTCTGAAATGTTGGAGACAATGACATTAAAGACATTACACCATAATCACACTGATATTTTTCAGTATCATATTGTTTGACATGGTCAGTCAAATAATGTATATAGTTTTATTTAAGGTATCAATTAAAAAATTGATACCTTAAATATATATTTTTACTTTCATAGGGAGCACGACAGAAAATAATTGAGAAGCACTACCCTAAAGGGACAGCATGTAATATTTTGTGGTATAGAGTTGGCAGAAATAAAATATCATTAGCCTCATAGCATGATTTCCTAGGTTGCTCTTTGGCCAAATTTAAAAGATATTTGCATAACTTTATTCTCCTGTCATTCTGCCGTTGGCCAATCACAACGCCTGTTAGAAAACCAAAAAACAATCTCTGCAAGAGTCATTCATTTGACTTATAGGCATTTTTTACACAAGCAAAATGGCAGAGAAGAAGAAAAATAAATCTAAATTTAATAATAGTATAATAGCTCAAGTAAGAGGAGAGCTTATATTTCACATTTATGTAAGATAATAATGCTAAGTTAAGGCTCAACTCTCCTTAAGTCATGTTTTATTTGTTGGACGATTGAGGACGGGTCCATTTCTTTTTATTTGCATATTTGTTTAAAACATCTGGTTGATTGCACTGTTAAAATACCAATAAGAAATACCAATAAATATGAAAAAAAATCCAATGGAATTTCTAAAAATAGTGTTTTATTGTTCTTTAAAAACACTGAAATTGGGCTTAGGCTCTTATGCTATGAGGATAACAATATAATATTCATAATTTCATTTCATAAAACATACAATTTCTACACACTCATACCTACAGACTATTACCCTCAGCATGTTATCGGACTATGGGAGGAAGTCAAGAAAACCAGAGAAAACCTACACAAACTGTCTTTAAATTAGTTTTTAATTCAGTGAAAATATCCACATGGGGGGCGGGTCTTCCTCCATGAAGCCGACCATGTTGCACCACCATGTTTCTACAACTAAAGGGATTTTTCACGGCCACTGGAGGTTCTCTCTACGTTTTTTGGGTATTTAATCGGCTGGACATAAAAGATGAGGTGGTGAATCTGTCCAAAATGGATCTGAGCTGTTTCTGAGCTCAGATATTATCCAACTATTACCTCATAGAGGAAAAGAAAAACCCTCACTCTTGCACTCGCAAGTGTGTGAGTTAGTGTACTCATGCAACAAAAAACTCCCTGGTCATTGAGGTTAAACTCAACCAACAAGATCGATTTCTGCCTCAGCAGCACATCCAAGAAAACGCTTGAACAACTAAAACCCTGTTTTGAAATGTGCAAATATGTGTATGAGTGTGTTTTGAGGATATTCCCAGCCCCCCCCCCCCCCCTCATCCTCTGGTCTACAACCGCCAGCCTTTTGCCCCCCGTTGGCCCCCCGGGGCCCGTCAGACCCAGACAACACAGTAATTAAGTGGGAGCTACTTGTCAAAAAACCTGCAGTGCTACACATTTCTTATTGGATTACAAGGCGCTGGGAAGGAATGCAGGACCCGGCCGGCGTTCCCGTCCCTCGCTGCTGGTAGAGGCCGAGAGAAAGAAACAACACGGGTGAAAATGAATAGGGATCCGACCCTCTCCTTCACGCCCGCTGATCGCCGACGCAAAATACAGCATGTGCCATTTATTTCCAGAGTCAAAATAAGCCACCGTGTGATTTTTCCCTGAGCATGTGTGCCTTTGTGTGTGTGTGTGTGTGTGCTTGAGTATGTGGTGCTTAATAGATTCTTAATGTGCAGAGGATTGTAGCATATCAGATGGGCTGAGAGTTACTGGCGTGACAACGGCAACAGCGGGACGGATGGCTTGGTTTAACACCTGGAGAAGGGTGTGTGTGTGTGTGTGTGTGTGTGTGTGTGTGTGTGTGTTGCTGGTTGAGACGACTCAGGCGGTGATAAAGCAATAAACCAACCACACAGTCACCGGCAGGGCAGCCAAATGCTATATGGGCAGGAGGGAAGGAGAAGAATGGAGCTGTTGTATCAGATGCAGGGGAAGTCCGTTATTCATATTTCATCTGCTCGCTGATCACAGACGTTTATTTTCTCCCCGCTTACTTTTTTTTTTTCCCCCAAAAAACAACCCAATACATTTAAAGTGGCTCTTGGACTCTAACCCGGGGTTTGAGAGATCCCAGCAAACACGTCTCCACATTCATTCATTAAAAAACAGCCCAGACGTGAAGTGTGAACGTTGTAAAGTCGTGGGTGCACTTTGGATTCCTTTTGATTCCAGAACGTTACATCTGTGATTCAGGCCAATCAGCATTCTGCATGATCCTCTGATAACAAGATCACGACAGTGATGGAAAACCTGTCGGGCCTCAATTTGTTTTCCAAGAATGAATTCCCAGATGGTTCCATGCAACAAACCATCTGCTTGCTCAGGTTAGTTCTTTTCTACAGACTGAACCAGCTCCACAAAGACAGGAAGTCGCTGAGTTGCCATGCAATGTTGTCCAGTGAAAACTCATCCAGTGGAATATCCTAACGTGCACTCGATGAGTTGCTCTCATTTAGAACAGAAATTCATGGTTCCCAGAAGATACGTTCCGGTGTTCCCTAGACTTGGCGCGTTCAGTGAAATGTGGTAACGACCACTGGATGCGTTTGGTGCGTGCATGATCCTCTAGTAACAACTTCTGGTGTTTCCCTAACTTTTCCCTTTCAGCGTTCATTATTTTTTTGCCAGAGTACAGAATCAAAGACCCGGCCACATGGACGTAGTTCAGTTCACTGATTCACTGATGATGCACTTGTTTTTTTTTCCTACTGGTCCAAGCAACCGCTGGTTACAATTCATGTCTGTGAGTTATGAAAATCTTTTATGAATCTATGAGTCTCCAATAAATCATCATTATATTATCTCTGGTAGGTCGGGCGCATGCGTTATGCTTATTACGTATTATTGCACCCTTTCAAATGCTTCACCACTGAGATGCCAAGCGGCAAAATAGAGTACCTTCTGATTATTAATGCAAACTGGAGTATTTCATTCGGACTAATTATTTTTTATAATGCAGGGGATAAATGGAAACCAATGGTCCAAAAGTCTTTGGCATAGATGTAAAGTGTACGTGATTATCATTGGAGCTGTGCAGCTGCGTTTTTATACCTCTTAAACCAACAACTGTGTGGAACAGTAGGAAAAAGTACGCTACATGGCTGTAGGTATGCGGACACCCTGACATATTTATGAGAACACCCAATTATTACGCCCATGGGTGATTATTTAACATCTCACTTCACAAAACCGTGGACATTAATGTGCTTCTATAACAGGCTCCACTCTTGTGGTTTCGCAGACTTTCCAGCAGGTTTTGGAACCTGTCTGCAGGATTTTTTGCTCCCGTTCATCCACATAAGCGTCAGAGAGGTCGACCGCTGATGGCGGGGCGATAAGGGCCGGCGGCCTGTCTGCGTTCCAGCTCCTCCACGAGGTTCTGGACGAGGCTCAGGTCATGGCTAGTCCAGCTCTACCACATCAAACTAGAGAAAACACTGGCTTTGTGATCACGGGGCAGTACTCGTGTTTCCATCGTCTTTGAACTCAACTTTTTGAAATCTTGCAAAAAAAAAAGGAAATGAAAATTAGGTGGATTTTCTTAAACTAGATATGATGTGAATGATGAAGAAAAAGGGGATATATTTATGGATTTGTTTGTGAACAAACTTTTCTAATATTTTTTTTAAATGTGCATTGAAATTAGTTGATGCAAACATGAAAACTGTGAAGCTGAAACAGGAAAACCCCCTTTGCCCAAATGTTAAATGTAGTGAAAAATTAATATATATAATAAAACTGCATGATCAGGTGAAATAATTTCACTCATCTTTATCGTTGTGTTTGAATCCTAAATCAGTCTAAACATGCACGACCACTGTTGCGCGTCTTTAAAAAGCTGCAAGTGCAGTTTGATGATATTCAACACCACAGCATCAGTCTGTATAAGCAACAAACACACCGAGTGACCTTTGTTCTGTGCGTGCATGTGTGTGTGTGCATGCATCCATGTATGTGTGTGTGTGTGTGTGTGCGTGCGTGCATGCATGTGTGTGTGTGTATTTCTTTTCCCAACATCACAGCATGAAGGAAAGTCACTGAAGTCTCCTAAATGGAAAACGACACCTGTGTACCCCAAATAAAATGCTACTGTGTGAACTGTGATAAGAGGATGGAGGAGGGTGTGTGTGTGTGTGTGTGTGTGTGTGTGTGTGTGTTGGGGGGGGGTTAGGGCTCTGTAAGTCAACAATCCAGTTCACTCTGCTGACCTGTTAAATCTCACACTTTGGGAACGAGACACAGTAAGGACTTCAGCAGATACTTATCGGGGCTGGTTGGTGCAGACAAACACTGTCACCTTCTGCTCAGCAGCAACACACACACACACACACACACACATTCTAACACACACAGTGACATGTATTCATGTACACACGCACTTTGTTAAGTCACAGACAAAACAACGCCTTCACTGTGCTTCTGTTACACAAGACGTCAGGATTTGATACTCATGGGCTATAAATAAACGGCTGAGGGAGGGAAAAAAGGAATTATAATAATTATATATATAATTTCCATTTTGCCAATAGTAAAAATGTGGACAGTTTACGACATTTACTTTACGGTCCTTTAACATTTCAGTCGGCGTAGGAAAAAAAGCCGGGAATGTCACACTGTCTGAGTAGCATACGCAGATATTCAGCCAGAAGACACTGTATATGAGCTTTATGCCGCGTGAAATACCCAATCCCGAGATTTCACGTTTTTATGACTGCGACGTCTCACCAAATGGAAATACTCCGCTGTCTCGTGCGAGCTTTTTTTAACACCCGCAATTCAGCCTGACGTGTTTAATACTTTTAAATAAAGATCATGTGGCTTTGAACAGCGTTCGCCTGCACAGCGAGGGCTAGACGGACGGTCACGCATGGGTCAGCAGGGAACCGTTAGCGTGTTTGAAATGGCCTAGTTCATTATGATTCATTTATATTATTTAAATGCAACATCGCTGGGACTTTTATTGTGTTTCACCTTTTTTTTTGTCTCATTCAGCCACAACACTACTTTGCATAATTCGCTTTATTTGGCCACTTTCCAAACAGCTGGAGGCAAAAAACGGCTAAAAGCCATAACTGTTTACTTTAGGAAGCTTCGTTTTGTGGCACCCCGTGACATTTGGTGACCTCTGCAACCACCTGGGCAGTGATCAGTGTTGTTTTTCTCCTGTGAAACAGGTGCAGCTGAGAGCGACGCCATGGGAGCTCAGCGTGACCCAAAACAGAAAAGATGCAGCCACGTAACAGCGGCCTTTTGTCATTACATTACACACGTGTCATGTGATAGGCTGTTATTACAAAAAATGTTGATCAAAGCCTTTTTTTCGGAAAAGAAACGCGAGTCGTTAATTTGCAGTAAACGCGTAAACGTGTTGGAAAAATCACTGATGAAAAAAAACGTATATGTCCCGTATTTATAAGATGTAATTTCTGTTTCTACAGCACATAACGTTTTAATTGGTGCACTTTAGAGATCCTGGTAGATAGATTTGTTATTGTTGGACACAGCCAGGCTAGCCGTTTCCCTCCGTTTCCAGTCTTTATGCTAAGCTACGCTAACTGGCCTATTGCATTGGCTGTAGTTTTATATTTAGCAGGACGCTGCTATTAATCTTCTTACTAAACTCTTGGCAAAGAAAGTGAATGAGCTACCTCGAAATTCAACGGGTATTTTGCATTTCTAGGATTTTTCCAAGAGCCTATTGTAATCTCTACTCTCTTTCTCTCTCACACACACACACACACACACACAGACTAAAATATTTCATACCACAGGCTACTTAAAGCCATGTCAGACCTCTTTGGTGACACAACATGTCATCATTAACCCAAATCCAATTACAGCAGCAGCAACAGGACTCTTTCTTTCAAACAATCACACGTCAAGGAGAACAAAGTAAAAAGAGCTTTTGTTTGAAAGCAGAAAGCTGCAGAACGCTGCAGAGAGCTGCAGAGAGCTGCAGAACGATGAGATGTGAACATTTGTGCCAGAAGCAGAAGGAAAGATCAGTGTGTTTTTTTTCTTTTCTTCTTCTTCTATCCGCTTGTTCATTATTGCACGGATCAGTGTTCTGCAGCTCATGTGAAACCCATGTTTAGAAATGTCTGTCAGCATGGACACACACACACACACACACACACACACACACGCTGTAAGGCCGTAACTCGAAAGGAATGAGTGGAGAAATGCATCTTGAACGGATGAGATGATGCCGTTCACAGATTTATGGGACAGATATCGAGTTTCCACCCCTGAAGTGCAGTGTACTTCACATCCACACTTCATTTATCGTGTTTCTGCAGAGCAAAATATGCTAAATCTTTAAAACAAACACACAATGTTCCTTTAATGAATGTCAGTGATGAGGTTACAGCTTCATGTTGTGCTGCAGACATTTATGTATTTTCTGTGTTTACACAGAACTCTACCGTGTTTGTTTAATTAATGACTTTAATTCAACTTTAATTGCAAATTTGATGTAATTGATTTTTTAATAGTAATATATATATATATAATAAAAAAAATATCTGACCTTTTGTACTATCAATAATTGGAGTAATTTGGGCATTTTTCAGTCAGTAATTAAATGTGCTGTTTTATGTTTAATCTGTTTATACATTTATAGTAAGTTTTTAAAGTCGCTGCACATGTGTGATATCTGCTCAAGCCAAAAAAAAAAAATACAACAGCTGGATTATTTTTTTTAAAGGAGTCAAACTTGCTTTTTTTTCCACGGCAGGGAATTTAAAAACAAGAATAATGTTCAGGATATAAACTAAACCCTGAGTTTCCATATTCATTGTCCTATTAAAAGCATATTGGACATTTTGTTAAACTGCTCTTTCACCTAGAACAGAACAAAAACTGCTGAATTCCTATTTGCTTCCACAGATTTTAAATTCACATTTTCTAAAACGGCGTGATGATGAAAAACACGTTTGTGTGTGAGAGAGAAAGCCAGATCTGAAATTCTACGTTTGATGACTTCTCGAGTCCTGTTTTGTTTTAACCGTTAACTGTGAAGAATGAAGCTTAAAATAAAAAAAAATCCCCTGTGATTTATTAGTCCTGTGCAGACTAACTTCTGACCCAAACAAAAAGCTGCTCACAGTTAAACGTGTCACAACTTGAGCATAAAATGAAATACAAGACGTTTTATGGAAAAGAGTTCACTCTTATAAAGTTTATTGACATGAAGGAAACATTGAGATAATGTTTAAATACTCTACACAATAAAGTTATTAAACATGCACATGTAAAATATAATATACTGTACATAAATATCACATAGGAGCTGGTCTGATTCATGGTGCAGTGCCTGTGTTTCTGTGAAATGCTCTAAATGCTGAACCTGTCATTCGTAGTGCAAGAAAAGACACTCAATGGGAATTAATGGAATGCTCGACTCATGGCGGGCGCGGGCCTTTTCAGTATCGCCTCCACAGAGAAGGACAAAGACTCGCCGGACGCCATCTTGGTCCCCACAGGCTTGGCCAGGTTTTTGGCGTATCTGTCTGTGATTTTGATGGCGTGCGCGTCCTTGGCTGAGCTCTCCCTGAGCTTGCGGGCGGCCTCCTCTAAGAACTCCTTGCAGTACGGCGGCCTGATCTCCGGCCCGGCCCCGGCGCCGGGTTTCTCGCTCAGCGAGTGCTGGATCAGGGAGTGGAAGGAGTTGAGTTTCACGGAGAGCTTAGCGCCGTCCTTGCTCAGCTTGTTCAACGCTTGGCCGGCGTTTTGGGAATGCGAGTGGTTGGGGAACGACTGTCCGAAGCTCCTCTTAGGCGGGGAGAAGGCGGAGCACTCCCTGGGCCCGGGCTGGACCACGCCGGGGGGCTTGGGGTCGACCCGCTGGGGGTCGGCGGGGTCCTGAGCCGCCGCCGCCGCGGCCCGGGACCCCTCCAGCTTGGCGGCGGCGTCCTGCTCCGGCGGCTGGCTCTCGGCCGGCATGGCCTTGGGCTCCCACACGGCGCCCGGCTTCATGTTCTGCACGGCCGTGGCGTTGAACAAGCACTGCTGGTAGAGCAGGGCGTCGCCCAGGTTGGCTGCGGCGCCGCGGGGCCACATCACAAAGCCGCCGCCGCCCCCGCCGCCGCCACGCGCCGGCTGCAGCGGGTAGTGGCGGTAGGTGGTGGCCACGCTCACGTTGGAGGAGATGAGCTCCACGTTGGCTGAGCCCGCCGGGTACTGCATGGACAGGTCCAGGCAGCCGGGGCCCAGGAAGCCGCAGAGCTCCTTGGGGGGCGGCGGCGGCTCGGCGGCGGCGGCGGGCGAGTACGCCGTCTTGTAGGAGTTGTACTCGGCGGCGTGGTGCACCATGCTGCCGGGGAACAGCAGCGAGGCCGCCGCAGAGGCCTGGCTGCTCTCCAGCATCTCGCGCTCCTTGTACTCGCGCTCCAGCATGATGGTCTCCAGCTCCTTGTCGGCGAACGCCCGGCGCTTCCGCATGCGGTCGCTCAGCGGCGGCGGGAGGGACGAGTTGGCGGCCAGGAACGGGTCCGACTGCACCGGGCGGTATCCTGTCGTCAACAGACACGCCGTTTAGTCCAAGCTGCAGCACATTCTGCCTTGTTTTTATTTGCCAATGTCAAGCATGCATGTAGAAATGTTCATGCTAAGCAAACAAAGGACAGTGTGAGATGCTAGTCATAAAGGTCCCATATTTTACACTTTTACACACCAAAGTTTTGATTTTTTCGAACAGCATATGTTGCCTTAAGAACCCAAAATCTTGTCTAATGCTAGAGACAACAGGCTGTTTCTGTGTCTGTCTCGTTAATATTAACGAGCCTTTCCTTTGATTGGCTACGACAGAGGGACAGGTGGTGACATCACAACTACACAGATATCCTGACAGCTTGTTTTAAAGCTGACCTTCTTGTAATAAAAAAAAAGACATTAACGTCTCGCTTTGTATAATATGGGACCTTTAAGGAAGGCGATGCATGCCGGTGAAAGTTGAGTCCCTGCTTACAAACGTTAGCAGTCCTTATCACCCGCTCAGTGTTGTTAATGGAAAAAAAGACAGAAATCCAAGACAGGCTACGGGGGGAGAGAGAGAAGAGAGATTTATCAGAAAAGTGACAGAGGACGAGCCAAGGAGAGCAGGAAGAGCTCTGAGCGCACGAGAGATAAAACATGTTTCTCTCTCCGTCAGATCTGTTGCCTCGTTACCTTCGAGGATGCTCTTGGCCAGCATGGTGGACGGCCGAATATGTCGCTGATATATCGTCCTCCGCTCCGCTGGAATTTGTTTCCCAGATATTCCTTTCTTATCCTATTAAATTCATAAAACAAAAACTGACTTAAAACATGCTTTTTCATGATCCCTAAATAAATGCCTGATTCGTCACAGATACATTACCAAGTGTGTGGGTGTGTGTGTGTTTTTGGATAATATGAGACAGCTTTGTAAAAAATAATCCTGTTTAAAAACGGTCCCGTTTTTTTCTCACAGTAAATGAAAAAACTGGATTTAACCTTTGACCTTAAAAATAGTCAAAGTTAAATAATCCGATAAATAAATGTTGAACACTTTGGAGGGTTTTAAAGATTGAATTAGGAAAAATAAAATGCACATTTTCAGTGTTTTTACAGCTAAACTTAACTGCATTGCATAAATATTAAACAAGAAAATTAAGTAAAAGTTGCACAACACACACATCGACCCATTCTAACACTGGTATCACCTTTAAAACACTACGACGTGGCCTTGATATTTTACAGCAATACATTTAGCGTGTAGTTTATAATAAAGGGTGGAGCTGGAGCAAACCATGCACAACAGCTGTTTTTCATTCTGCAAGTAACAAAAAGTTAAACGATTGCTTATTTGCTGAGACAACAGTGAGAACCCCTGCGAGGCTTCAGGGGCGCACGTTTCAACAAACGCGGATTTTCACTTTTCTAGTCATTAAGTCCACAAACACGCTCTGAAATTACATAAAACCACAATCAGGATCTGATCTGAAAACCTCCATCCACAATAGGAAACTGAATTTTGGTTAGATAACTTATTATTATAATTATTGTTGCAGGGAGCCCACAATAAATAATGTCTTTTAGAAACATGCAATTTTGAACTCAACATATATAAATAGCACTAAAGTCACTTAATTTCTTCTCCAGATCTTTGATTTCACTTTCTGATTTTTTTTGCCTGTTTAGTATTTCTAATGTAAAAGTAAAAGTTATTTAAATTAGTCACTGGTGATAAAACTGCAGCACAGAAAAAGCAGCAATATTATCTAGACTCACATATATATATAAAAAAAATGGAACTTATAATATAATTATGGCAAATGCTTGAATCTAGTCAACAATCTAAAGGTCAATTTAAGACAAACTTAATGGAAATCGTGCAAATGCAGCGATGAGCCAACACTGAATAACACTGGGAACTGGAGCTTGCATTTGATCACTGGTTGAAATACGGATTTGATTTATAGTCCATGTCTATAATTTAGTTTTTATATATATAAATATGTGTTTGCATTTTTAGGTGGGGTAGTTTTGCATGTGTTGTGTATCGACGGAGCCAACGCTACTTCTCATACACTTATATAATAAGCCATTTTATTATAAGGTGCGCTTGTTTTAATTCTGTGCCTGGGATTATTATTTGATTCTGTTTTGTTGTCATTGCAGCGGGGCGTACCTCCGTGGCCTGCTGCCTCCTCAGCGCCACCTGCGCCGCCATCACCCGCTGCCGCTCCACCACCAGCAGGCAGTTTGCGCACTGACAGTCCCTCCAGCGGCAGAAGCGCTTGTGGCCCTTCAGGCAGGACACGACGCCGTGGTTGCGGCAGCGGGCGCACTTGGGCGTCCGGCTCAGCTTCCTCTGGTCCCCGGGGCAGGAGGCCCCGCTGGGGCCCGGCTTGTCGTCGCCGGCCCTGCCGCCGTCCTCCTCGCCGCCGGGGCCCGGCGCGGGGCCCGGGGAGTCGGCCGGGTCGTCGCTCTCCGTCTCCAGGCTCTCCACGTCGATTTCGAACATGTCCGTCTCCGTCATGTCCTCTGTTCACACCCGGGTTCTGTCCGACAAATGTGGGATATACGACACGTTTATTATAAGGCGGGTTTATTATAAGGCGGGTTTATTTTATTATAAGGCCCGCACAGTGATGAGCACAACTCGGCCTAATTTAACGTCCTCTCTTACCCAGGGTGTTTTTTTTCTTAATTAAAAAAAATAAACTTTAATAAATAATCTATAAACAAATCAGTGTGCGTTCTTCAATTTATCCCCAAGCTCCAAAATAAATGATTGTTTATATTAACTTTTAAAGCCTATACATTTGTTTCTTCTTCAAATATTTTCTTCACAGAAAAAAAATAAAATCCACAAACAAGACAAGAGCTGAATATGTATTTTAACTTTTTGTTTAACATTTTTTTAATAAAGAAAAAACAATCTGCCAATTTAAAAAAAAATACACTCTTCACTAGTTTTTATCAATATATGACCTTGCTATACTATTAACATATAACCTTACACATTATCAATGTCTTTAGATAGCCTGCAGCTATTCCTGCAGATTATTTAAGTATTTGAATAAACTTTATTGATGGCGAGCTTTACTTAATACATTTATTTAAAATAAAGTGACAGATAATGTATTAAATCATTATTATTAAGACATGAATAGACCCCAGAATTGTATAGCAGAGTAAATTTAGAGGTCACATTGGTCACAGGGATTTATTAAAACCACGGTGTTATTCAGGCTTTAATACAGATTGTCACCTACAGTTTAGTTAAAGCTCCGTAAATGATCCAAAGCGCGTTTACCTCCAGAAGTTGGATCTGCGGTTCTGTCCCGTCCTGTCCAGCGTTTTACAGCCGCGCGTGTGTGTGTGTGTGTGTGGAGAAAAGCGGCCACGTCGTTGGTAAACTGATGAATCCCTCTCACGCACACACGCGCGCGCGCACGCGGGGGCAGACAGGGAGCGCGAGGCAGAGCAGCACGCGCCGCGGGCTCCGAGCGGTTGGTAATTAGCTGCTAATTGAGCGCGTGAGGGGTCCTCTCTCTCTCTGAATGATCCAGGTTTCCTCTGAGGCTCCGACGCGCAGCGACGCTCCTATGAACCGCTTCAGGCCGCGTTCCCGGCCTCTGATTGGCTGCTGCTCGGCACCCGCTGGCCAATGGGAGGACATGTGGGTAAAGGATGGCTTCACAACTTTTTCCAAAAAGCCCAAATAAAAACTGTTTTTTTTTTCTTGCTATAATGATTCCCTCTGTTCTGACCTTAAGAAAATTACTATAATGCAAATGTTGGGTACTTTAATATATATATAATAAAACATGTGTATAACTCTGAGATGAAATCTTCCAGCATTTTTGTGTGTTTAGTGGCAAACCTCCACTTCTAGCTCCACAGAATCAATGTGAACAAAGCAAAGCATAGATCCTATGCATAAGAGACTCAATGTGGCACATATCGACTCTATTTAGAGAAGCTGCAGGTCAACATTCAGCCTATCGCTTATAATGAAAGTGCTATTATATTATTATTATAGTACATTCACTGATTACTATTACTTTGCTCACATGCATGTTGTTGAGGCCCCTATTTATACTGAAATATGCAGCTGAATAAGTCTGCAACTCTTCCCTTTGAAGAAAAAGACATATTTTGTCTTTTTTCACCCCAGCTTATTTGCATTTCCTTTTTTAAATGACAGATGAATATATATATAAACCTCCACATTGCACTAATGTGAAAACCTCAGATGCAGAGCAAATCCCCTGAAGAATAGTCTATTAGAGAATAATACAAAAAAATAACAGAATTGACCTAATTCTCATCCAAATCATTCATTCAAACTAAAAGGCGTTGCTTGCAATCTGAATGAATTATGGTCTTACAGTGAATTTCACAGTTTGTGACTGACAGTCATAATTCTTGTTTTTTCAACAACTAATAAAACTGTTCTAAGCAAAACTATGTGTTTTTTTGTGTTTAAAAACGTGGGTTAAAATCACCTGAGTACCAACAGCAATATGAAATATAATGCTGCAGGTGAAGTGAATGTCTGTTTTCCATACATCCGAGTGGGTGTGTGAATATCACAGTGAATGTGCAGGGTGCAGTGTGAACTTCTTAAAGAGTCGTAGCTGTGTCTGTGTATTTATAGCAGATCACAGTGTGAGTGTCGGGGGCAGCAGACGTGTGACGGATGTGTCCTGCAGGTTGTTGCGGTCTGTCCTCAGTGAACTGAGGATGATCACGCTGTTTTCACAACAATCACACCTGAGAAAAAAGACGCGTCAGCACACACAGACGCAGGAGAGTCTCACGCACACAGCAACCGACGAGTCAAACCTACAAAACCTAAACCTGTCAACAATCAGAAAGCCAAACTCAAACCCCTATAACCTTAGGAAACCTTCACCCGTATCCCAGTCATATAAAACTAATAAATACATGTTCCTTTTGTTCTTAATTAAACATAAACTCCATCACATTCCCTGAGTGTGTGTGTGTGTACTTTCATAATGAGGATATTTGATTCTCCTATAAAAACACAAGAAAACACTTTTATTTCCTTGTTTCTTTTTTATGCATACCATTAATATAACTGATATGGCTTATAATAACCTTTAGTCAGTAGGTTTATAGTTAAGCGAAGAAAAGAAATGAAATATGTGTTTTCTGGGTGTGACAAAGGCCTTAAGACAGGATTTCTTTTGTTCTGCAGTTTCCTGACTGAGAGGCTTGAGTCAAAAAAGAAAAGGTACTTCTGACCTCAGGACAATATGTGACCCTGCAGGAGAAATAACCTTTTTGTCCATTAAATGGAAATGAAGGCCGCTCCCAGACCATCTATGTAAAATAGTGTTTTGGGTAATTTGATTAAAATCCCCAAAAATGCACTATAGGGCAAAGCCTTTGTCATTTTATAAGTGCACAACAATTTTCTTTGTCCTATCATAATCATCTTCAGTTTTCCTATAATAATCCTATAAAAATAATGTGCTTATCTTCACCTGCATGTGAGGGTGTTTTAGGCCTAATTATGATGTTTAATCCGTTATTGTTTTAATGGTTAACTTTCATCAATAGGCCACTTTATAAGATTCTGGATCAGGGTCTTTTGGTTTGATTTATTCATAATAAAGTAGCCTCGGCCCCAGCGTGAAATCCTATACATCATCTAAAGTGAGTTCTGCTCTGAAAAGCATTTTTTAGATTTTTACACGTTGACTCGTTTTTGTTCTTTTTTTTTCCTCCAGAAGATGAGCGCTAACTGTTCCCCCATGTGTCGGGGGTGAAGACGTCAGGCCTGCAGGTGCAGCTTTATTTGCCACTTCGTCCTAATTTATCACGCGGGTTATGAGCGGCCACCCCGCACCGCAGCGCCCCGCCTGGAATGCTTTGATCTGCCGGGCCAGACCGGACCGTCCGACAGGAGGATCCGCGCAGACCTCCACCCTCCAGGTGAAATGTGTTGCCCGTGTCCTCTGGCTCATTACAGCCCAGCAGAGGCTCCCAGGAGGGGGGTGGGTGGGTGGGGGGTCCTTTAGCCTGTATAGACCCATAAGGGTTCAGGCATCCTCAATCTAGTGGAACTAAGGATGGTTCCACGGGTCCTTCAGTTTCTAGGGATCGCTGAGGAGTTCCGATCCTTCATTGATCGGAAATCAGGCATTGGGAGTTGTTTGCGGAAGCGATCCAGGGGATCCAGGGATCCTTTGATCGCATTCAGGGGACCGTTGATGGATTGCAGGTGTTACTGAGGCCGTTTCAGGGGAAGTTGCATAAGTCACAGGGGTCGTTGGGTTGGGTCCACGCAGGGTTTCCAGGTATTACTGAAGGACTTTCAAGGCTCTGCGGGGGATTCTGTCTTTTACGGGGTATTGTTTCACCCTTTTTCATGAATCTTTAGGCGTTCCAGGTGTCTATGAAGGATTCCAGGGATCCTTGAGGAGTGTGAACGCATCCCTAACAGGATGTTAGGCATTACCGATGGAGTCTCAGGGGTAGGTCCATGTGTCAGGGGTTTATTGAGAAGGACCCAGGGATCCTTGAAGGAGTTCCTGGGTGTTACTGAAGGAATGAGGCGGTTCCATGTGTTATTGACGTTCCGGGTTATTTTAAAGGAGACAATGGATGTTTTAGGTCTTAGGAATCTCTGGAGGAGTTTCAGTCATCTCGGTTAATCCCTCAATAGACTCTACAGGCATTACTCAAGGTGTTTCAGTGGTTATTTGCAGAATGAGGCTCTTTAAAAAGGTCAATATCCATCCAGAACATACATCCTCGAATGGATCAGGGGTATTTAAAGGGTTCTGGGGATCCTTGAGAACTTTGAAGACGTTCTATCCCTCAGCATTCCAAGAAGAAATGACCTTCAAATTATTTTTTGAGTTATCGTTCCTTTTTTTTTCTTATGTTTTCTCTCATTATTCTGCCACATTTTATTCATATGTTGGGCTTTGAAAATAATCTTGATTTGATCATGAAGGACTTCCAAGGGTCTTCTAGAGGTTTCCGTGTCCTCCAGCTGGCTTTGGAGCTCCTTAAGGAAGTTGTAATGATCTTTGGAAGAGTTCCACATGTCATTTAGCATTTTTATTTCTTTATCTTGGCTCAAGGAGTCTTTGAGGATGTTTGATGAGGACATTCTGTAGGGGTTCCCTCAGGGGTTTCCAACGGGAAAAAATAAAGACTTCTGAAAATGTGCCTACATTTAAACACATTGAGAACTTAGAATGGCTCTCACATGTGAAATCTAAGAACATAAATTAATACATTAAAACGTGTCAAAATAGAGTAAAGAAAATGACTATGAATTAATATTTCAACCTAATAGTTTTATTCTGTTTCATTGGAGAAAAGAAAGACACGATGACACTTTCTCACACGCTGTCCACTTTACTTCTGGCGTTGATTGAAACAACAGCATCTTGTTGGAAGCGTCCTGCTGTGCCGGCTGTAAAGTGTAACCGGAGCTGTGTAAAGACAGAAGAGCCGTGTGAGATCACTGGGGATCCTGTTATGTTAATTAGCCTCTGATGGACCGACAACACATGCGGCTGAATGCAAAACCAGGCGGGACGACATTTGTCTCTGTCTGAGAGGCTTTGACACTTCGACCTCTCATGGCCAATATGCAACAAACAGGAGGACGTGACTTTAGCTGCGGACAAGTCCCAACCGGACATTTTAGATTCATCAGTCCTGAGCTGCTCCGTCTACTTCACGTCAGGTTTTGTTTCTCTCATATCTGTCACTTGAGTCGTTCGTCAATCCAGTCGAGCCAAGTTTATTGTTTTTGAACTTTCCCAACATAAGCATTTTTTTACCCAGAAAGCATCAATCTGAAGTTCTTTTCCCAGACATCTCATTGGAATCACACATAAGAAATGTTACCTCTATCTTTTATTCATGATTTTCCTTGAACAGTCACATTCAGGTTTTTGTATTTACTGTTCATACATATCACATCATGTGATATGTTCATCTGTTTAATTCATTCATCTATTATAAGAAATCATTTTAGTGGTAATAGATTTTTAATTATGATATTTCATAGTAATCAAAGTTATTATTTCATCCTCATCAATAGAATTAATCAGACTGAATTCTTTACTCATACGACAAAATGCAACTTATAAAAATTCTTTGAATCAACCGTGAATAAAATGTGTTAAGTTGCTTAATTTTGCGTAGGAAAAGCACCAAAGATAAAGATGTGTGTGACTTCTGCAAAAAAATAAATATTTCTTCATTTTGAATTTTATTTTCCCAGAGTGAAATGGCATTGCAACACAATTTAGTCCACAGTTATAGACACATCATACATGTTATTCATATGTCTAGATAACATGTTGTGTGAATAATTAATCAGAATAACTTTTAAAAGAGTATGTAGTGTATGTCTACACATAATATGCACAGTCCATACTCTCATACCAATTTTAATCGAACATACTGTACTGTAGTAGTAGTAGTAGTAGTAGTAGTAGTATGCCTCTTGGTAAAATCCCTGTCAGTCCTCTGGTGGCCACTAGGTGGCACAATAGAGCTGGAAAACCTGAGCAAAGGCTCTTTATCTTAGGAAATATTAAATATTTTTTACAACAAACCAAGTTATTCTCATTTTTTAATAATGGGTTTTATTTTTTTATAGATCCTTGACTTTTGAAATAAATTAATACTTCAATTTGATGAACTAATTAGTCTAAGTTCTATTTTAAAAAATGTGTTAAAGCATCCATTAAGGAACCTAAAGTGATACCAACTGTCCAAAAACAATTAAAGGAGTTTAATTGTATTTGAGAAGTAGAAATGAGCATGATTCTACCTCATGAAAGAAAAACAAACAGACGTTTCATTGATTCATTCAATAAGTCATGTGAATTACTCATTGATTATTTCACTGTCATTTGAGTTTTAGACATTGTCAGTCACATCCCAGAGCCCCTGTTGGTTTAATTAATGTTTATAGCTCAAAAACTCTGTTTTTAGAAGATGTGCTGCAGAGAAGTTTGATTTAGCTCAGATTTCATCTAATCTATTTCTGTTTTTATTGCAAGTCCATGTCTTCCAGATACATATATTTTCATATCTACTGCTTGGAAAAAAAAATCTTTATTTTCTGTGGTTTTGTTTCAAACTGAAATGTTTTACTGCTGGAGACCTTGTGTCTGCAACTATTCGTGCCTGTTAGTTTTATTTCGGTCCTAAATCTTCGGTTAGTGGAGCCAGTTGTTCGATTCGAGCCAAGGTGAAAACGTGCTGTACACCAATCCAACCACCAGATGGCAGCATTGCACAGGTGCAAAGACAAAGAGGTGATGAAGAAGGAGGGACAGAGGCCTGCTGATGTGAACCAGACAATCTATTCCCATTACATGTTATCTGTATATAGGAGACTGAATCAGCATTAAGCCTGATGATAAAATAGAATTTCATGATATGACTCTTTCAAACGCTGGATCTTCTATTATCATCTTCAGTAAACTGTTGTTTCATCCACCGTCTAAATGTTTGTTATTTGTCTTTCTGTACTTGAGATAACTCTGATTGACATTTCATTTCCAGCCTCGACCCAAACCATAAATACCAGCTACCTTCCAACCTGACCTCTAACGCAGCGCGTCGGTGTGACCTCCATCATCTGTGTCTGCTTTTACTTTCATTTTCATTCTACCTCCCATCTCATCGATAAGATCCAGTGGTAGAAAGTAACTCTACAATTATTCAAGTTGTGCATTTTTGAGGCTGTGTGCTTTAATGCATTTATCTGACTTTAAAGGCTTGTAAGATGCAGATTTACATAAGAGATAATATGACAAGTGTTTAAAATACAACACAGTTAAAGATGAAACCACTGGTTTCAACTTTTATTCTTTGAGTGTGTTGATAACAGTTTCACCAAATATAGATTTTTCCCTGTTAACTTTTAATACGGTTCAATGCAAATAAGAGGAAATTAAAGGAAAACTTTGAGAGGTGAAAACAGATTAGTGAATCAGACTTTTGTTCTTTTTTCCCCTAAAATTAATCATCTCATGACCCTTCACATTTATCTGCTGACCCTTTAGAGGGGCCCGACCCATAGGTTGAAAAAAAAACACCAGGTTATTACTAGCTCCACTTTAACACCAACAGCTGCTCCAACACTGAGGTTTTTACATTAATATAACAGTCAGATACGAACAAGACTTTAACGATACCAAGCTAATATTGTTTGGGTACTTTTACTTCAGTAGGATTTTTCATGCAAGGTTTTACTTTACTAATGAAGTAATTTTACACTGTTTTATTGGTACTTAATTATTCAGTAACAACTAACCTCAGCGGTTGATTTTAATTAAGTGATGCTTAAATTTCCACTTAGTGACCTGAACCCTGGAGATATAACATATTCTTGATAGACTTTTTTTTTTTATTTATATTAATTATTAATTAATAATTATATGTAAATAATATATCACTGCATTATTAAAGGCTACAGGCTATACAGATAATGCATGTTTGATTTTGACAACTTAAGACAATAGTTGGTCTACATATTTCTGCTGCTACTGTTTGACGATTTAAAAAGATATTTTAGATAATAGAACATTCATCACGTTTAATTTCTCCTGTGTTTTACTAAATGGGTATGGATCGACATTAATTTAGTCAGTAAGATTAAAAAAACACGCACAATCTGATCCGTTTGGGGTAATCAGATTTATTTGGCATACTCTTTGACATGCAGTTGTGATCCTTACATCAAGTTTTCACAGTACTAAACATGCTGACAGCAACAGGACGAGTCCGCTACATTCATCCGGGTTGGAGTCCGTCACGTGACGCGTTGGAAGCACGAGGCTCTAACTTCACCTTGTCAAACATCATCAGCGACTGTTAGACACAGTTCCATCCAAACAACAACACACCCACACCGGAAAAAACAGCAGCAGCAGCAGCGGGACGCGGGCCGGACCCGGCCGCTGCCGCCGCTGCGGGGGTCCTTCAGGCGGACGAGTTGAGGATGCGGGAGTCTGCGGAGTCGGAGCGCTCCTCGTACTCCTCGTCCGGGGAGTACAGGCCGGGTTTGGGCCCCAGCGAGCAGCCCTCCTCCTGGATGCTGATGCGCTGCTCCTCGGGGGGTCTGGAGGCCAGGATGGCGGAGCTGCGGAACACGGTCCCGCCGGGGCCTGCGGGGGCCGCGGGGGAGAACGGCGACACGTACTGGGCCGCGGAGCGCAGCTGGTACTGCTGCTGCAGCGCCATGGTATTCCACAGAGTCACGTCGTTGTGCACGAACGGGCTCGTCTGGCTGCGCGTCAGCGAGTTGCGCAGCATGAGCGGGTAGCGCGTGGGCTGCGGGAAGGACGGGTGCTGCAGGGGCACGCCCAGCGGCCCGGACACCACGCCCGACGCCGCGTCCGACGTGAAGCGGAGCGACTCGGGCACCCGGAAGGCGGAGCCCACCGACCACTTGGCGGAGGAGGACACCGGGTGGTAGGAGCCCAGCGTGTGCTCGAACAGGTGTCCGTTGGACGGCAGCACCAGGGCGTCCGGGTGCGCGTCCGCGTGCTGGTGCGCGCTCCCGTCGGGGCTCCGGCTGGACAGCAGCACCTCGATGGCCCCCACCAGGTCCCCCCCGCAGCCGCGCAGGATCAGCTCCAGCACGGGCGGCTTGTGGGACGGGAAGATCTTCTTGAGGACCTCCAGGGGGGGCCGGTTGGTCCTGAGGCTGAAGGGCAGGTTGATGGACCCGGCCAGGCCTTCGATCAGCACGCCCTGCTCCCCGGGGCTGACGGGATACTTCTGGGGGCTCTCGGCCTTGGCCTCCTTGTCCG
Organism: Eupleurogrammus muticus; assembly: GCA_036785175.1. Taxonomy (NCBI): domain Eukaryota; kingdom Metazoa; phylum Chordata; class Actinopteri; order Scombriformes; family Trichiuridae; genus Eupleurogrammus; species Eupleurogrammus muticus. Next base: position 24,323,734 of record JAYKQN010000005.1, read on the forward strand.
CGCCGCCGGCCTTGGGGAGGCCGTAGCGGCTCTCCTCCGGCTGGGAGGGGGTGTCCGGCGGCTCCGGCGTGTAGCAGGAGTTGGGTTTGGACCCCTCTGGGGAGCTGGCCGGGTCCTGCTCCTTCTCGCTGGAGCTGCCCCCGTTCTCTCCCCCCGACGCCTCGTCAGGGCCGTCCTCCGCCGCGTCTGGGACAGGTCAGCAGGACAGAAACACGCTATTACAGTAACTACGGTAATAGAACTTTAAATCACTTCTAAGGCCCTGCTGTAGCCAGAATACACCCAACAAAGTATTATCAGCAAAATGTGCCTAAATAAATAACTATCTCCTGAATATAATTACCACATATAAAATGCATTTTATCAACATGGAGCCAATTTGATATACTGTAGGTAGATTATTAGTATTATTACTGCAACAGAATATTTGGCACAGTACAGTACACAGAAAAAAAGGAGAATTTACTAGATTATTCAAATATGTTATTTTCATGTAAGTGATTAAAAGATAAATGGAGCAGAAAGTCCAATATTTCCCTCTGAAAATGTGGAAGTATGAAATAGCGCCACAAGGGTGTACTAAAGTAAAGTACAAGTACTTTAAAATTAAAGGTACTAATTAAACAGTTAAATTCCAGATCCCTTCAGCAGGAGATGAAACATGCATTTGAAATAACAAAGAGTCGTCGCCTACACATCAGCCAGAAAGTGGATTTAGATGTTGAACGACTGGCTGTGTGTGTGTGTGTGTGTGTGTGTGTGTGTGTGTGTGTGTGTGTGTGTGTGTTTGTGTTTTGAGGAATCTGCCGTCGATGCCTTTTGACCACACTGTGCAAACACATCTTCTGTCGCTTGGAAACATTTCAGCTGGAGTTGACCTCCTGCAAGAAATATGGCGATTACATTCGATTCAGGCTGTCCGCCTCTGATTACTGTAATCTTTTATGTGTGTGTGTGTGTGTGTGTGTGTGTGTGTGTGTCAGGCCTGTGATGTGTCTCTAAAAGCAGCTGAGCGGAATCAGGTGGACAGAAAACAAACCTGCAGGTGGAAATAAATCTGAGCGATGATTAACATAAGATCTGCTCAGATGAGTCTGTTTATCAACTATTTAAAAACAGAATAAAACGCTGCACAACTTGGAGAAAAAAAGGGTTTTACACCAACCAGCATTATTCCCCCTAATAAAAAAATAAAAGGGAAGATGGACTAAATCCAATAATAAATCCCCATAATAAAATACATTTACAGTACATTTGTTGGCTAATAGTGATTTATATTTATTCATAGTGACTGTAAATGATGCTTTGCCAAATCAAATAAAAATCTAATCATATTTAGTAATCCATATATATCTAATGTTATGATGATTCCCTTTTAGTGACATTTTTTTATTAAATCACATATTATAGTTTTCACATTTTAAAACAGGATTTTTTAAAATTATTACTTTCCTTGTTTCTTCTAATTTTTCTCCTTTAAGAATGAAATTTTCTTATCGATTAAGTGAGTTTAAAGAAAAAAAATGAAAACCAAACTGAAAAAATAATCCCAAAATATTATAACAATGGTGTCAAAATAAAAATGTTCAGTTAGATGGAGGAAATAAAAAAAAGTTGGACAAGCATTTACTTATGAATCCAACCCTGTATTTTTTGTTTTTGTTTTAGAAAGACCATTGTGTGATAGAATAAAGCAGCTGTGCTGAGGATGCGACGCGGACGCGATTCGCCGTTAGTTGCGTTTTCGTGCGTTTCCTCCGCGATTTCCCCACATTTGCCTTTTAGAAGCACAGCTCCCGCGGACACATTCAGAGCAGCACGTCCCCGCACCCCCCCTTCCTCCTCCTCCTCCTCCTCCTCCTCCTCCTACCTGCGGGCTGCACCGGCTCCGCGCTGCTCCACCTCAGCTCCAGCTCCTCCGTCCTCGGCGGGGCCCCCTGGTTCCCCTCGGCGGCCCCGGCGATGCCGATGCCCGGCAGCACCCTGAGGGACTCCGGGATGAGGCTCTCCAGGCTCTCGTTGGCCTGCTGCCGCCTGAGCGCCACCTGCGCCGCCATGACGCGCTGGCGCTCGATGATGAGGATGCATTTCTCGCAGGTGCAGTCCTTGAAGCGGCAGTAGCGCTTGTGACCTTTGAGCCAGGAGAGCACGCCGTGGTTGCGGCACCGCGCGCACTTGGGCGTCCTCTGCAGCGGGGCCCGCGGCTGGGACACCGGAGCCCCCATGTACAGGTACGGGGACCCGTAGCCGTTCATCGTGTCGGACGCGGCGCGTTTCCCGGGGCGCACAAGTGCGTCTGCGGAGAGGCGAGGCGGGGCGGGAGTGCTGCTGTCACAGAGGTGGAGGGAGCTGCTGGATGGAGCTGCGCCGCTGCACGCATGACAGGCTGAGGAGAGGAGGTGGAGGCGTGGAGTGGAGGATCCACCTTCCCGCCGGCTGACGGCGCAGATACGCATCAGGCTGACACGCACTTATGGAGATGAGTAACCAAACGCTGCCACTCGCGTCAAGGCGCCTGCACGCTGCAAGACATGTCAACGTGAGGCGCAGGAGAGGAGAGGAGGGGGGGGCATCAGATAACACATGTTTCCCTCCGAGGTTCACACAGGTCGAGACACACACAAGAAACAACAAAATGCGCACCGGTAGATTTCCGAGGACGCAACGTTTTCTACAGAAACAGAACAGTGCAACATGAAACAAGATAAGCCCCATCAATGCAATGCATTAAAAAATCCAAATATTTCTGCAAGCTTTAATACAAAAGTGAATCCATGCAACAATAAAAGTCAGCATCCACCCGTTTGCAGATTTTATACGTGATCATTCTAACAATGAATTTTCACTTAAAATAGCATCAAACATATGCATCGAGTCCAAAAAAAACATGTCTGCTGATTATCACATTTGAAATCCTCCAATCTGGATCCATCCCAGATATAGACCCAGTGTGTGAAGCTGCGTTTCCAGCTGTTGGCGTCAGGCCTCACATCTGCTGCTGCCTTCACGCACCCGGACATAACTTCGCTGATTAGGTCTGTACACGTATAAAAAGCCCTGGATGCTGATATGTCCCCTGTGCTGGACTAATAGAGGGCATTGAAACATAACACCGGACAAAGCCGGGGCCCATTTCTGACCGTAAAAAAGGTTTATTCAAGCAAATAATGGGATCCGAGGCGCACAGAAAAGAGGCCGCTAAACTTGCCCACATGAAGCGCGTCTCCAGGGCTATTAAGCTTTTAATTGGAAAATAGCAGAGGAAATTTCAAGGTGACTAGAAGCGGCTTCGCAGTTTGTGCCGGACGAGTAGGTCTGTGGGAGTGGGAGGCGCGGCTGAACGCGCAATAAATTTATTCATGTAAGAGTAAAACACAAAGCGGAATAAAAGTTTACACCGCAGATTGTCTGCTTGTAGCTGGCGTCCAGCCGCTGTGCATGGCTTTTTTTATGCAAATGGAGGAGATGTCATCAAGTAAATATTTATTACCGAACCAATATTTTAATATAAAACTAATTTATTATGCATTTATGATAATTGCTCTCATCACTGTTATTACATAATTTGGATCTTGAAGGATTTTTTGGGACTTATAATTAATATTAGCTACAAACTAAAAAATGGAGCAATATTACAACATGGAGATCTCAGTGTTTCCTCTTCTGAGATTCATCTGAATTGGTTTTTAATCTGTATTTTGACACACAAACTTTAAACTTGTGTTGAATTGTTTTATGTTAAAGTCTCTTTTTTCCCCCTTTTGTACAAAAATAAAGATCTGAACTGACATGAATTGCTTATATATATATATATATATATATATATATATATATATATATATATATATATATATATATATATATATATATATATATATATATATATATATAATGTAAAAGGTGATTTAAACACATTAGAATATGTGATAAGTGAAGAAGAGATAATGTCAGTCATGAAGACAAAATGATGAGCAGACTTTGACATTCGTGGCAATGATCAGAGATCACCCACAGTCTTCTTCTCATTTGCACAGATCATCATCATCATCATCAGGTGAGAACTTGGCTAATTCTGGTTGAATCACCGACACATGGAGGCTGCTGGCTGCCTGTGATTACTGTGCAGACCACCAGGAGCTTATGCTGCATTCAGGACTCCAGCTGTTATCCAGGATAAAACCTCAGCTTCGTTCAGCAGTCAGACGCAGCTTCAGCTTTTATGCGTTTCACCACAGTATTTCTTCATGTCAGGAGTCCAGGGCTGCGGCTAATGATTGTTCTCACCATCGATTCTCTTCTCGATTAATTGATTAAGTCGTTATTTTTTATTTTCACCTGTTTTTATTATATACACCTTGTTTCATCAGGTCCCATGTCCAATGTTTTATTTATGGTTTTATGGTCAGATAAGGTCTCAGGCCCCATTTTATTTTAATAAAATCTGATTGTGTCAATAATTTTATCTTGTGCTGTAAATCACAAAGATTTCACAGATAGAAATATCACCTTTTCCCCAAAGGCCAGGATGCAATAAATGTCCTGTTTTGTCCTCTACTAACAGCCCACAACCCAATTATATATTAGTACATAATAGAAGAATAAAGAATCTGAAGAATATTCAAAGTCTGAGGTTCTTTTATATATATTAAAAAAAAAGGCCTCAAAATGATTAAATCGATGATGTTGCAGATGTACAGAGGAAATGTGTCTCACAGCATTTATGATGAATACTTCCCACATGTGTGGGTTTAATTTGACCTAATGCACGTGATGCTCATCGCTCTGTTTGCACAAACACAGTAGTTCAGTACATGTGGGTTTGTTCTTCCAGATCTTCTCCTCTCAGACAGGGATGCCAGGTTAAAAAGTGAGGACGAGGATCATAGAACCTCTGATGATAATAAAAACCATGAATGAGACTTTGTGACTTTATTTCACTTCTTCCTTTGCCAGTTTTTTTTATATATGTAAATGACTGTTAGATGCATATTTCAGTGTTGTATCTGCAGAAGTAGACAAAAGTGAAAAGAGGTTTGATTTTACTGTGTTCTTCCTATAGTTAAAGTCTGATGCAGAACCAAACCTGCATATAAATAGATTTAGTTAAAGTACAGTTAGTTTGATAATTGTAAAACTCTGACATTAGCACAACATAAAGCCTATGAATTAGCAGCAGAAAAGACTGCACATGTGCGGTGGCGTGTTAACATGGAGGCTAATGCACATAGGCGCCAATTTGCATCCTATGATTAAAAGACCAAAAACACACAAAACAAATGCAACAAAAAAGGAGGAAAATGCTGCAATCTCAAAAAATGATGCAAAATGCACTTTTTGAAAACGTAGCCGTCATCTTTACAATCATTGAAGATAGGCATAGTTGTGTAGCTAATGTTTCAACCTTAGTTTTCAGTCTGAAACTGCAGAAAGTGCAGACTGAGTCCAGGCCAGATGGCGAAGAAAGGAATAAAAAAAAAGAGCAAATGTGAAGAAAAGTGGGTGAATTTGCAGCGTTTTGCTTTTGTAGTTTTGCGTTTCATTGTGTTATTTGGTATTTTGCAGCATTTTTCTTGTGCACTTGTTTTGTAAGTCATTGCTTCGTTTCTGTGATTGCAGCATTTTGCTGCACGTTTTGTCAGTCACTAGATGTAACGCATCAATGATTTGTGCTAAACTTTGTTGAGAATAAGACAAATAAAAGTCATCTGCTTATATCCTTTAAGTTGACTTTTATTTGCCCAAACCAGCCCTTCTACGTTATAAAGTGCTATTTGTTCTCTTGAATTCTTTGATATTTTTTCCCCACTTTTGTCTCATTAAGCGAACACTTCTATATCCCATCATCATAAAACACCAGTCAAAGAAGAGTGGAAAAAGACTGAATTTTCATTTGTCCAGTTTTATTACTATTTAACAATATCAACATTGATTTAAAAAAAGTTCATGCACAAAACATTTAAAGAGAATCCTGCAATTCATTGCAGTCTGGCATCTTTCAGTTTTTTTTAATATATGCATATATAAAGTCAAGCATGTGAGGATAAATGTTCAGTTTGATTTTAGATTTTCTGTATTTTTCATCTTCATTGAGGTTTTACTATTGGCTTATTATACAAAGAGTAAAGTTGATTATATTACATACATTTAAAGTTGTATGTAGGTTCAGGGTTATCACTCGGCATCATTATCTAATCAGATCAACTCGTCGGGTCTGGGCCGCTGACCTCTGCTGAGGGGGGTCATTATCAGGCGCTGATTGGGGGCGTCGCCACCGCTCACGCTTCCTGATTTAAGTCTCCCTGGGGGGTCGGCCCGCTGGGCTCCTACACAGGAATTAGCCGACATCTGAAGCAGCGGGACGGCGTCCATCCTCCCTCTCAGGACGTCTTCACAACTTTCTGGAATTTTGCCATTCATTCATTCATCTGATTTTCAGACACATTTAGAAACTCTAAAAGAAGCGTCTGATATCCATTTACCCATTTTTATTAAATTTGGATGTAATTAACACTTCCACATTTAATCACATAATACAAGAATGTGTGGAGGGGGTTGTTTGACTTGAGACTTATTATCATGAGGCTGTGAAAATAAAATATATAACATATGGGAAGCCAATATTTAGGTAGCTTATCCTACAGTTTTGTGTCTTTACTGTAAAACAAACAGAAGCAATTAAATACTGTGCCAATCTTTTTAATTGTTTAGGGAGTATTAAGATTCTTATTTGAGCAAATTGTGTGAAGTGACAAGTTCTGCATCCAGAATTTCACTTAAAACTGTATTATCAGCTCATAGAGTGAGATGTTCATTGCATTTTGTTCTATACGGTCCCATGTTTGACTAAACTCAATCCACAGAGAAACACACAGAGCATGTATTAAAACTGTGAAATAACTATAACGTAGTAATAAAAGTATATAATAGCCCTGATCTGCAGTGCAGGACATTTTTCTGTTTGTTTAAACCCTCTGAGCCACTTATGGCGAACAGTTCACAGGGAGCAGGTGTAAAGAGAAATGATGGGTAACGTCCTCCGACGGGTTGCGGCGGCGCAGCCTGTTAAGGCGGCTCAGCCCGTCTCGTTCGGCCTGTTTATTGGTGCTCGGCGCTCAGGGCTGGACGTTTATAAGCGGAGCGCCGCGTGTCCTCAAAAAACAAGAGGCGTGATCCCTCACTGCTGTAGCAGCTCCACGAGTCCCCTCCACTATCACACACTGGAAAACTGCTGCAAATCTGCCTCAAATGCAGTAACACTACTGTAAACTATTACAGTAGATTGCTGTATGTTTGATGGTAAATGATGAATTAATTACTGTAATAAACCTGTAGTGGTCTGCTACCGTATTATACTGGTTAATCACCCAATATTGTAAATACAACTTTAATTTTCTCATTTTACAGATCATCTTATACTGTAAATTGACTGAAATCACAGTATTTTTTCCACCCGGACACTTTAAAATTACAGCAACTTTCTGGATAATTGCTGCTAGTTACAGTATTTCTTTCTTTTTTTTTCCAGTGAACTGCATACTGCTACTTGACCATTAGAAGGTTTAATAATATTAAGGGTTCGTTTGACACGTCACTTGGAACAAATGCAATTACTTTAGTTGTAACGATTACTTCCATTAATAATTTTCTACTTAAAAGTCAGAAAATTATGACATTTTGTCCATAACCCTGAAATATTTCTGTATATTCTGATTAACCGTTTTAGATGCAAACATTGTTTTCATTGTACACTGCTGCATATTCTGTGTTTGGCAGCTACAGGAGGAACAGTTTGGACTTCATTACCCAGAAATCCTGTAACACGTCGGATCATGTCACAGCATCAATCCTGTTGATGCTACGAAACAAAAAAACCCCAAAAATGATAAAAGTAAAATAAGTTTTGACTTTGTCTGTGGTTTGTATTCAATGTTTCCTTATGACAGACAACTAGAATAAATTGGTATCTTAATTCTAAGGGGGAAAAAGGACCACTTTATGATTTAATCTGACAAAACTTATTTACATTTTCAGTTTATTCTATAGTCTATGTATGAGATAGAAGCTGCTCATTCCTCATTGTAGGTTCGTTCGCCTACAACGTTAACCAATCAGATTATCTTGACTTTTGAGAAACCTGATTACAAAATTCAGCACTTCTAACTCGACATTGACATCCTCAGTTATTAGATGTGTGCCAAACCGGAGCTCTAAACTCACGGCGTCCTCTCTCTCTCTCTTTCTTCCTGCGCCGCCATCACTCCACCAGGGGAGATGTCACGGCGGGATCCGAGCAGATTTTATTTTTTTTTTTAATCTATTACGCGAGGGCATGATTCATGGAAGCGGCGGCAGCTCAAGGAAAACTAATCCTGTGACACTTTCTCCCCTGCGCTGTACACAGGGCAGCAGCTACAGAAGGACAAGGCAGCGGCGGGCGGTCGCGCTGACAACCGTGATAAAATGGCCTTCCTTAACTAAACTCGTAAAGCACAGGGCAATAAAACTCAATCTTCTGTAAAATCCAATTAAGTCATTATCTGACTGATTGTATCTTTAATTGAAAACAGAAGTGACAGTAAATTTCTGTGATATATCAGGATCAATCGATACTGCTGTACAATCTGGTCTCAGGGGGTGATTTATAATGTCAAAGCCTTATAGGTAACTCCACATTCTTCTCTCTAAAACCACTGGTGGATGAAATTAAGAGTAAGTGCGTTTCATAAAAAAACAAGATGGTCACGTTATTGATTACAACAGATGGGGCAGAATCCAATGAATGTTCCCACAGCGCAGCAGAAAGAAAATACAAGTAATTGTCTTTGTCTGTTTTATATTGTTGTTCCCCGGCACAGCATCACATTTACACTCCATCACTTCAGAGCGTTTTTATTTCCCCTAAAACTTGTAGCGACATAAACTCCAAGACTCCAAATTACTTTTGTTGCTGTCTTATTCAAACACATAACACAAATAAACACTTTCAAAGCATGCAATTTGAAATGAATCTCCATAACGCACACAAGCATAAAACAACACGCGGTGCAGTGGTGCACGGGGCGGCTGCACGAAGGCAGAAGTTGGCAAAGTCCAAAAGTGGGACAACATGGGATCAGTTTCATTAATTCATGAGGAAAAAACAGAAAAAGTTTTTTTTTTCAAGGATAATTGCTGTTATCAACTATCATTAATTAACAGCTGTTTATAATTGTGATCAATTAACAATAAAATAGGTTCTAATTTGCCAAAACTCCATTTTGTCTGAGCAATAGTCCAAAGCAGAAATTCGTATGTAATTTACTGTATTGTAAGACTCAGGCCTGAAGGGGTTAAATATACAATAGACATGCAAATTCTTCTCTGGAATAAACAACGGGCGTTGGCTATAAATAAGCAGCCGGTGCTCATCACACTCCAACACGCCAGAGAGAAGCATGATTCACGTCTGAGCCGCAGGAGGAGGAGCTCCGAGCACGCAGGGAGTCGGACACCTTCTCTGCTTCTCAACTTTTACTTTGCTCGTTTATACCAGAAAAGGCCAAAAATGATGCTCTGGCATCTGGGTGAAAATGTTAGTGCAGATTAAAACATGTCTAGGCATGAATCTGGGGGAAAATGTGTGTGTCATATGATAGGTAACAGGACAGGAACACTAAAAACATTTTTACTTAATTTAGTGCCTCATTTGCATAGCTTGGCCACTCATGTTACTTCTTACATTGTAAAATGTCTCATTTAGTACATTTTTTGTCCATAATTCTCTAACATAAAAGGGAGCTTTTTTTAAAAAAGTTCGTTTTATATACTTCTAAATGTATTTTTATGCTCAATCTTTAGGAAATCCAGGTTGTTCTGCTGTAACAGCATTATAATGACTTTAAAGACTAAGTTGACATGCTTTGGTTTAACTTTGCACCGAGCTGCATTAATGTACTGAACGATGCGTTGTGTGGAATCACCAGTGACTAATAAAGCATTTGCTTTAAACCGCCCAACATCATAAGTCGAGCGTTTGTGTGCATGAACTTGCACATACTTTTACTTTCAAGGCACTTTCTGTTCTGGTGAACTGGATTGAACTTAGAAAGATGGAAAAAAAAAATGAACCAACAACAATTCCCTGTGTTCTCAGTTATCGTCATATACATTTTTTTGTCTCATGAACAGAGACATCAGAGAAACCTGCAGCAACAAATGAACTGAATATTTAGTTTTTGCTCAGATGATTTCACCATGGTTTTTATCTCTTCATTATTTGGAATCGCCATCGACGACGGGGTCGACAGGGAAGTTGCTGGCCTCGCATTCAGCTTTGTCTTCAGAGTTAACCAGGGAGCCGACGGACCTGGAGGTCATGGACTCGTGGCCGGTGGAGACGCTGCCTGATGTGAAGGCTGCAGGGACACAGAAAAGATCCCCATTCATTATTTATGGATTTTTATTATAGAACCCACATTGTACGGTTTTCTGGGTTTTATTTGAAGCTGTGATATGCCCAGGAAGATATTCTGAACTTGTGGTAATGCCAGAAATCATCTCAACTTCCCACAAATCCATTAAGGTCTCTAATATTAGCAGAGGTAAATAAAGACTGGCTTCCATTCTAGGTTATTAGAACCAACATTTTTATATGTCTGAATGCAAAAATATAAGGATCACTGTTTAGGCTATTAGAAAAGCCACCAGATCACTTAAAATATCAAGCCATGGCTACAGTGGCCTTAATATTAAAGTCTGCTAGTCTTTGCTTCCTGCTTTAACAATGCTGGGATGCAAACTTTATTTTTTTATCTTCTCATTCAGCTTAGTGGTGTCACTTCAAAATATGTCTATGTGTCACACTGAACTTAACAGAGGTTACAAACAATTCCTATTGTTACAGCATGGCTGTTAAATTATCTTAATTCCCATCAACGGCTGCTGCCTTGCATCAGGGATTATTAGTATTTTTTTATCTTCATGTGGTGATTTCTTTCCTGGTAATTATATTACAGCAAATATATATATATATATTATTCCTCTGTTATATTTGCTTTATCCCACAATGTAAATTAACAGGAATCACAGTTGCTCCATGTTTCCATCACACATATCTCTGAACAGTAAATGACCAATTTTGTCAATGCTCTGTGTGCATACCATAATGTTATGGTAACTGCTTTTTCAATAAATTAACCTAATATATTATAGGTTCAAATAGACCCAAGATCCACTTTTTCTTTATTTTGCTGTAGTCAGTTTTCTACAAATAGGAATAAAGGCCTGTCTCAGATTTTAAAATTTTTTCCCAATAAAGATTTGTGCCTCAAAGCACCCGAGTAAATAAAGGCCTGGGCCTATATTAGGAAATTTACGGTAGTGTTCCATCTTCTGTCTCAAACTTGTCTCATTGACTGCGATCCCTCCTCTGATCGCTTGATTTGAATGGCTGTGAATGAGCGGCGTGTGGTGACTGCACAGCTGTGACATCACAACTTCACTGACGTCCTGACATCTTTGGATTTTACGTCAGTTTCTGAATACGCGTCGCTTCTTCCTAGATTTAGCGCTTTGAAACACTGCGACATTCTTATAATCAAAAAAGCAATAAAAATCTCACTTTCTACAATATGAGAAAATGAGTAATTTATCTAACTATAGTCCCTCATGAGAATATTTAGCCATTCATTATCTGTTGATTACCCAAATGGGTAATTCCTGCAGCTCTAAATAACTTAATACTGTTTCATGCTGCAGGTGACATTGTGTTTTTGGCAGCTACAGGACAGGAAAAGTAGCTGTTGCCAATTAATTGCTCATTGATTGACTAATCGATTAGTCGTTTCATCTCCCCTCAAGTGTCCATACTAACAGTTACTTAAATATTAGGACAAACAAAATGTGTTTCAGTAAAATCCTCCTAGGCTAAGGTTTACTTGTCAGAATCATGAAAAAAAACATAATGAAAAACCCCTAACTGTTGTCTCACTACAGCAATGTATGTTCATGAATTCCACAGAATAATCAAATCTTTCACAGGTATCGAGCAGCAAATCTTTTTCTTGGATACTCCTCCACGCCGTAAATATGATAAATTCATATTGCTTCGATGATGGCTAGACAGTACAGCAGTGCACATAAAGTAAAAATGTCCACGTACTGTAAGGCGTGTAAATAAAAAGGAGAAGAGAAATACTATAGTGAGACACAAAACAGGAGAGTGGTATCAGCACTTCAGAACAAACGGTCCTTTCTATAAGAGCTGTATTCATTGGATATAAATATGACCGTACGGGGAAGTGAGTCTCACCACAGCTCAGGATTTATAGCAAATTGAATCAGTCAGCAAATGAAAAGACAGTAAAAACAAAACAAAAGCATTACAGTTAACAGGAGAGCTGTGAGCTCTCCTACAGCTGCTGAGGTCCACATGTTCGGCCAGTTAACAGGAACCTCTGCATTTTTATTATTGTGTAATATTTGTATTTAAAGGATAGGTTTGTAATTTTACACGTCTGTAAAACAGTCAGAAGCCCAAATGAACATGTTTATGTGGAATTAGATTGTTTTCAGTCATAACTTCACCTGTAAAAAGCCTTATTTTCATGTATTGCTTATTGCTTTCTCTTGTCCATAGAAATGCAATACAATGAAAACCTGTGCATTTTCTCCACACTGCAAGATGTTCACAGAAAACCTTATTTGCTTTTAACTCATGCGGAATTTTCCTGTATTTAGTAAGAAATTCGCTTGTGAAAAGTGTTATTTTCATGCATCTTTCATGCATAAATTCACAATAGAAATGATGGGGGTGTAATTCACACTTTTTACTACTATGCAATTCTGAAAATACACAATTAGTTAATCTATAAATACTTTGATTATGTGATTGCTACTGGGTATAGTTTGAACTTTCAGGACTTGATTGGTTCTGTTATGGACACATTTCAATTCAGTTTCACTATTACTGATAATACCAATCCCAAATTAAAGCTGTTCATCACAAAAGTATTTTAAAGAATTATGCAGAAAAAAAAAAAAGTATATTTTAAACTTTTGAAGAAGCCTGAATTAAAAATCCTGAAAACCGACTGATCTGCTACTTAAATTGAAAAATTGTTTTTAGCTTGCTTCCATTTGTATGGATTTATTATTATTCAGACATGACTTCTGAAGTAGTCATGTTTCATGCAGTTTTATTTTGCACCCAAAATTATTGAGTGAATAATGAGCATGTTAATTAAAAAATTTGCTGCATCATCTAATATAGTAAAATGTCATGTTTGATATGAAAGATTTGCAACCATTGCCAGATGCTCTCCACGTGAGGACATTTCCTTTTAAATAGTAATCTGAGATATTCCATTTCACAATGTAATTATTAATCCTAGACTGCTTGATATAAATGTTTCCTCAGGCCAGCATTAAACAAGAGCTGACGTTCAATGTTTCCCACAATCCTCTTGACTTGATCGGCGACGCCCCCCTCCCACCTCCCCTCGTCTCTCTGCTCCTCCTCAGCATCGGTGGGAGGGGGGAAAAAGCCGAGTAATTTTTCTCCTCATTAACTTCCTGATTGGTTTCGGACTCCAGTTTTTGCGCGTCTGCAGTTTGTCACCAATTCCAAACTGGCAGCACAATCGTTATTACTAATGTTTGTGTAGCTAAGTGCACCCAAGCTCTGTGGCCCTAACCCCCCCCCCCCCACCACCACCACCACCCCCAGCGATATACTTGTACAGCAATAACAGCGTGTGGGTGGGGGAGGGCCGCTGGGAATTAGCCTGTTCACTGTTAATTCTCCGCCTGTTCATCAGCAGGAAATCTATGGTGTAATTAAAAGGCTGAAAGCAACTGGACGCGTTAGTTTCACCGGGGGACGTTAAATCACGACACGCGGCGGCGGCACAAGTGTTCTCTGCTAGCGTCCCACTGTCCGACCGCTTTCTTGTTTAATACAGATTAATGTCGGGGCACTGACGCAGCGGAAAAGCCATTTTGCTCCAATTAGCCAACAACCACCTGTTAATGACGCTATGGCTATAACCGATGAGGCAATTAATTTGTATTAGTTTTAATGATAATTTGATTAAGAAAATTTTAAGTAAAGAAAAAAGCATGTTCGTGCCAACCAATGGTCAAAACTTAAAATATTTAATATTCACTTTGCAGTGATGCAAAGTTAAGGCAACAAATCCTCACATTTGAGTTGAACCATGTGACATGGACTTTTCAACTATATATATTACGTCAGTAATTTGATGTTTGTGAACCTTTGACAATCTATTTAGTACTCAACGTTTGGTTATTTTCAACAGTGCAACCCATAAGGACCCACAGTTACAATGGTGTAACAAGAATTTTGGTTTAGCCTCTAATGCCCAATGTTGCATATATGTCAAAATCTCTGGGAATAAAAAGTATTATTCTGAAATAAATTTCTGAAATGTTTTCTATGTGGCCCACTTGGTCTATGGTATAACACATAATTTTATTTAGGGATAAATGGGTCTGAGTTCTTATGGGTTAAAATAAAAGACGAGTCACTGAGTACAAAGTTTTACAGTCACTAGAATTCAATATTGTCAAAGCTGTTATACTGTAACACCAATTTCCTGAGACATTTCACACTGAATATAAAATAGCACCTTGGTTTAACACAGAAACCTCTGTAACGGTCTGAGGTCCTCGCTGTGTTTAACAAGGAGACTTTACCTGCTGAGCTTGTTGAAAGGGAGTTTATTCTCATGAATGAACTTTTGCCCTTTTCCCTGTCACTCAGCGCTCTATATAAGATTTCCAAACTATTAAACAGTCTTTGTGTGGAATAACAAAAGGAAGCTTTTTTAACCTCCCACTTGTCCTGTTAAGAGAGCGAGGGAGGGAGTGAATGAAGGTGCAATCATTTCTGCTGCTGCCAAAGAGGGGAACAAAAGCCCAGATGTGAGAGGAGAGGGTAATTCAGTCTGATCCAACGGGGATAAGCTGCTCTCTCTGTGGGTTTCATACTCTACACTCATCCACCGTACACAAGGGTCATGAGGGTAGATAACGCTTAAGCAAATACACACAGTTCTGCATCAAACTGTACTGACGTGAGAGCCTTTAAAAGTTGTATCTTGAGGATCTACAATCGAATGTTCATTTCGAACACTTATTGTTTTTCAGTGTGAACTGATTATCTTTGGTGGCAGAAATAGTAGGATTGTTAAAATGGGGCACTTAACTGAGACTGCAAATTTGTCATGAATGAGCAATTATTCTTACAAAAGGTATATGCACAACTACATACTTCTATTTGTGGGCTATAGGCTTTTCAGTTTGGAGGGAATATCATAAAGGGCACATTTGCCTGTTGTGTGTTTTTATTATAACCTCCACCAAGGAAGTTATGTTTTAGCTGTTTGTCGCAAAATACATAAGTTTTGGCCTGATTTTTGCCAAATTTACAGCAAAGGTTGGCAATGGTACCACGAAGAGATGGTTACATTTTTAGGATGATCTGAAAGAAATCCTGGTTTCTGGATCACTTTAAATGTTTTTGTTTGGTAGCATTACGCTAAATAAACCTTCAAACAGGCGCCACCATTTGGGCTAGTGGTGAAATCTGGTACCCGCAACGCTGGTTTTTTATGAGGACTTTGACTACTGCTATTTTTGTTCCATGACAGTTTGTGAATTTGACAGGTATGATTGAACAACATTGAGTGGGAGTCACAATATGATTTGCTGGATATTCACCTTAAACAGGGTCAGGTTAACACTTGTTATGTCAAAGTCAAGTCTTTCGAAATTTTTGCTGATTAGCCGACGTGCCCACAAGCAGCTGTCTGTTCCGATAGCCTCTGTTGCTAGGGACGACAGACAGAGCGGGCCAACCAGGACCTGGAAGCGGCTCTCCAAACTGACTTACTGGAGCCGCCAGTTACCATGGGTGGAGTATGCCCACATCTCCCTCTCGTGCTCCACTACTGGTATATAAGCCCCTTTCCTGTAGATAAGGTCATTAGTCCCATGTCATCGTCCTCATACCTCTCTGAGCCCTACCGGCCGATCCCCCTCCGCCCAACCCAGATCGTGGACGGCCACCCTGCTTTCTCGGTCCGACTGATTCCGGACATGTGGAGCAGGGGGCAATGATTATAGTTTCTGGTGGACTGGCTATGGCCCAGAAGAACGGTCGTGGATCCGGATGATCCAGATCCGGATCTCATTCTGGACCTCTCACTAATCAGTGACTTTTATGAGAATCACACAGATAAGCCCGGTAGGCTGTAGGGGGGTACTGTCACAGCCTCAGCTGTGACTGAGTTGAAGTGGTTTTTCCTCTGTGTCTCCCTGGTGTGTGCCCCTCTATTCAGTGTTGGAGTCCTGTTCTGAAATTAGCCTCATTATTCACAGCTCCTAAACTCCGGCTCTCATTCCACTCATCGCCAGAAAGTTCCTGCTTCATTGTTGGTAACGTATGGTTACTCGTTGCTTGCTACGGCTTCTGCTACTACGTCTCTGTGCCACGATCTTTCCCATAACTTCCTGCACCAGTTCTGCCTGCTCCACCGGACTCTGTCTTGGATTTGACTCAGTCAACTTCAGCATTCCGGTTCTGCTCCGTTCCTCCTGTGCACCCGTCTGTACCGGACCTGGTGCTCTGTCTCCTGTAGTGTCCTCCCTGCCAGCTTCCGCTTTTCACTCGCTTTAGAGCAATAAAGACTTTGTTTTCCACCCACTTCCGCCTCTGTCTGTGTCTGCTCTGGGGTTCAGACTACAATCCCTGACACTGGCTGGCCAAACCCCCTTTTCTGTCTCTTTACTATCTATAAAGGTAAAAAGCCCCCCACACAATATGACATTCCGCGTGAAAGTTTATTCTTGATCTAGGATGTGGGTAGTGCTTGTAGGACAAAAGTAATTTGAACTCAAGGTCTGTTAAGCATCTTTTTGCAGTTTTCAACCAAATCTCACGGTCTTCACTGTTAGAATTACCTCACTGTGACCGACTTACTGGATGTGTCTGTGCTGTCCAGGGACAGAAGAACTTAATGGAAGCCATTATCAAGGGAGCAAAAATTCAATGTTTGGAATGAAGAGTTGCCTGTCACATGACAAGGTTAGCCTGGGATGAAATGGCTCCCATTAAAATGATACGAGCAGTGTCTAAAAATGTCCCTGGCCAGTTTGAGAAGGTCCCATGTGGGTCCGACTGGGGACGGCCCTCGTTTAGGTGGATGCTCCCCCTTTCTGGAAACAATATGGGTGTCTGGCTCCTCATCATCAGGCCAGGAGCAGGACTTAATGACCCGGAAAACTCAGTCAAAGCGCAGACAGGCAGGCTTTAAATACTGAGCACTGAACAGTGGAGGCCCATGCCACTCCGCTGATGTTCACACCACAAACCTTCACACTCTGTGTTGAATCACTGATCATGTCCGACATGTTTGCATCTCAACTCTAAGTCCATGATGTAACTAATGAGGTTAAGTCACTGGATTCCTTAAGTTGAAAAACATACAAATAAAAAGTAAAAATATCTGTGAAAAATTTACTCAGATGTATCTGCACCACACACACACACACACACACACACACACACACACACACACACAATACTCAAGGCAAAGCACACTTGCTGCATACTGGGGTAGAAGTTTGTATACACAATCACATTTTTTGGAGAGTAAACCATTTCTGACACCATTTCGTTTTGAGGTTGTAGAATCCAAATTTGTAGGAGAATCTACAGTGACCACAACAATACAATACACAATTTTAATTGGATTGAAACATACTTATAAATATAATCATTTTTTTGCCAAGTCTGTTCCAACAGACCCTGAAAAAATCCTACACTGTACCTTTAACACAGTTTGTCTGGTATTATCAATTTCAAGGTGAAGCTCCATGTTTGACAACTTATCACCTTTGCTCTTACTAGTCTTTTCAGTTGCTGTGTGAAAGTAACTGAGATTATTGATGTGAAGCTTTTATTTCCAAGTTTCAAAATTTAGATATTAAATATTTATACACCTCATTTGCTCTTAAGAAATAAAAAAAGATAAGGATTTTGAAATATTGCTGCTCCCAGAGAAGCCAAACGCTACAAGTGCCGACACAGAAATGTGACCGCAGCTCTTACAGTAAGTCTGGAGTAAATCAGAGCTACTACTACTACTAATTTCAAGCCACATCGAACACCTTCATCACAGAAGTAAATAAAGAGTCAAATAATAGTTTTTGCATCATCATAAACACGACTACTCATTTTATTGTGCGTGATGTAAAATCTTCTGCGGATTTCTCATTCTCATCTCTCCAATGAAGAGCCGTTGAGATAATTGTTCAAAAAAAGAAGGGGATGCAGTCCCTTATGCAGCCATTAGCAGGGTCAGAAAACACTTAAATGCTCATTATTGGTTTTGCTCTGGAGCTGAAGTGAGTGGAAGCGCAACGCCGGCTGACAGAAGGCATCGGTGTCGGGGTCAAAGGCTAATTAAGCAGAGAGGAACCTTTGCTCCTGCATTGTTAACCAATCTGTCCCCGGTGAGGATGACTGCCGGGGAGGCGTGACACGGCCCTCGTCCCTATGCTAAATCTCCATCTCAGCTACTGTGCACCATCAACTCACAAAATGACCTGTCAGTCCATCGTCGGGCTTTTTGACGCGATCCGTCGAAAAGTTATGGATATGCAATAATGAGCTGAGGCGGCCGATCAATATCCGCGTGACTTTTCTATCATTGCGTTTTAAACAAGAGATTCATTGTGAGTCGACAGGGTAAGAAAAATGCCAGAGTAAAGGACACAGGAAGAGTGAAATATATTGCTATGGAAAGGAGGACGCCTCCCGCGGGTGCTAAAGCTGCCAAATGTGTTTATCCAAGTCGTTGAGCTGTTTCAGAGAGCTGCCAAGACAACGTCATTTGTCAATCTACGCAGAGCTGCCCCTGCTGCTCAAAACAACGCAGGAAAAGTGACTACAAGAGCGTGATTAGGAAGGAAGACACCCTAACTGAGCTGAATATCTTTTACACACTGTTTGTGTCAGTAAAATGACTGACATTTAACATGAAGGTGAATGCATGGTGGGTAAAAAAAAAAAGAATTTTAAAAGTTAGGGTTAACTTTTAATTGAAAAAGTTTTAATCTTAGCAGCATTTAATATGTTGCATCAATGCATGCAATGCATTATTTTAGTTGATTCATTTTGTTAGTTAAGAGACGTTTACCCAAATTAACAATTTGGTTGTTTTTATTTGTATAGGCCAAAATCGCATATTTGCCCCAATGGGCTTTACAGTTTATAAAAAAAAAAAAAAACATTAAACCCTCACATCATACTAAAACTATCAAAAAACCAGGGGAAAAACAAATCTTATTTTAAATTAGATTAAAAAATGTAGACAATTCTCTTTCTAGACACAAAAATAATCCATTTAACAATTGTTTAGTGTCATCTGTGGATTATCCAGAGTAACAAGAGACACTAAAAGGTTATGTGTTGAATCAATGTTCAATCTTCATCAGAAAGAGGCAGAAATATCAAAACCTGGGCAAATAAGACACAAAACTATGTGCATGGCTGGATATTTAAAAATACCATGTTCCCAGCCAATTGTGTTTTAATTCAAGTGGCCCCCAAATATGTCAATGTTTTCACATGCTTTTTTGCAGCCGATATTAAAAACAGAAAATGATTAAGAGCTCACAGCTCAAAGATTCAGTTTCCACTTTTTTCTTAAAAAATGACTCAAGAGGATTCATCTATTATCAATCGAGTAGAAAATTCAATAGTTGCAACTATTTGACATGGGTGACAGTGTAATGTAGAGTGGATGGATGTCAAAAGCAGTTTAATTTCTTCATTCTGCAGACATCTTGACACTGGACTGTGAGAGAGAGAGAGTGTGTGTGTGTGCGTGTGTGTGTGTGTGTGTGTGTTATGGTGTAAGTGAGAGACCGAGCGCTGGAGGACATAAACTACACAGCCCCGGCCATTTAATGTCTCCACAGCCCCAGGCCTGTGTTAATGGTGGTGTTGTACAACACATTACAACGGTGCTTGTGCCCTGAGCAGACAATTACACTGGTATTTAGTCCACGCACAGACCCACGGGCTATCTGGGCATTTAGCAGCACAGCAGGGTGGAAAAAGACAAGCCGACAGAGCGGGAACGTCCTCAATCAGCCGCGGATTCAAGCAGGGCCTGACAGGCTGCAGCCAGGTCACTTCTTATATACATACAGTTTGGATATAGCTCCAAGTTTAGTTTACATTATTCCTGATGAATGGAAAAAAATATATTTGCCTAGAGTTTATTTAGAAGGCTGCTAGTTTATATAAAACCACTGTTTAAGAAGCATTTGACTTAATTTACTGGAAACCAGCTTTTAACTTCAAGCTGAAATTAGTAACAACCTTATATCCAACCAATGTTAAACAATTGAGGTTTTAAAATGAAAAAGGATGCATGTAGTAAAGAACATAACGTTTTCTGGTCATTTCTTTTTCTCAATACAATACAGAGAACGTGTGCTGAGACAAGTGACGTATGACCGTGTATCAGTGAAGTGAAACTGAAATGAACTCGGGCTGCTACATGACATGAAACAGCACTTCCTATGAGAAGGTCACCTCATGAGTTAGAAGTACAGATTTGTTTCAGGCTTAATAAATCCAGAAGAGTGAGAAGCCTCTTTGACGTCTCTGGAATGAGTGTATGAGAGAGTGCGTGCGTGGGTGTGAGCGAGTGTAAGTCGAAGTAATCCGATCTGAAAGCAGGTAAAGCCCATTTTTACACACGAAACAAAGAAACTTACTGACGCCAATCTCTCCATCGTTTTTTTTATTCTGCTTCTTTTGTTTTTTCTCTCCCCCTCCAGAGGAGGCAGAGAAACCCGAAACGACAGACTTTATACGCAGTAACTCACTTTGGTGTACAGTACGGTATGGATTGAAGCGGGCAAAATCAATAGAATATCATCTAGAAAGATAGTAATGGATTTCTAACTTAATGGGCTCACACAGGTCTATCGATTAGCAGGATTAACATCTGCAATACCTCAACAATCTGATTTGCATTTAAATTACTGTACGCTCAGTGCTGACACCAATATAACAAAAACAGACAAACGTACAGCCAGCACAGCCAGGGTCTGACTCTAGTATAAATCTGGTTTTCAAAATAAGTTAGAGGAACGTAAAAAAAAAAAAGTTGCTGCAGTGGCAGAGCGGCTTGCAAACTTCAGGCACTTTTTGAATTTTTTTTTTTTAAAGTCTAGACAAGGACAAAAAAAAAAAAAACGAACATAAACATTGGCAAACTCGGGCTCGAAGCTCGTCTCCTGTAAGACTGAAACAGCCATAACTCTTTTGGGGCAGCTCATCTGAGCCTCCCCGGGTTGGATCCCGGTGAGGAAGCGGAGTGGAGAAACAGTGTGTGCGTTTCTCTGTGTGTGTGTGTGTGTGTGTGTGTATATATATATATATGGAGGGGGGACAGTATGAGGTGAGATGTTGGGAGGGCAGTGAGGTGGGGTGGGAGTTTGATGGACTGCGCTGTCACCTCCCGCCCGGCGATTTACGGCGGCGGGGCTGCTGACGAGCGCGGGGCAGTAAACAGGCCGGCCGGGGGCGTATTTCACAGGGAGCTGGCTTTTATGAAGAACACCAGGACGGCTCTCCCCACAGCTCCGCCCGGACCGCCGTGACGGATGGAGAAAGACGCATGACAAGCTTCATCATTGTTTGTAAATCTTAACTGTTCCCGCTCACTAACTCCAGAAGGCAATTTTGCGGAGACAGCGGGGCCTGCGGAGGGGGGGGCGGAGGCGGAGGCTGAGGGGGGCGGGTGGCGAGAAGGAGGAGGAGGAGGAGGGGGAAAGGACAGCGTGGCACTCCTGAAGGTTATTTGGATCTCTGTATTTGGCCAACTGATTAGCCCCATCCTGGGAGGGAGATAAATCTGACGGCGGCGCTGTTTGGCAGCCAGGTAGAAGGGGAGGGCAGGTAGGCTCAGACCGGTCCAGAGCCGCATAACATGTTCAAAGTTAGACCATTACAGGATTACCAGGAGATGTGGCTGAATTTCCAAAATGACCAAATAAACCAACAATGGCATAATTCTGCGTGAGCTTAATCCTAAGACATTTTTCAGATTGGTCAGGTCACAATTAAAACTGAACTGTCAAAATGCAAATATAAGCAGTTACTGCAGCTTGTGATGTTTGGAGGGAAATTAAATTAGTCAGGTCCCATATATATATATAAAAAAGCAGAATAGCTCTTTGGAATAGACTGACTTTTGCAGCCATGCCACAAATAACATTACGTGATGCTCACGAGATCAACACTTTGCCAAGCGACACTGTAATCCAGCTGATAAGATAGAAATCTGCCCAGGCGAGCCGTCCAAGGCTACAGTCCACGATGTGCTTACGTACAGGTGTCTCACATGTTTCAAAAAGATTAATACAGAGGCACTTCCAAAACAGGGTTTTTGTAACAGTAGCAGCCTTTATCTATAGAGATAAAAAAGCCACCCACATACTGGACTAGACGTTGGTTGAACCAAGTGTTTATATTTCGTTTTGATAAGACAAATCAAATGGATGTCCGTCTCTTTGAGCTCCGTACAACAGGATAACCAGAACAAATTTCAGATTCCTCTGTATTTTTTAATTAACTCTAATTAACTCTGATCTCTGCAACAGCAGACTCATTGAAGTTCTGAGAGATCTTTTATAGTCATTGAAACCCCATGTGATTTTTTCTCTCCTCCTTCCAACTATCACTGTTTTCCCCCATAATTGTGCCGGTAATATTAATTGTGTAGAAGGAGGATTTAAGGATACGCCCAAACTCAAGCTCAGAACAGTGGTTCACTTCTAAAAGTAGATTCCTCCTTTACAAGATATATAGTGGTCTTAAAGATAGATAACAGAGTCAAGGTGTTGCATGCCTGCTTCTGTAGCACATTGCAAACAGGTTTTTTTTTTCTACAGACAACTGTAGATTTTCTCTACCCTTGTGTTTTTCCCCCACTAATACTTGCTTCAATCTAGTGAAATGCATGCTAGATTTATCACTCCATGCCTCCCATTGAAAATTACTTATTTGATTGCATATATAAAAACCTCATTCTTTACCATCCGTCTCTTCACTGCCCAATATATAAAAAAGGTGGGGTTATATAAAGTAGTAACCCAACATGCTTTCTTTTGAGGTCACAGGCTTGGGGAAAATAAAGCCATTAAAACCACAGAGTTGGGAGGTTTGTTTCTAGGGTAGAGAAGTGGACCACCCGCTGAGCGTGTTGTTGTGATGTAATGGAGCATGGCGGCTCTCAGCAGGGGGCTGACGTGGGACCCCCACAGGAAACGGACAGGTGAAAGTCAAAAACAAATACAGGAGAGATGCGGGGGTCTTAGGGATAACGATGGTGGTGGTGTCAGGAGCCTAATTCCCTGAAAGGAGGATGTTGACGCTGCACCAGTGACACTCTCCCCCCTACATCCCTTTAGAGGCGAGTAGATATACGCAATATGTGTTATGGCAAGTGAACCATTTTACACATTTCCAGGTCTATAGGTTTATTCTGGGGCTCTCATTGCAGGAGTATTTGTCCCATTCCCGCCAGCAAAGAGCTAAATGGGGCAGGCTGCTCTCTGCCACCACTTATTCAAGTGAAACACCAGTGTTGAAAAAAAAAAAAAAGTTCATTTTTATATGATTAAGACTTTAAGTGAATATCACTTGCAACTTTGATCAAACAAAATTATCCTGCATGTTGCTGGTGTCATTTAGGATAATTTAAGCAGATTGTGTTATTTGTATAGACAAAAAAAAGCTTGGACTAGAAATAGTAATTGGGGATCGCTGCAGCAAAACATGTTGTGCTACACAAATAGTTAAGTAGTGGAGGCCTTTTAAAAAGAATAGGTAAGGACTTTTATGTCCATTCCTCCTAATGCACAAAACGGAACTGATGCCACTGTTCGGGCAAACTAACAAGTTCAGCACTTAACCCAAAAAAGGGTTAAGTTAGGAGTCTCTAAATGGATGAGTTGGAGTCTTTTCACACTTTCATATGAACACTATGGTACTATGGTTCCCCGTTCCCCGTTCCCCGTTCCCCATACACACACCTCACACACACAACCAGGAGAGCCAACTGATGGTGTTAACCCTCTGGTGTCACTCATACAAATGGCCAGGCCTCAACAGCTCACTTTTATAAACTAGCCTGGCTGATGAGCTACAGCTGGGTGAATGAGCACAGGTGCCCTCAATAGCTCCTAATGAGGAGTGTGTGTGTGTGTGTGTTTGTGTGTGTGTGTGTGTGTGTGTAACCACATGTTTAACTAGACAAATGAATGAAAACCCATCATATAACCGAACATAGGAAGTTAATTATATATATAAATACCACAATAAGAGCTAGGTTGGTTAGTTAGGAAAAGCTGCACAGACAAAGAAAAAAAATACTTTCTAACCTAATTCAACAATCTCATCCCCACTGAACATGATCAGTCCTGTTTATTTAACACATTTAACGATGCAAATCAGATTTCATACTTGCAAACCAAACATGAGCATGCGAGAGCATTCTATAACAATGGCGATTTAAACTGACTTGTGCCATCTGACGTGCTCTAAAACAGTGAAGTGGAGCAGGGAGAGGAGCTTCTAATTTGCAGCAGCGTTCAGTCTGAACAGGCGTTGCCAATCGGCCGTCTGCACTGTGCTGGATGTTCCCTCTTATCTCAGCCTCATTTTGCATGCATTCTCTGCTAAGTACCACAGATGCTTTACGGAACATATTAGGCAATACACACAATTTTATTTACCCACATGAGAAAGGGCAGAAAATCCAGGCAACCAGAGCCATGCTTAGCTGAGAGATTCACATCTAAAAAAAAGAGTAGAGTGCCAGAAATCCACGGCTGCAGGCTCTGAAATCAGAGATCAGATCTACTTCATCTCTAAACAACACGAAAAGAAACAGAGCAGCACTGTCAGCTCATTAGGTTGTTGTAAAGTTGAGTAGAAGTAGGAATACTGTCATCGTGGAAACACTCAATGACAAGAAAAAGGCACCTTTTCACACAAAGTGCATCACATATTTTAGAAAAGAAAAGTGCAAAAGATAGGCACTGAGGTCTGGCTACTTCTGAAGTGGAGATCTGATGGGACATGCTGCTGCCTGCTGCTGTTTCTGAGGGAATTAACACTTAACTAAACTCTCACACCAGGTGATATGAGCCTTTCACCGGCTGGAAAAGTTTATTTTTGTAACTTTGTAGATTCAAATCATTGATTTTTCTTTTCTGCCATAACGCTGGATCATATATAACAAACTCACTTCCTGTTAACTTCAAATTAAAAGCATCGGTTTACCCTAATACCCTAATGTATTTCACTGAAAATGATACAAATATTACCAATTTTACATTCCTCTATATCACATGTGAACTAAACATACAGTATATTTTCTTATTTAATCACCTATTTGATTGATTCAGGTATGTCAGGTGTTTGTTTTGTAGATTCCACATTACACTATCGACTGGAAGCGAAAAATACACAACAAACAAGCAAATATTGTCCAAAAGTCATGTTAAAAACAAGGTAATGCAAAGTGAGGGCGTGAGGCTCCATCAAGGGGGGCGCGTTTGACCTCGGGGAACATGCTTTTTTTTATTTAGATTTTTTTTTACGGTCCTAGAATAAAGTGCAATTGCACCTCCACTACATTAGGGGGCAGTGGCGCTCTCATTGGCAGAGTGTGTGCAGAGAGCATACAGCACAGAGTATGAGTATGAAGTGTAGACACCAAGTGTAGCAGACCCTCAAGTGACGCCATGAAAACATATTTAACAGGGATGAGAAGACAGGCGGAGAGAGACGGAGATAAAGAGACAAATGAAAGTCTCCCAAAGCTAAGACGAGGAAATATGACGAAGCGTCTGTAGCGCTTGGTTCACTGAGAAAGACCGGTGTGTTACTGAGTCTGAAATGTTGGAGACAAAGAAATTAAAGACATTACACCACAATCACTGATAAGATGATTTTATGTAGTTTTATTTTTCAGTATCATATGGTTTGACATGGTCAGTCATAAATCGTTTAATTAAGGATTTATTTTAATTTTGAATTTCAGATGCACTTTTAATCTTTTCTGTTACAGTTAATAAAGCTATTCTTTGTTGTAAGGTGGTTATTGATTAATTGATTATTTCTTTCTTTTTTTAATCTCTTATATGTTATTGAGGATACAGTGTTCCTTATATGAGGGGGCGTAAGATGTTTTCTTCTTCCATAGGGGGGGCGTGACAGAAAATAATTGAGAAGCACTGCTTTAACCACACTGTTGATAAATTCTGGGTAAAGTTGTGTTTGTATGTGTGTGTGTGTTTCACTCACTGGCTGCCATCGTCTCAGAGTAGTTGTTGCTGTCGTTGTTGTAGTTGTTGTCCTCCAGGGTGAAGAGTTGCGGCACACAGGCGGTGGAGTTCAGGCCCTGGGCGAGGTAGGTGGCCGCCGGGTAGTAGGAATGCATGCGGTACTGAGAGATGTTGTGTCCAGACAAGCGGTTGTCGCCGTGGGGCATCGGCTTGAGGCGGGAAAAAACACAAAAAAATAAGCATTTTCATACACTGAGGGGGAAGAAGTGTCTGAATATGCTTCATTTAAAGACAACGTCCCAGACACCTCAGGCCCAAATAGTCAAAGTGTTCCTTAAATCCACCAAAGACTCCTTATTTAATGACGTTATATTTGGTTAAAGCTTCATAACTTGTTGGTCATTCATTAAAAAGAAAAGGGCTACAGTTCTTTTTTCTGCAAGAAAACAATCAAGGTCAAATCCATTAAGGCCAATGACCTATCACACATCTGGACAGCAACTGACAATTATTTTAAATATCAATTAATATGTGTATAATTATTATTATAATCCAAAAAAAATGTCCCAAAAGATAATTATTCAATATGTTCAGTTTCCATTAATAGACGACTGAATGAAAGAGAAAAAAAATACACATTTGAGAACCTTAACCAGATACTTTTTGCATTTTTCTTCAAAAAATGCCATAAATAGATAGCAGATAACTAATTAATGGTAAATGGTTAAAAACGCTTCACAGTAAGTGTAAGCTGCCCGCACATCAGGAAACTACTGATTTACACACCGACGGCACAAGCCATTAATTAATCAATTATCTTGTCAACTAATCACTGCAGCTTTGCTCTTTATTTGCATGAAATGCCATTTTTCTGAATGAAAAATGGATTTTTATTCTACAAATGTAAACCCAAACAGTGTGTCACCCCATTCACTCATGTTCAGTAGCACAATCCTCTTAATCTGACATCCAATCTCTCACGGGAAACACCTCAACGGCCTAATCTGCCCGGAAGAAACAGAAAGAAAACACGCGTGAGGGAATATTTATAATGTTTCCCGGGGACGCGGCCGCTTCTAAAAACGAGCGGCAACACACGGCGCTGCCTCTCTCCAGTCCTCTGAAAACTTTAAAACGAGCTGTCTACTCAGCAGCAAGGCCGCCTCGCGGAGGGTTTTCAATTTCACTTTTATGGAATTTGATTTCTGTCAGCCTGTAATACGTCACCCGTATTGTCCACACCATCAATTTTCCGACAGCTTTATAAACTGTTATTTAAGCTACACTCAGCTCTTGTATTAGACTGTGAAAAATACAATAGAGATTGGAGTCTGGAGTCGTGGAGGTGCACTCAGCTTACGTTTCGCAGGACACATAGAGCACCAAACAAAAGCTGTCTCGGTGAAGAGTTGCTCAGAAAAGGCAAGTTTCGTCGTACATGGACACAGGAAAATCTGCTGTCAGTGTGATTTCATATAAATATCATATAAAGCTCTCAGTGTACACTGATAGGATCATACCATTTAAATTATACCTTAAACCATTATATCAAGGGTGAATTTAACCAATCATAAGCTTTATAAACTGTAATTAATGATTATAGTCATAATCAATTAATGTGTTGACTATTTTATGGATTCATTGTTTTGTTTGGTTTATAGTAAGACAGGAAATTATGAAAAATGTCAACCACTGCTTACCAAATGCAACTTGAAAATGCCCGTCAGTTTCAACCCAAAGATTACTATTTATACTACTATTTATTACTATTTATGGATATGGAACCAAATATTTGGAATATTATTACTTTTAATTTAATTTATATCACTTATTGATCTTACACAAATGACTAAATGCCCAACTCTTATTGCCACTCTATATATATATATATATATATATATATATATATATACTGTATATACAAGCAACCTGTCACAATTGAAGATCTGATAAGTCCTTGAAAAAGCCAGTTTCTCCACAAACGCAGCGTTATGACACCACAGCATCGGTAGACAAACAAACGTCAAATCACACTATTTGGCACAGGTGACAGAGTTTACGTCATGGGCTGTGGACAGAGAGCGATTGCTGGCTACCAGATTGACAACTTAGTGACGTCAGCGACGCCAGTCACGCTGAGCAAAAGTGCAATTATCTAATGGGCTGAAATATGAAGGAGTAGATATGAAGGAGGAAAAAAAAAATCTACAGTACTTTTCCCCTCAAAGTCATGGGCTAACCTGCCGACTCCTGGGGGGGCTTGCTTACCTCCCTGAGAGGGCCTGTCCTCTTATCTGGCACCATCTCCTGTCTGGAAGCTCTACCCCACCCTTATATTATCATCCTCCACCTGCATGGCAGCCAAGCACCACTGAGTGCACAGGACAGAAGTGAAGGAGGCAGATGGTGCGACGCTGATAAAGACCAGTGTACAGGAAAGAGCTGCGAGACCCCGAGGAATCACAATATCCTCACCATCACTAATGTAACCCCCTAATCGAATTAAAGCAATGCATTTTTTTGCATTTGAGAATTACAATTTTCACACGTGACAATTTTAACCAGACTGAAAGAGAATAATAAAATAGTACATTTCCAGTTGACCAAATACTTGCATATGTTTTATTGCACAATGCAATGTAATTGGTGCATGGACAGCATCAATCAATAGTAAAATATTCATTTTAGATTTCAGTGAAGTAATAAATGTTGAATTTACTATAGATGGAAAATAAATGATTTTTTTTTATGTTTTGAAAGATGCACTTGCAGTAAAATAGAAAGATAAATCTGATAAAACATTAAAAGAAACATCCATTACAGAACAGAGTCAACTTGTCGGTGATATCTCCCGTTAGTAACCCGATGCAAAACTAAAAAATATTGAGTGAAAATGTACATTTAAACAATTTTATATATTTCATTAATTATATACATTTCCATATATATATAACATTTAAAACTGATGTTATGATGTGCCAAATACACAAAAGAGACTAACGAACCAGCTTCTGTCCTGATAGATTAATTAATTAGATCATGTAAATATGTGCTTAGCATTAACAATGGAGACAAAAATAAATGAGTAACTCACTTCAGTTGTGGATGCTAAAATTGCAGTGGAGTCTATTGAATTGTGCAGGTTCAGGACAGGTAAAGGAGACAGGAGAGATAAGTTATCCTTGTTTTTTTAACCACTGGAGGGGTGCTGACAAAGGTACAAAAAAACTAAGTTCAACCACTTATTTTACTTTTCTAAATAAATGTCCACATTCATGCATTTGTTTTACAAATTGTGCAACTGTGTTTGTGTCACCGAAAACTCCGAAGACTACTCCAGTCTGTCATCCTAAAATAATCGACTCTTTCCTGCAAATACGAAGAAAGCGGCGCCTGAATTTGAATAAGCGTCGCACGTAGCCCCCTCAGCCTGACAACTTCACCGAAAATATCATAAATCACTAAGGAGGATGGCTAAATTATGCTAAAGAGTGCTAACTGATTAGCATTAATGTGCTCACTTTCTCCTGCGGGCGCTGAGGCGTAGCGGTTTGTTCCGCTGCCAACAGACAATACCATTAACCTTTGCAATTCAGGCTCCGCCGTGCGCTGACAGGTTAGCGGAGGCAGTGACCCCAAAACTAGATGTTGCTACTGGGGGAACTGAGAGGAGGGGTGGTGGTGGACAAACGTTTATCTTAAAAAAATAATAATAAAAATAAACCACCTCATCAGGGATCACTGAAGAGTTATAGATCTAATTTGCTTCATGCACAAGCTCATCTGATACAATGGAGATACATCAAAGCATAAATCAGTGTGAATATACAGATGTGTGTGTGTGTGTGTGTGTGTGTGTGTGTGTGTGTGTGTGTTGCAGGTACCGGCTCCCCTGATGTCTCACTAAGTTAGTGCCATAAGTGCCACCATTAAATCAGACACTCTCTTCCATCTCAAATAAAAAAAACAAAGGAACAAAAGTTAATATAAATTACTAACAGATGTGAAGGAAATGATGTACTTCTACTTTCCACAGATACAAGTGAATTTCCTCCTTTCTTTGTTTGTCAATCAAATTGACCTTAATTCAGCACAAAGGGCGATCAGTAAACTTCTTAACACATTGCTTTTGTCAGTAAATGATCTGTTGTGTATTGTTTTATTCATTAGCACAGACCAGAGGCCTGAGGTGACACTTTCTCTTACTGAGAGTCCTGGAAAAAATAAAAAAAGTCTTTCATGGTTACAGCTTCTCATAAATGACTTCTGATGCTGTTTTATTTGCTTTGTACTTACAATACAACACCAGTTTGGCCTCTAGGAGCTTGTGAGTTAATTTGATTCTAAACATGGACTGCAACTGGGTTTGAGGTATTCTAAGAAAATGTTTTAATGAACACATGCCAACCCGAAAACAGATTTGAGATCCTAATAATATACAGTATTTCCACGAGGGAGCTACCAGCTGCAACGACCCTGGTTCAGTAACTTTACAGTTTTCAGGTTTGATGAAGACGCAACATTTGTGATTTATATTATTATCAAACATCCGTTAGTCATAAAAATGCAAAAGGTATTTTAATTTGTTTGCTTCTACATTCATGATGATCATTAGATAGATAAAGTGCAAAGATTCCTACATGCTGTCTATTGCTGTGACTGATTATATCTGTCTGGGATTTAATATTATTGTGATAATGACTTGAGAAGGTGGCAGAAAAGTCAACCTTGTTCATGCTAAAGTGACTCAAAGCTCATAGCTAAACAGCACTTTCTGTGGCATGAAGCAGCTTAGTTGTGAAGTTCCCTCTTTAACACACACACACACACACACACACACACACACACACACACACACCAAATCCATCTCTTTAAACACAGGGCAGAGTGTGTTTCCACCTTATTTTTGAACACTCAGGTGATTCTCACCCTTTCAAAGTAAAAGCCATCAGTTTTCCTACCATAGCCACTCTATGTACATGCTGTGATGTACCATGATCACTATCACAATAGTAGAGGATTTTAAATTGAAATATATTACATGTTTTACACTTTTTCTGGGTTTTTCTTGAGATTTTGCTATGAAAAATGAAATATATCTGTGGTTTTAGGTACCAACTATCAATATAATTTATATCTCCTCTCTCAAGCTTCTCTGTGGAGCTCAAGAAAGATCAGCTCACTCCCTGTCTGTCTTATTAATATTAAATCTGATTTCACTGGCTATGAATGGGTATATCTGTATTGTTGTGACATCACAACTTTACAGAAGTCTTGATGGCTTGTTTTAAGGCTGTGTGCATTTTGTCTGTGGATTGAGACATCAAACAGTATTTTATAGACACCTAAAAACTCAAACCTTATTTTCTACTATAGGGGAGCTTTAAATATTGTAAAATATCGATATTATTGTAGTAATGTTTGAATACCCACAACATGTGAGCATTTGTTTGGGTCAAGTTAAGGTGATAATAATGAGATTGTAAATTGTAATGTAGCCTGAAATGTGCACACGAACACACACACACACACAATAAAATTGATAGCACTAAAATCCTCCAAAACAAGACAAAGCGGGCCCAGCATCAACATTCTTCACAAAATACTTTAGACACACACACTAATCTGTTGAGAGACATTCAGTGTAGTGAAACACCTACAATCAGACCATTATAGTAGTATTCAAATACTGTGTTTAACTGTTACTGGCAGTCAGTGGTGGGTTAGTGGTTATCGTCAGTCACCTGGTACTGCTGGTAATTGTAGAGGTTGCCGTAGTAGGTGGGGTAGCGGGACGGCTGGTACAGGTTGTAGTAGGAGGTTTCCAGCAGCAGGTCTGACTGCCCGTCAGGATGAGCCCTGGCCAGCGGGCTGGAGGACAGCGAGGAGCGACTCCCTGAACCAACCAGAAGAGAGTGGTCCGCAGAGAGTTAATCACTAACAATTAATCACTAACACCGTTTTTAAGGCTGCATCTTGAGCTTTTGGAAACAGTGATGGATATGTCTCTTCATCATATTCTGTTGTTTATTAGACAAGACAGCTGGTAGGGTTATTAAGGAAATAATTTCAATTCAATTTTATTTGTATAGCCCAGAATCACAAATCACAGATTTGTACAAAAACAGCAATTTTTTATTATCTATCGTGTCAAATCTGTATCTAAAAACTAACTAAAACCTTCAGATTAATGTATAGGAGGAATGAAGTCGAATGTCCCATCAAATGGACATACTCTAGTAAAGAACGAGTACCTCAAAATAATACTTTAGTACAGTACTAAAATACATGTTAGTTACTTTCCACCAATGCTAATAAGTTACTTCAAGCAGGTTACAAAGTGCACAACTACAGGATATAAAATAGCAGCTGTTTTGTGTTCTATAACCTAAATTAATTAATATTTTGTTTTAACAAGTATATCAATAAATTCAATAACCACTCCTGCAACACAACAATAAATAATCAATGCATTAATCAAATCTTTTGGCTAAAGACTGTGTGAGTAGCTGTGTTTCAGTAATTTCAGGTCATCATAGGATTTATAAAATCAAGCTGAGGGCAATCACTAACACCGTTTTTAAGGCTGCATCTTGAGCTTTTGGAAACAGTGATGGATATGTCTCTTCATCATATTCTGTTGTTTATTAGACAAGACAGCTGGTAGGGTTATTAAGGAAATAATTTCAATTCAATTTTATTTGTATAGCCCAGAATCACAAATCACAGATTTGTACAAAAACAGCAATTTTTTATTATCTATCGTGTCAAATCTGTATCTAAAAACTAACTAAAACCTTCAGATTAATGTATAGGAGGAATGAAGTCGAATGTCCCATCAAATGGACATACTCTAGTAAAGAACGAGTACCTCAAAATAATACTTTAGTACAGTACTAAAATACATGTTAGTTACTTTCCACCAATGCTAATAAGTTACTTCAAGCAGGTTACAAAGTGCACAACTACAGGATATAAAATAGCAGCTGTTTTGTGTTCTATAACCTAAATTAATTAATATTTTGTTTTAACAAGTATATCAATAAATTCAATAACCACTCCTGCAACACAACAATAAATAATCAATGCATTAATCAAATCTTTTGGCTAAAGACTGTGTGAGTAGCTGTGTTTCAGTAATTTCAGGTCATCATAGGATTTATAAAATCAAGCTGAGGGCATATTTATGCACATGTTTTATTTGTTATAACTTGAATGATTAAGTCAAGCTGTAAAAAATAAAAAATAAATAATTCCAGCAGGAAATCTAAGACAGGCCCTTTATACTGGGTTTTTGGTGATGCTGAAAACATATGAAATCACAGATGAAAATGATTTTGCAAGCTTTATGTGCAACTTCATAGATCGAGGCATGTGTTAGATTTTTTTTTCTGGCGATGCTGCCCACTGCTTCTCAAACAGCTGCCTACAGCGCCACCTGCAGGCGACAGGTGTGTTTGCCGTCGAATCAGCAGACCAATACAGCACATCAGCATAAAATGCAGGACAAACATGACCAAAAAAAAAAAAATCATCATTTCTCAATATCTGGCGTGTTTTCCTTATCAACAAGGTCACATTCTTCTCAGGCAGACCCTGCTGTTCAGGTCCTAACACAATGAGGACATTGTGTAACATCACTGGAGCCAAAGATAATGACACGTTGTCCTTCTATACTTCTTGTAATCAGTGACGCACAGAGTGCTCGACTCCTCTCTGTATCTCGGCCTTTTTCTCTCTGTTGCCAAGCCAGGGACCCGAAGTTCTGTCTCACACTCACACCACCCCAAACACGCCTCGAGTAGCCTTGAACCTGCAGCTCATGTCCTGATATTTGCAATTAAGTTTGGAAAAGGAGACAGGGTGTCTGCCTCCA
Source organism: Eupleurogrammus muticus (assembly GCA_036785175.1). Taxonomy (NCBI): domain Eukaryota; kingdom Metazoa; phylum Chordata; class Actinopteri; order Scombriformes; family Trichiuridae; genus Eupleurogrammus; species Eupleurogrammus muticus. The sequence goes on from JAYKQN010000005.1 coordinate 24,357,989, forward strand.
CACCAAAAACTAACCCAAAAGCTTTTATCAATCACTAATGCTGAACTAGGCAATATTATTTCATTATAATGTTAGTTGAAATAACAGATTTGGATTATTGCCTTTGTATTTAGTTTGAAAGGTAAGTATTAAGTAAAAATCTGGAGCAGGGCTGAATAAAAAAACAAATGCACCTGTACTGCATGTACTAATGTACTATAAACTATTAGAACTTCTCCACTAGAAGCCCCATCTCCCAACTAAATACAGAATCCTGTTTCTCATCTCTCTAACATCCCATAAAGTGATAAAAAACTCACAAAAAAATAACAATATATATAAAAGCAGTCTTTAATGAAACATTGAATACATTATCAATTGTTCTAAAATCAAAATTTAACCCAAAGACCAAATATCCCAATACACCCAACGATAATTACAGGCATATCTAGTTGTTATTTAATAAAGGACATTCATCAAATTAAAAAAATAATTAAATATTCTGTATTTTTTATTTTTTGTAATGCCTTCTCTTAAAAAAACTTTTCTTTTTTTATTTAAGGCCTTTTTTTAATCTAATAATTTTATTTTACTACATATTGTAGTATCAATACTATTTTTAATGCACCATAATAGAACCTGGTTTCACTTTTTTTCACTGTTTTTATCCATGTGAGTGTATGACACAGATTGCTGTGTGTTTGACATCGCGAGCATTATCCACATAATTTTTTTTTATTGATATTTTGGTGTTACGACCTCTTTCTTTCATAGTTTTCCGCACCTTTCAGAGCTGTGGGTTGGGTGCGATGACAAACCCGTACGTCTGATTAGTGGAATGAAAGCGTGTGTGGCGACTCCTCACCCGTGACGGCGCTGGGGGGCGTCTGGGAACGTGTCTCCACGGAGAACAGGCAGTCGCCCCCGGCCTCGTTCTTCACCATCACCTCCGAGCTGGACAGGTCCACGGGACTACAAATACCCAGCTCCTCCTCCTGGGCCTGCTGACGTCTCAGGGCGACCTGTAAGGGAGGAACCGCCTGATAAGGGACTGTTTGTTTGGAATTAAACGAAACAAAAAAATAAAACAGCCACGTTAAATGGCTCGATATCTGCTTGAAAACACATGGAAGCTACTGCAGACACGCACAAGTAGTAGTGATTACATCCATAAATAATCATTCTTATTTCTACACCACAAGACATCTGTTTAAGATGAGTTTATTGTCTGTAGATACATTTGCACCAATGCCTTATGATTATGGGATTACATTTATTTGCATTTTTTCTCTTACTTTTGATTTTTGGTTAAATATTGGATTATTTGAGCATGTATTAATCAATGTGAGGTATTTAGAGGGAAAAACATCACTATCACGAGCTTAAAAGATTTATATATTATCCACAAACAAACTAAAGCCTTCAGATTAATGTATAGGAGGAATGAAGTCGAATGTCCCATCAAAGGGAAATAATCTAGTAAAGAACAAGTACCTCAAAATAATACTTTAGTACAGTACTAAAATACATGTTAGTTACTTTTTACCAAAGCTAATAAGTTACTTCAAGCAGGTTACAAAGTGCACAACTACAGGATATAAAATAGCAGCTGTTTTGTGTTCTATAGCCTAACTTAATTAATATTTAATTTGTTTTAACAAGTGTATCACTTTTTACATATAACTTTTAATTACTATTTATTTAAGTAGCATAATGCTAACGGTGTAAGAGCTAGCTTGACTTTTTTTTCCTGTGTACAGTTGGTGTTTGTAAATTAAGAAAAAATAACTTTTAAATTTGTCTAAAATCGTTTAAATGCACAGAAATACCAATACCAAACCTCTTTATAAGCTATAAAAAATATTTTCCAAACAAATATTTCTAATTTCTGTTTCACGTGTATAACCATTTTTTTCCATTCAGGCGCCTTGTTAAAAATCACATAAACTCGGCAATATAAAACACAAATATAAAATATGATATATATATTCCTAAACAGGTAAAATGTGTATTTTATAATTCGAGTGGTAAGAGGGTTTTGATTTTGTTTTTGTTTGTTTGTTTAAAATAAATATTTTGAGTTTGGGTCTATGCAGAAAAGACCCAATATAGAGTCTTAGTTCTATCCCTCAAATATGGAAAACGGGTGCATTACATTTAGCTCCCACGTTGTCATACTTCTACCATTTATGTAAAACAGTGATTATCAGAAAGCAAAAGTTCTACTCCGGTAGATCGATGAGTTTACGTTTTTTAATATTGCGTATTTTCCAATAAAAACGGCGTTTCATCTCGCGCGCCGCTTAAAATCGCGCTTTGGATGTGTAATTCCCAGTTTCACCTGCTGCACTGTGAACGAGAGGTGGGGGCGCTGTGGAGCAGCTTTAACCTGAAAATTTAACATCCGAACATGATTCTCATGGTCATGCAGGATGAAAACACGATTGTTTTTAGAAAAATAGGCAATATTAAAGAAAACGAACCCACCGACGCTTCGGATAACAACCTTGCACTTCTGGTGAGCACTGTTTTTTCAAGATCGGTCCATACAGTAAAAAGTAGGAGCGGAACGTGTGGCGCCCGTTCCCCGGGCTGGAGGGATAAAACCGAGACTCTCGGTTCCTTAAAAAAGCGACTTACCTGGGCCGCCATGACTCTCTGCCTCTCGGCTATCAGTTTGCATTTGGGGCACTGGCAGTCTTTCCAGTTGCAGAAGCGCTTATGTCCCTTCAGGGGAGACACGTATCCGTGGTTCCTGCAGCGGGAGCACTTGGGCATCCTGGGCGGTTTGTGGCCTTTGGACGGGGACAGGGCTCCGGGGCAGTCCGCCACCTGCTTGCTCTGCTTGCTCATGTTATTCGACCAACAAACAGACCTGCAGATTTCCTAGCTACAATGTCAGAGATTGTTGTCCCTGCAGGCTGCTTTTGTTTCTTTAAAGCATCTGTGCTGAAGCCTGATGTGCCAGGAAGGGTTATAGGGTCACGTCCCTCCCCGCCCTGCTAGTGCTGCTTGTTGCTGTTCTTTTCGGTTTCTTTTTTTTTTCGAACGTGGGACTTTTCCCAAAACCCAGTGGGAGGAAACAAGCGGGAAACAGGGGGAGAAAGCTGGAAAAAAAAAACTGTGCCATCCATAGCATTGAAATAAATCAGCTGACATCATTCTGATGCATGGCACTAACTCGTTCTCCACTCTTGCTTTACATGAACTGTTAAATATATATGTTTTATATCCTGTAATCATTCCTCTGGTTCATACTGACCATGAGGAGATCCCTTCAGAATGCACTTAGTGTACAATATAAGTGATGGGGGACACAACCCAAAACAATCTCTGCAGAATGTATTTAAAAGTTTATCTGAGACTGATGTAAAGTTTCTAGTAGATATCTGTCAGCGTTGCTTCGGTGCCAAATTCCCTCTTTTTGTTGCTTTACTTTCACCAGATATCCACTTCATATGATTAACTCAGACCAGCAGTGTATGAAGTACCTGAAAGCCACACTTGAGTTAAACCACACATGTCTTACGTCATTTAACAATAAGAATACTGCTTGAGCAAAAGTCTTAAAAGTTTCTGAAGTCACTTGTACTTGAAGGTAAAAGAAGTAAATGCTGTGTTTGTCAGTGCATCACTTGAGGCGTCGGGTTTTTCTTTTGTCACACTTTTCTAGATGAATATTGATCCGGAATTGCCTTCTAAACTTAATTATATTTTATATCACAAGTCATGCTCATACCAGGTCGTCTGCAGCGTGTAAGTGATAAAAATGCCTAGGGAAAAAGGCAAAAACTCAACTTTTGCAATGAAGTATTATTACTTTGTTACACCACTGCTCCTGTTCATACTGACCATTAAGGAGGTTCCTTCATAATGCACTTACAATGTAAGTGGCAACAAAATCCACTGTGGGAAAAAATGCATTTAAGTTTATCTGAATCTAATAAGGAGCTGCAGCCATCCTCAAGTAGATACATTTCAACATTACAGTGTTTTTAGAATCACATTCAGGATACCAGATACTAGATATACACTTGATATAAAGTAACCCAGACCACTGAAGTTTCATTCAAGCTTCAAATATACTTATAAATGCATTTTTGCACTAAATGACTGTGGAAACATACCCAGAAACGCTGTGGAGTAACACAGTAGTGAGTGACTTCATTTTGTTCTTCATAATAGATACCATGAGGTACAATACAGCTTCAGTTTTAATATAGCATATACTAATATATAATATATACTATAGGCTTCAAACAGTGTTGGAGTGTAACATATAATAAAGACTGATCAACACTGATTGATAAAGACTGTTCCCTGTTGTCACTTTGTTGGGTGTTTAGTTGAGTCTCAATAATGCTTGATGGGTTGTTCACTATGTATTTGTTTATTGAAGGATTCCCAAATAAGTCAAATTTAACCTCGTAACACCAAAACTGAAAGACAGTGTGCATATGGCTACTGAGATATCTATCAAACAATTACATGCTAAGGAACAAACTCATATTATATCATTGATGTATGAGTGAACAAGAACTGAATTATCTTTTTTAATTACATTAACATGACCCCACTGGGACTTGGACATGAACTGTAATACCTGAGCCGCATCCTGCTAAAATACATTTACTGTAACCCTTCCTCCTCGGGAAGTGCTGGTCTTCCTGGTAAATTAACACATGCTTATTAATTCACTAGGCCTGACTGCAGCTTAAACTGAATTAACCTCAACACGAGTCAGTCAGTCAGCCGAGTGGATTTATAGGCGGGGAGTGAATCGAGGTGAGACACAAAGGCACCTAATTAAAAATCCCTGCAAGTCAAACGGAGGGGGTGAGAAGTTGCCAATTAAAAATCACAGCACTGAATCACCGGGTTCAGATAAATAACTGCTACACTTCATTGGGTCGTGTTGGTTCTGTGAGGTAAATGTTGGCACGGTACAATGACACTGATTTTAATTGCCTCTAGTCTATAGCATATGTGATCATGATAGATTACAATGCAGTAATAATGGACTGTGTGATTTAACACATTTAACCTTTCCGGTAATATGGCTGCTCTCTGCGGAACAGTATAAAAGAAAACATCGATGTGTCCTCGTGGCAATAGCTGCTGTTGACAATAAAGACATGATGGAAAATATTGCAAAAAAATCTGAGGTTTCAATTAATTTTTGTTACAAACACAATGTATAATAAATTAAAGAATTTGTTGCACTAAAGAGTATCAAGTAATAAGGTTTCAAATAGAGATAATTCTCCTCAATAGTGGTTCACAGCAGCCAAGGGACTGGGCCACTGGGTGAAAAGGTGAGAGGGTCAGAGCAGTTATTACATTCTAGGTTAGATATCCTCTGTAAAACTGAGTCTAATAATAAATTATAGATGGAGAAAAAGTGGATTGGATATTTCAGCTAAAAAATGTAAGGCTCAAGAATAGGAAAAAAGTTTTTATTTTTTTATTATAGTAATGCTTTATTTTATTATTTTATTATCTATTTGATTATTTATAAGTAATATTAGTTATTGTGTATGCAATATTTAGGTTTTTGTAATTTTTCACTGTGGAAAAAGATTTTTACCCCCCTTTACCTTGAAGGTGTCATATTTCATAATTGTAAAACAACCATAGTGTAACCACTTGAAAAACACTGTTTTTTCATTACTGTATTTGTAATGACCGTAGTGCGTGTATTTTATTTGAGAATCTCTATTATTTGCAACTTTCACTCTACTACATTTCAGAAGTAATTGTTGTACCTTTTATTTCAATATGTTTATTTACTGCTTATAATTACTTTTCAGATTTCAATTTCATATAAAGTAATCTATTTAATGTGAATAGAGTGAGTAGTATTAATAATATAAAATATATGATATACTATGGGGCGACACGGTGGAGCAGTGGGTAGCACTGTTGCCTCACAGCAAGAAGGTCGCAGGTTCAAGACCGCCTTGGGGCCTGGGTCTGGGACCTTTCTGTGTGGAGTTTGCATGTTCTCCCCGTGTCTGCGTGGGTTTTCACCGGGTACTCCGGTTTCCTCCCACAATACAAAACATGCTCAGGTTAATTGGCAAATCTAAATTGCCCATAGGTGTGAGTGTGTGTGTGAATGGTGTGTGAATGGTGTGTGTGCCCCACGATTGGCTGGCGACCATCTGGGGTGTATCCCTGCCTCTCGCCATAAATGCGCTGGGATAGGCTCCAGCAGACCCCTGCGACCCCGAAAGGGAATAAGCGGGATAGAAAATGAATGGATGGATGGATGATATACTATATAACATAATGTACTTTAATGTGTTGCAGTACTTTTAACACTAATCTACTAAACCAACATTTAGCTTTAAATGCTCTTACATGTATTGTTTAGTATTAAAAACAAAAATACTATAATGCAAAAGAAGCTAACCTGCAAAACAAGTACTTATTCATCAGCAATTACATTTTTCAGATAATACTTAAATACTTTTACTTGAGAAACATTTTTAAATCAGGACTTTTACTTGTAATGGAGTATTTTATTTATTGTAGACATTTGTTTTTCTTCTTTTACTTCCTTTTTTCTACATTTACACATTTTTGAATACGTTTTCCACCACTACTTATCATATCACCATAATTCACACTGAACCGTGAAGTATCCGCGTAAATCCGAACTTTTCGAGGAGTCCCTGAAGGCAGCGTTGCCTAGCAACGAGCACTCTCTTTTCTGGCTCTCGCGTAAACTTTAGCGAACTTTTGTTTGACCCCCAAAAAAAAATGCCCAAAAAGAAGGAAAAGAAAAGCGTCGAGAAACCAGACGAAGACAAGAAAACTAAGAAAAGCTCGGCGTCTCCCCCGGAAAAAACCGCTTCTGACGACAGAGAAAAGGATTTATACCTGATTCAATTACGGTATTTGAACGAGCAGCTGGAGAGGTCAGTCAACTCATTTTACGGATGTTTTACGTCACTTACGGTATTTTCGTAAACTACTAATGTTAATTCTTGTAGTTGAATTAGTCTTATTTTATTATATTTAGTTTATTATATCCTATTTAATGTTTATTTATATATTTTAGGAATAATCAGGGATGTAAAGTAACTAAGTACATTTACTCAAATACTGTAGGTACTTGACCATATTTTAAAGTACTTTACCTGAGTGTTTCCATGTAACACTAATTTATACTATTTCAGAAGGAAATATACTTTTTACTGCACTACATTTATTTTACAGCTTTACTTACTTTTCAGATGAAGATTTGAATATATATTGCTCCTTTTTTTTTTAATTTTATGTAATATTATAATATAGCACTATTACTAATATTCCACACAAAATATCTCAAATTGTCTCCAGACTGATAAACTTTGATAACTTATATGAGCATTTTCATGATAAACATTAAAATGCTCTCATATATTTGTTATTAAAAATACATCTTTTAATAAACTATAATATTATAACACTGCATAACGAGTAGTTTTATTTGTAGTAATTTAGGTATTTTTTACTGATAATATGTCTGCAGGATTTTATATATTATTAAGTATTTATTTTACACACTATTACATTACTCAAGGTAACATGAGCCTTTTTTTATGTTCAAGGAATCCATTGATTCTTTACAAATTATTTATAATTTTGTTGGGTTCCTGTTCAGCTCTTATTCCCACACATACATTTTTTTTACATTATTTTATATCATTCTGGACAACATCATTTCCAAATAAATATGACGTCATATAACTTTTCCCCCGATTGGTGTGTCAATCAAATCACATCTTGCTCCTTAGATATCAGCTAAAATGTGATGAGCATGAGAGGCAGAGGAAGGACTTCGACTCTCGGTACAGTGCGCTGGAGAAGGAGAAGACGGACATCGCTCAGTACCTGAAACGCTCGCTGCTGGAGAAGGAGGACGAGGTGGATGAGCTGGCGGAGACTCTGGAGGCTCAGCGGCAGGCGGCCGATAAGGGCAGAGACGCCCTGCTGCTGCAGCACCGTCAGCAGAGGCAGGAGCTTCAGGAGCGTAATGATGAACTTACAGAGGAGAACATGGCACTGGGTGAGACTGAACAGCTCACAAGTATCCTTTAACATGATATTATAGTGTGGATCTATCTCTATCCAGTTAACTGTAGTTGGTCCTCTCCTCTCTCTCGTCCTCCCAGTGGCGAAGCTGGCTGATCTGGAGGAGTTCCAGAAGCAGAAGGAGCTGCTGATGTCCAACATGGAGTCTCTGCAGAAACAGTTGTCCAGTCAGGAGACGGAGCACAAAGTTGCCATCCATAGTTTGGAGATGAAAGCACTGCTGGAGAAGAAGAGGTTGAATCCTGGACATACTGGAACTCATAGCTATATAATTTATATTGTAGGTAGACATCTAAATTGTGGTTGGTTACTTCCTGGACGACAGGTTGGAGAAGGAGATGGAGGACCACCGGGCGGCCATGGCTGCAGAGGTGCAGGACCTGGTGGACCAGAAGGTTCCGGAGACGACCAGGCTGGCTGTTCAGGAGAACAGGGAGGTGAAGGCCCGGTTCTGCCAGCTGTCCGAGCAGGCCCAGGTGCTGGTGGTGGAGAACGCGGCCCTGCGGGACAGGAAGAATCAGCTGTGCGTGGACGTGGACATCCTGGAGCAAACACTCAGCGGGATTTCTCGCAAGAGCTGCATCCGTAAGAAGGTGAAAGGGGCGATTAACTCACAGATATACAATCTCAGACACATTCTCACACTGTAAAAAAATATTCAGATCATTCACTTAAGAAATAGACCAATACTGCTGTATTGGTAACTACTTTTTTGTTATAGTTACACACTAAAATATATGTTTTAATCTAAAAAAATATATATTTGTGCACTGAGCTGTTCAGTCTCATCCAGAAAAACTATACAAGACATATTTTGTATTGTTCCTACAAGGAAAATACATTAAATTCACCATTCGCGTAATAAATATGTTGTGTTTTCCTACTGCTTTTCTGATCGGACGTCCTCCCTCCATCAGGTGGTGGAGCAGCTGACAGAGAAGTGTCAGCAGCTGCAGGCGAAGCTCAACGACAGCAGGCAGGAAGTCGAGCAGCTTCAGACAGAACACGGAGGAGTCGTGGCGCAGTTAGAGGCCCTCAGGTCAAAGTTCATCTGTCCGCACCCTCCGACTCATCCCCTACTCATGTTAGGAGCAACGAACAAGAGCATCTCCATCTGCTTTACAGAGAACAGAAATGTACTCAAATAACACACATTAGAAGATGCTGTACATTTGCTTTATAATTTGCCTCAAAAGAATAAGTAAAAAGCTGTGACAATGGTAAGTAATTACTAATGAGAATGTAAATGAGCTATAAATCATGAGGTATCAAAATAGCCTGACATCAGAAAACCTGATTTTAAAAATCGGTCTATGAAAGAATAGGACTTTAGAGTATGCAAACATGCTGGTGAATTTCAGTTTCCGTGACATTTGTTAGTTTTTTTCATCAAGATGACAAAGTAGAATCTACCAAAGAAGGTAGACGTCAAACAATGAGGTGAACCATCATTCAGTTTGTGCAACATAACACATCAGAGAGAATACTGAAAGCAGAGGCCACATTCATGGGAGCTGATGCATAAAGTCAACTGAGGGGGCATCCGGACTTGAACCGGAGACCTCTTGATCTGCAGTCAAATGCTCTACCACTGAGCTATACCCCCACACAGCAGTGCTGTGATCGATGTTGCTGTCGCTTCCCTGTTTTCAGACAGGAACAGGCCTCAGCGATTGAGCAGCGTCGTGAAAACCGAGCCGAGGTGAGTCGTCTGGAGGCGAAGCTGCAGGACGAGAGGAAGAGGAGGAGCAGGACCAGGAGCATCGTGCAGGAAGCTGCTGTGACTCTCAGACAGGCGCTGATGGTAAAACAACAGCAGTCCTGACCCCAGACATCACATGACAGGAATCTCCCCGGACCAACACAGCTGATTCTGATTATAACGAGTTGATGATTAGAATCAGACGCGTTCTCAGACCTGACCCTAACATCCAATCCCTCGAACGATCGATCGATTCATTCATTCTTTTCCTGTCGTCTCTTAAATTAAATTAATGGTATCCTTTAATCAAATATTGGAGGCAAATTTAAAACCTCTTGCACATTTACCAAATGTGAACAATTCATCAAGTCATTATTGAATTAAAGTATTTAATGTGATTAAAATGTGATAATTTCATGTTTAGCCCAATGTTAAATTCGATCATTACAAATACTTCGCAACTTGTATATTAAAGTGACTTCACAAGATATTCATTATATATTTATAAAGAATTTAATGTGATTAAAAGGTGCATTTTTTCCCCTCAAACTGAAACATTCCCAGTAGCAAAAGATAAGAAATTACCTGCAAAAAGTCACATTACAACACAAACAAATACAGACCCTACCCTAACACCCAATCCCTTAAAACGATGAATTCATGACTCCAGCTTTTCCATGTCATCTCTTGCAGGAAGACGCCTCGGAGCAGGACTCTGTGGTCCGGTGGAGGCAGCTGCTCCAGAAGCTCCTAGCGGTCCTGGACGGGGCCCCCCCGCTGGGAGACGACTTCTCCCCCACCAGCTCTGCTGCTGAGAACCAGCAGGCGAAGCGGCTGCAGGCGTCTGACCCTGCAGCAGCCAGGTAGAAGCAGTCAGTCGTGTGCTGGCGTGCATGCAGCTTCTTTTGTACAGCGAGTGGCTTCACTGATTTCAGTGCCTTACTGATTTCAGTAAATTTCACTAGGGGACCCAGTCATATCCAAGATTTAAAAAAATCCTGGTTCTTACCCTTGCAGCTAATTAATTTATTTAAACGCTATAGTTTGTCCAAAATAGTAGAAAAGAGTATCTCCAGATTTGTACCCAGCTTCCTGTTCTTCCTACAGGAACAAAGCAGAAGCTGTGGATGCAGCTTTGAGGCCGGCTGATCTCAGCCAGGTTCCTTCTCCAGCGCCGATACACAAACCTCCAACCGTCACCACAACAGGAACCGGATCCAGCAGCACCCGCCTGCCTTTGCACAGGTGTGTTAGGATTTAAGATTCACCCAGCGAGAGCAGAGGAGTGTTTGAATGTTCTGTCTAAACACTAAGAAGTCCAACCATCTAGCCACAATTACTGATCATTTATTCAATATATGAGATACATTTATAGAGTTTTGCGTGAGAAGCTTTCATTTTTAAAATCAAGGAGTGAAAAATTAAAAGACCAGTTAACATACTTATGGAAGACGTGTTTATGTCGTACACGACATATTTTCTATATCTTCTCTGTCGCTCAGGAAACCTTGTGGACAGAAGACGAGCCGCTCCGTTAACCTGAATCAGACGGATTCAGCTGTGAGACTCTCCAGGAACTCCTTCACCAAACCCAAAGTCTGAGTCTGGTAGCTGTTCATACAAGACCAAGAAATGATGGAGCGTGAAGCGTCAAAGATGAGTTAATTTCTTACGAATCGAAGTTTTCATTGATAATAAGGTGAATGTGTTATTTCCTAACTGAATCATCTCATCATATAAACATATATACATCTAAATCTGCACTGACTTTTAAAGGAAAAATGATTAAGCTTTGGTTTATTTTAGATTCAATAACTATTTGCTTATCTTTATACATAAAAACTGAACATACATAATGTGAGGAGCAGCCAACACTGAATTTACTGAGTTTCTTTATTTCTACTGATCATAATCATGGAGGCAACATGTGCTAAAACACTTTTTATACGTATGAATAAAGAGTTATGAGTTTGATTCTCTACTCACTGTTTTTTGATTGATTCACAGAATTTTTTTTTTTATAAAACCAAAAATTAATTCATAAAAAGATATCCTTGGTATTATTTCTTTACTAGCATCAGTTAAAAGTTGTCACTTTTATTGTGAAATATCTAAATATATACTGTGGACAAGCACTATGCGGTTTGTCATTATGAGTTAAATTCCTCAACAGTTATTGTGACTACGTGATAAAAGTTACTGTAGTTTAATTTTAAATACAATTTTTTTTAATTTATAAATTGCCGTAGGAGCCAAGTAGCTTTATTATCAGATTTGCTACGATAACAAAGACCAGAAAACCCTTATTTTTATTCTTTAATCAATGTTTATTGTAATATGGCAAAGTCTCAGGCACTTCAATTCTCATTTGAAGATGAAAGTCAGTACCCTGATGCTTACTAGAGGACAGACAGCTTATATTACACATTGGAGACAGAAAGAAACTGGACACAAGACAAAAAAAGAGAATAACTAGACTAATGACACCATATGTACAATGAAATACAAATATCTGCATTAAAAACTATACTTTGATAAATATATAACTTCATGGATTGTTAAGTAGTAATAGGAAATATTCAAAATACTGTGATTCTTTTTAAATAGATACAAAGGATTTGTAGAAAAGTACAATTTCTCCAGTCTAGCTCACGTCTATTCATGTATGCATTCATCCACATGGGTGGGACATGTACTGCAGAGCTGGGTGCCAGGTTTCTGAGGGCGAACAATATATACAGGAAATATTTCCTCTAACTGATGGGTGAATAATTCTTCATCTGTCTACTCTGATACGATCCAAAAAAAAACAAAAATCACTTGGTGCTCCTGAATGATCAACACTGAGCTTTAGAAATAAAAGGGTTTTCAATTGCTTAAAGAAAAACAAATTAAAAAAAAAAGGGAAAATGGCGTTTATTGGTTGTATTTGTGCATGTTTGTCTAAACTCGACTTCAGATATTTGAATGTGATGGGACCGGAGGCACCAGCTGGTTACATTCATGTTCAAAGGGCACTTTGGGCTCGTCATGGAGGCAAGTGTGCATTTATTAAAAAAAAAAAAAAAATCCAGAAATCTCATTGGTTGATTGGTTGGTGCCTGGGATTGAGTCCCTCATCCAGTTGTGGGTAAGGCATCGTTCAGCGTGAACCAATAGCAGCGCAGGGTTTGTGGGCAGGGGCGTGGCCTCTAATCAAACATGCCCCTCCGGGTGGGACTGGGTGACGTCTTCCTGCCGAGTCGAGGGGTCCCCTGGAACACACAACACGAACAGTCAACATGCAGATAGACTGAAATTACAGGAGGATGACGGGGAATGTGTGTGTGTGTGTGTGTGTGTGTGGGGGGGAACGACGAACGCACCGGTGACTGGGCTTTGGAGAAGTTGACATGTGCATAAAGCAACACGGCAATGTCCTTGTGTCCTGCTTCCAGAGCTATGGACAGGGCATTACTCTCATCCTGAAGAAAGAAGTGAGACACAGATTAAAAAAATAATAATAATAATTGTAAAGACAAATCAGATAAATTATTAAAAAATCGAAATCTGTCACCACGTTTCTGAAATTAATAAGATGTAATGTTTGCAAATAAGTCAAGATTTCTGATATCAGTAGCACAGACTTTCTATGTTGATTGTTTTAGGGTTAAAAACTCATAGTGAACTCATGAACTGCACATAAAGCATTTATGACGATTTCATGAGACACGACTCAGCATTTATAAAAAACCTTCCATGAATGTGAAAGACAGGACGATGACGACTTATAATAAAAGTCAACTATTGCAAAGCAGCGTTTTTGTTCTTATCTAATCATGTCTCACCTGAGTCAGTGTTTTAGTCCAACGTCAAAGCAAATACGTTTTTTCTCATAAAAAGTGACCTTTGCTGATCGTTTCACAGAGCAGTAAAGTTCACCTCCCAATGTTAAAGTCAGTGATAACAAATCCTTCACAACTTGTCTATTAAAGTGACATTCGATGTAGACTGCACAAGATATTCATGATATATTTATAAAGAATGAAATCAAATTAATCTTTTGATATAAATATTGGAAGCAAATTTAATATGAACAATTGTCTCATGACACAGTCATGAATGCTCTATGTGCATTTTTAACTAACTATGCATGTTCGTGTTAGTAAAGTGTAACAGAACACACAGAAAGGGGTCAACTCCAGGCGCTACTCACGCTGTCGCTGAGCGTGGCGTCGCAGCCCGGTTGGGCCAGCAGCAGCTTGACGATCTCCACGTGTCCGTGCTCGCTGGCACACATCAACGCCGTGGAGCCCTCGTCGTCCTGGACGTTGACGTCGGCCCCGAACGCCAGCAGGGCCCGGACCATGTCCATCCGGCCGTGGCTGACCGCCAGCATCAGCCCCGTCTGACCAGCCTGACGCAGCACAGGGCGACACTAAGCTTCACAACACCGCCTCTTCATGCAGATCGAATTATGTTAGGCATAATAACACAATCTTAAAATATTAAAAAGGCAGAAATAGTTACTTGAATTTGACATTTATTCAAATACACTCATTAAGAACTAATCTTAATTATTACAAAACAGTTACTAAAATGGTTGTGAAAAGCACATATATTCACAATCATATTTATTTTATTCAATCTACAGACCAAAACAATGATCTATAGAAAGTCATTTTAAAGAATCAACTTGGGCACAATATTTTTATAATCAATAGATTACTTGATAATGAAGATCATCATTAGTTGCAACCATCAATCACATGTTATATTATTTCTACACCTTATTGTTGCACTAGCAGCAGGTAAATAACCCTAACACTCACATGGAATTTCCACCATGTTCTAAAACTACAAATGCAAAACTTTCTCTTAAATATCAGCAGATCATTAAGTGAAATATTCAGCAAAGACAATTTCTTAATGGAAATCTCTAAACTTAAATATATAATATTAATATATACAATTAATGTTGTAAAATACAAGCAGTTCCCTTCTTTCACCACCAGGTGGTGCCACAGTACTTATATTCAACACGAAGTTAAACTTAAAATAATTATTATTATAATTAAGATAATTTTGGTGGAATTTTGAAGGCGTGATCTAGTATTTCATATTTCCACTTGGTAAATCATGAAAAACAGTTTATGTTTAGATTCTACTGCTGATTAAAAAAGAAATTAAACTGTACCCTTATTATCCAACTACAGGTTCTCCTCCATGTCCCTGCTCATTAATCTGCCTGCCTGCCTGCCTGCCTGCCCCCCCCTCTGACCCCCGGCGACTGACCTGGCTGGCTCGGGCGTTGACGTCGCCCTTGCTGAAGAGCTCCTCCACGATGCGCATGTCCTTGGGCGTCTCCACGGCAGCCAGCGCGGCGAGCATGATGGGCGTGTACCCCGCCTTGTTCTGCTGGTTCACGTTACACACATCTGAAACACACACAGTAAAAACACTCTGAAGGAGCCTGAGGGAATATGTCTTCCTCAACGAGGGTGGTCCTGGCGGGGATGAAACCCTCATAGGTACTGGACCGACTAAACCGGGGTAGAAAACTCAGACCGGCCCTCCAGGACCTGAGTTTGACACCCCTGGTCTAAACCATGTGACAGTGAGATCCCAGCTAGGAAACCTCTAGGCTTGTGTGTGTGTGTGTGTGTGTGTGTGTGTGTGTGTGTGTGTGTGTGTGTGTGTGTACTGTGTCTTAACAATCTTTGACTTAACAATGCAATGTGTACACTTTAATCTTAGCTCAATGTCTTCTTGCACCTTAAAGATATACAGATAGATATACATATATATATATATATATATATACATATAGATATACATATATATATAGATACACACACACACATACACACACACACACAAGATAAGATATAGTATAAAGATTCTTTTGTTCTTTGTTGAATAACATAATTAATGTCCTATTTAACTCATAACTTCCTTATCACAGCATTATATCACAGACCCATCTGTCAACACATTTTGCTTTTTTGATCTTCTCTGCCTCATATCAGGATATGTTGCACATTTTATCCTATTTTACTATTTAATTTTTATCATATTTTATTTTTTCTCCTGACTGAGCAGTGTGTTAATGCTTTTTGTATATTTGTGTGTAAGCTATTTGGACGTCTTCATTCCCCTCTGGGGACCAGTAAAGTTATTCTACTCTACTCTGTGATTGATTTGTCGCCAGCTGTTACTCTGCAAAGCGATAGTGGACCACGTTGGACGCTTCAGTCACTCATATCTCCTCCCTGATAAAAAACATATACACGGAGTCCTGGGCCGGATCCGCTTTGTGTGACTCATCCTTCAGCGTTGCAGAGAGAGAATAAAAAAAAAAAAAAAAAGGGCCAAGAGCCTGAGCGGGCGAGCGTGAGGGCGGCGAGGGGAGGAGAGGAGCACGGAACTGGGACGGCGGGAGGACAAAGGCGGCACAATGGGAGCGGAGGGGGTGTGTGGACAGGCCGTCACGCGGCACAAGGACACAAAAGGCCGACGGGACAAAAGGCCTTTGGGAGCGGCGAGTAGCCGGGACCTCATCACAGTAGTTGAGCCTTCAGAGAGGTCGCTGTGTGAGTCTATAGGGGAGGAGCGCAACAATATCCAGATGCTAAAACTTAAATCTCCTCTTTTTCCTGTTTCGCTTCTGTGTCGCGCACACACACAGTTTACTTTTTTTCTTTTCCTGACACAGTGAGTTTTTCTGTGCTCTGAATGTGAAAACATCAGATCTTCAACTTTATCTCACTATCAGTGCAGAGTACACACTTATGGAATTCATTACCATTACAAATTAAACCTCAAATAGAATAGTTGGATAGAAGATGCTTAATATAAATCTTTAAATACTGGCTCAAGCAGCAGGGGAAGTGTGAACGTCAACTAACGTCATTTGCAACATAACACCACTTTATAATCTTTAATGGTAAATTCAACTTGTTTTTTTCCAGTAATTGCCCAACTGTATTATTGTGATAGTCACGGTATTTGTGTCATTGTTTTAAGTCTATTTAGTAACTCTCTCATTGAATTTTAAACAGGGACAAAGACTGCAAACAAGCTGAAGCTAAACGTGTTATGTGCATCACATTTTCCCTTTTTATTATATTAAAAAAAAAAAAATGGGGCATTGTTGCATGCACATTGAAAAAAAACTATGTTTTAAACAGTCCTGATAACATATTTTTAGTTGCTGCAGTCGTTTGTGCAGCGTTGCTCATCCTCATCTTGCAGCCTGCATCCAACTCTTAACCCTCACAACTTGTCTGAGAGGCAGGTCTGTAATATAATGTTTTTTCTGGATGCACGCGCCATCATTTTGCATGTTGATGAATGTTATAAAACAGCCTTTTTGAAAATGCAATATAAGTTTTTGACTATATGGCTGCAGGTTTTTAACATATCTCTAAACAGGGAAAAAAAGATCAGATTGTTGAATCTCAAGAGACGTAAGAAACTTTCAATGGATCAAATCTATTGCTTTTTCTCCCCTTATTTCCATTTGTAATGAACCAGCAGATTCAGATTTATAGACATTTACTGCAAAGCGGCATCACCTAATTTTGTCAGTATCTGTGCGATGTCTTGAAACATCTCGTTTCAGTTTTTTTCCTGGCTGCGGATCCCAGTGGATTCGTGAGGAGCAGCCAAAGACATGAGGAAGAAGAGGAAGGAGCAGCCAATCAGTCGGTCCACTTGCATAACCCCGTTCGTAAAGAGGGAAATATGGATGACAAGAAGTTGGAGGGATGCAACCGGCTGGAGTTAGATGAGGAAATCAGGAATACGACTGTTTTTTTGGCAGCCTGCAAGCTCGGGGAGTAAAGTCAAACCCTGGCTATATTTTAAGGAAAACTAACATAATCCCAGGGCAGTGATGATTTAGGAAAGCCTCGAGACATTTTTAAAGCACCCAATGACAGATTCCTTTCAAGCAGAGTTCTTAAGCGTCAACGCGAACAGGAAATACAATTCAGTCAAAACATAGACGCTTCTCAGAGGGTTTGGAGGTTATTCGCAAACATTCGGCTTCGTGGCCACATGAAGATGTGAAGAATGCTTCCAGCGGTGAGACTGACAGCCCCCAATCTGATCCAAAGCCAACGAGGGCGAGAGGCCCTCAAAGCGTCAGAGAAACAGAAAATGGAACTTCCTAATAATTTAGGGCTGGGAGATATATCGTTTTTTAAATGATATGAATTTTTTATTAGATATTCCTAACATTTGGATTGAACAACACGGACAGAGGAAATGTCACTTTTCTATCCGCCACAGTAGTAGTAGGAAAGCACTTTAGCTTTTGAGGAATTAATTAAGAATCAATGATACGAAGATCTACGTCCATGTCTGCAAGCAACACAAAATGTAAGTCAGATGTCTCTCAAAGACATGTTTGAGTTTTAAATCTGAGTCTTAAATACATGGTGCAGCTATCTTTTATTATATCCTATATTATATTGTACATACTTTATTTACTTTATATTCTGCATGCAATCTTTCTTCTTTGCATTTCTCTGCTTTTGCTAATGCAGTTACACCACTGTGAGGCAAATAAAGGATTATCTTACTTAGGGCACTGACTATGACAGAGCAATTTTAAACCAGTTTACTGCAGTAAATTATTTTCTACATTATTAGAAAAACAGGGTTAACACCTGTTAATGCATTATAAAAAAAATACCGTCCAATTCTAATATAACTGAAGTTCTCCCCAGCCTCTTTTAGTACTCACCTGCGTCAAGCAGCTTCTTCACCACCTGGAAGTTGGAGTGTGACACGCTGTAGTGCAGCGCCGTGTTGCCGTTGCCGTCGGCCATGTTGACGACGTGGCGCAGCACGGCCGGCGAGACGCCCCCAAAGGCCCCCAGGTAGTCCTCCACCATGGCCGCCAGCGCCGCCTTCTGGCTGGACACGCGGAACCACTCGTGCTGCACGGTGTTCATGCAGGCTCTCTGTGGGGGGTGGGACTCGGTTACACACCTCAGCAGTTGGTTTGTGATAGAGATAATAAGCATTTACCAGGACCCACGTAGCGTTTCCCATGAACCAGGGGTCACCAACCCTGGTGCTGGAGGGCTACTGTTCCAACAAGCAGTAATAAACTAATTAACCACTAGAGTCCTTGCTGAGGACCTTTATTAGTAGAATCAGGTGTTACAGCCTGGTTGGAACACAAACCTGCAGCCACAGTAGAACCCTGCAGGACCAGGGTTGGTGACCCCTGCCATAAACCATGCAGCATTGTGTGGGGCTCAGGGATCTGGACTTTCTCACAAATGCAGATATGCACCGGCATTGTAAAACCTTGGTTTTTTAAAAGAAAGAGTTGTCTGAAGCCAATGAAGGCCATGAATGAGCGAAACAAAAGCATGACCTATACAGTCGCATTGCCTTTCAGACCAAGACAAAATCTTTAATAATAATTATGAATAATATTAATTACATGATGAAGAGAACAAAATATGAGATTGTGTATCATCACTATGACAACACAGTGAAGTGAGTATTTTTCTGTCTGACGGTGATTTACGAGATCATGTTTCAAAATGGTGTGCTCCATTTCATTTTTGCAGTTCTCCAAAAGGCAAAAGAAAAGAAAGACTGTTACACTGAGACAGTTTTGGACCACAGGAACATTGGAAATTTGGTGAGTGGACCTTTTCAGTTTCTAGCCGAGCACCCCTTACCTATACCCTTTAAAATAAGTGGGTCAGGAAGGAGATCTGGTTCGTTATTTCAACATTAACTCTGGTTACACATTGACATGTATGTGCAGCTATTGATCTCTTCTTCTTTCTCAGTGAGTGCATAAGTGACAGTGACAGAATCACTCATCAAAAGAGGCGGAATCATTTTGTGGCACTTGGTGTTCGTTTTGTGGCGCTGCTCCACAGGTTGGTCTGTGGGTGGGAAACAATGGACCCTCCCTCCTACCCCTTAGGACTCTCCAACTAATTTTAATTATTAACTCATGATCATCGATTAGCTGAAGCTTGTAAGGGGTTTTAATAATAAATAAAATAGGTGTGTTGAGGTGGGGAGATTCCCAGCAGGCCTGCAGCGCTACAGGATCCCAGCTGTAGATCAGAGAACAAAAAGCACGTATTAAAGAGTCTTTAAAGAGCAGAGTTTCTCACCAGGTCTTTGCTGCTCACCGCCTTCGGGTCACCAAGGTGAGTTTTGAGAACTTTGCACGCTGCCACCATCTTCTCACTTAGCTCATACCTGCACGGACAGTTCAGACGATTAAAAAGTTCATATTTTGACGTTCAAATCACTTCAATCGCTCTCTACATAAGTTTTGTTCTAACAGTGAGTTGCCTTCATTTGAGCAGTAGGACGTCAGTGCACGAGTTTAAATGTGGATGAGAAGAAGCCGCTGAGAATCAACAGGCTGGAGTCAAGAGGCAGAAATCAGGAATACGACAGCGGCTGGCAGCCGGCCGGAGAGTAAAATAAAACCGTGGCTGCTTTTTTAAGCAAAACTAAAAATAATTGCAGGGTTATGATTTCGGTGAAAGCCTCGAGAAGTTTTAAAGCTAGATGACAGGGATTCCTGCATCTTACACTAAGAGGAAATAAAACAGAGGCTGCAGGAAACATGCTCTACTGTTAATTCCTGTTTCATGGGTTAACTTGTGCTTTTATCAGGCTGCTTGTAATTTTTATCCTCAACATAATAAATACAGGTCTCTCTCTCCGAATACTTTCAGTTCAGAATTACCTCTGCCTCATCTCCTGCTTCTCTGAACTTTCCTCCTCGTCCTTCTTGTCCACGTCCGCTGCTCTCTCGGGCTGGAACTCCTCGCTGGTGTTCTTTCCCTCCACATTCTGGTATTCCTCCTTTCCTCCATACTCCTCCTCCTCCTCTTCCTCCTCCTCGGACCCTGAGGAGCTGCTGTCCTCTGAGCTGGAGTCGTCACTTGATGTAGTTTCGTACCTAGGCCAGAAGGGGGCGACACAGGCCGAGTCAATTCAAGACATTTTTGCACAGTGACAAAAATGCTGAGTTAACGTCCATCAGAACGTCTGATTTTATAATAGCAGTGAAACAATAAATGTATTGAATGAATGGAGAAAAGAATCCCATTCATTCGTTAAATAAGTGGAAGGCATGCAAACACATTCCCAGACTCACCCGCCGTTCACCCCGACAAACTGCAGGTTCTTTTTGGTGCCGTTCGAGTCGGGTCGGCCGTCCTTCTTCTTCATGATGGACTTCAGTGTGTTCTGACTGCACGGCTGCCCTAAACGGATGGAAACCAACACCACGGAACAATTAAAACGAGCCAATCAGCAGCGTGCAGCATCTCACAAAGCTAAAATAATGATTATAGGGAACAAAAAAGGTTCATAAAGTAAAAAAAAAAAATTTCTTTTTGTGCCATCTGACCATGAACATTACAAAACTGGTATGCCATATGAACGCGAAGATTTACTATAAAAGGAAATTACATTTCAAGATGTTTAGCGGCCATGTCGTCTTAAATATCAACCTCACAGTCCACACTGGCAGCTGGCTTCAAAACAGCGAATATCTGTGGCCAGGCGGGTTTTAAATCATTCAAATAATGAGAGACTTTTGGTTGAGACCATATAAAAAAAATAGTTAACATTTATGATGGACAGATTTTTTTTTTTTCAATGAAATTCCTGAATCCGATGACTCAATTGGAGGCTTTGTTGCTGCGTCTCTGTGGGACAGCGTCAGCAGAACGACAGCGAACAAGAACGTCTCTGTTTGACTCCGTTTACTGAAAGTGGCAGCACGACAAGGTAAAATTAAAAAAAAATAAAAAATGCCTTTGGATGAACAGCTCCAGCCCAGGACTGCCAGCAGCTTACAGAAAGTGTTTTATAGTTCCAGGTAAACGTTTTAATACCCGATTTTACAGTAACTCTTTAAAACAAAATTAGCGGTAATGAATCACTTAGAAGTTGGTCCATTAAAAGTATGCAGTTATGTGCTTTTTCCTATGGTTGGAGGGCAAATCAAATGGTTCGTTCCTGGAAAAAAATCTTAATTACTTATCAAACAAATGTCCATAGCTATGGAGAAATTGACATACTTGATCAAGGGGAAATATAAGATTTGTTAGGATGTGGGATTCGTTTATGGAATTTGTGGAAAGAGGAGGCTTGTCTGGCACCGTGCAGTTTACGGTCTTTTTTTTTGTGCATGTTATTCTTTTTATTTTTTTAATGTTAACTTCCGTAAAAACATTAAGAAAGATATTAGTCAACAACAAAAACAGCAAAACAACTGCTAGTAACAGCCTTCAGCTAATTACAAACGTTGATAACGCCTGGAGGGGCCTGGACACAGCAAGGGGGTTTAAAGAAGGAGGAAAGTTAAGAGTCTCATGTTCTTTTCCAAAACAATCTGTCAGCGGGCAGTGAACTTTGTTCCAAACCCTTTAAAGTACAGGCCTTGAAATATAAAATACCAGCAGAGAGCACATCTGCCAGTGCCTGGATCTGGACCTGCCCGGTGGCGTGTATACACACGTGTGTGTACACCCGCGTGTGTGCAGACGTGTGTGTGTGCAGACGCGTGTGTGCAGACGCGTGTGTGCAGACGCGTGTGTGTGCAGACGCGTGTGTGTGCAGACGCGTGTGTGTGCAGACGCGTGTGTGTGCAGACGCGTGTGTGTGCAGACGCGTGTGTGCAGACGCGTGTGTGTGCAGACGCGTGTGTGCAGACGCGTGTGTGCAGACGCGTGTGTGTACACCTCTGTTTGCAGACGCGTGTGTGCAGACGCGTGTGTATACACCCCTGTGTGCAGACGCGTGTGTATACACCCCTGTGTATACACCCCTGTGTGCAGACGCGTGTGTATACACCCCTGTGTATACACCCCTGTGTGCAGACGCGTGTGTATACACCCCTGTGTATACACCCCTGTGTGCAGACGCGTGTGTATACACCCCTGTGTATACACCCCTGTGTGCAGACGCGTGTGTATACACCCCTGTGTGCAGACGCGTGTGTATACACCCCTGTGTGCAGACGCGTGTGTATACACCCCTGTGTATACACCCCTGGGTGCAGACGTGTGTGTGCAGACGTGTGTGTGTGCAGACGCGCGTGTGTGCAGACGCGCGTGTGTGCAGACGCGCGTGTGTGCAGACGCGCGTGTGTGCAGACGCGCGTGTATACACCCCTGTGTATACACACGTGTGTGCAGACGCGTGTGTGCAGACGCGTGTGTGCAGACGCGTGTGTGCAGACGCGTGTGCACGCTGGCGTGCACGCACCGCAGCAACCGAGTCCCCAGCATGTTTCCCCCCTGTTATTTTGACAGGTGGGAGCTCATCACCAGGAATCCTGGCTGATGTTTGTTTTTCCTGTTGCCTGCACACGAGGTAAATGTGAAGGCTATAAAAAGACATTCAGGTGAGGTTACTCACCTTTTGGCATTCCTAACCGCTACAGCCAAAAATAAATGTTTACAGCTGCAACCTTTTTTTAAATAAAACGTGTTTGAGTATCACCACCACCAGATGTGGGACAATGTGCTTCTAGTCAGTTCAGCGCAGCCTAAATCTGGTCACCAGGTTAGTATCACTGCCTATTTTGCGAAATCATCTGATTTGCACTAACCTAGTCAACCTAAACAATGCATTCCGTTTTTTCAACTCCATAGTGAGGAAAAAAACGCTAAAAGATGCGTTGACAAAAAAAGTGCTGATATTCAGTTTAAAAAAGGTGTTTATTAGGTGAACTACTTATACACACAGGCCCCTTCAAATTATTCAATAGCGAAGGAACCAAGTGTTGAAGTCTGGAAGTCGTTTAAACCAAATATTACATGTGATGGATTTATTTCCTTTTGTTGTCCAACTAATCCCTGCCAATAAAAATGTATAAATCCTATTATTGACTTGATATGGTGTTAGGAAATAAAAAAAAATGCTAAAGGAAATTAGGCAAACACTCAAATGTTGAACTTAGAAATTGGTCAAAACAGAAAATCACATGCAAAGTTCTTGTGGGTGAATTTTTCATTGCTAGCAACAAACATCAGCTGTTTTTGCACATTCTTACACTGCAAAAAAATCTAAAATCACAAGAAGCAGAAAATATCTTGTTTTTGGTACAATTAGTCCAATACTGGGTAGAATTATATTATTCCATTGGCAAAAATGCCACTTATTTCAAGAATTTTCTTTTTTAAAGAAATTGTTAATCTTGTTTCTTAAAATAAGATCAAAATGACCCAAATCAGGGGAAAAAAAAATAGTTGAAATAAATTTTCTGCCAATGAAATAAGATAATTCAGTTAAGACGTCAGTTTTTGGTGAAGCAGCCGTACCGTGCAGCGCCGTCGACATCTGCAGGTCCATCCGACTCTTCTGCTCGGCCGCGCTGATCTGCTGCTGCTGGGCGGGTGTTTGAGCGGCTTTGTCCGCTGGCGTCAGGTCCGAGGAAGTCCTCTCCATCCGTGTCTGAACGGAGACCTGACTGCTCTCTGGAGGCAAAAAAGAGAGTCAGCATCCGAATGCACGGAACGACCTGTGGAGTTTCTGATGAACACAAGCGTTTGGATGAGCAGCCCCCTGCGCTGTTTCTTCAGGAAGCACAAGGACAGACGTGCCATAGGGGAGCGAGTCTTCTAAAAACGAACTTGAAGTGTCCTAGTTTGCCTTTAAGGACATTCTTACTTCAACATTAGTTACTTAATCCTGCAGAAGCTTTTTTTTTTTCTTCTTTCAGTTTTTGACAGCTGGTAGCAATAATGCACCAATAAAAAAAACTTAACATGTCAGCAATGCAGTTAACATACAACAAAAATCTGCATGATGAATATTTTGAGGAAACCACAACTATAGGAAATGCCTAACAATACACACTATGCAATTTAGTAATAAAAAAATGACAAAACTGTAAGCATTTAAAACATCATTCAACTAAGGTTGTTGACTTAAAAACTTCAATTATTTTAATGTGGAAAAAGTTGTGCACACTTTATTTGGCCTTATTGCAACTCCAACCTTACCGACAGTATCTTAAGACACTTTTATAAAAATGTATACAGTTGTTCCCACTCAGCACCTTATGTCCAGCGCTGTGATTACCCTGAAATTAGCTCCTTGAACAGGGACGACAGCTGGTTAGTTATTCCACATTCCTAAAGAGGCCGGCAACTGAAACAGGCCTGCACACAAGACGGACAATCAGCCCGCATTAATCTGCCAGCCGGCATGAATGCGGGTTATGTAACTCAGAAGGAGCCATGAATCAGCATCCACAGCGAGGTGTGAGCGGAGGGAGGGGGAAAAAAAAAACAACAAGCGGCCGATTGGTGCGACGTGAACCGGCTCCCGAAAGGAATGAGCTCATTGTTGGTTTGCGTCCAAAGCCCCCGTCGCATTTTTCGGGGTCAGAGATAACTTTGGCCTGTCCGATCCCATCAGGATTCTCTTTGGACCGTGCGTAAAGGCTCTACCAACAACCCCACGCTCCAAACCAGCTCCTGCACAACGCTACAGAAACGGCACCTCGTGTTAGCCTTCGATTCGTAAGCAATATATGTCACAATCATTATAGACTTAGATTAACTTCTTAGATATTATGGGGAGCAAATATGGAAAATGTTCTATAATTTTTTTTATGAAAACCCCAAAAAGGAGATGTCCCCATAAATATTTCCGTCCTGATTAACAAACCACACCACAAAGATATTTAGTTTACTATGATAGAATAAAGAGAATAGAGCTGAATAAGCTGAAATTATTTGAGAGTTTAGATTTTTTCCTTGAAAAATAAATAGTCACTTATCAAGACAAGTTGCAGTTATTTTGTTTATCTACTCAATAAAAGTAATATTCTACTTTATGTGTAGAACTACAGATAAATAGTTCTTGAAATGTAGCTTGAAAATGTCTTGTTCACCTTGAAACTGAGTGGAAACATGAAAATCAAAAATTCCAAAACAATTGGGTAAACTCCATCTGCAGAGGAAAGCAATTAGAAGTTCCAGAGCAGCTATTAAATAAGAACTTTGTGGGGAGATTGTTTTATTATTGGTGTCAATTCTTGAAGTTATAGAGTGTTAACTACACAGTAAAGTCAGTTGAAGTTGGGTAAAGTGCTTATTGACCTTAAGCCTTATTAACTATGAGTGTGTGTGGTCTGACATTGAAATTATGCTAAAACTGCCTGGCACATCTCTCAGCCAATCACCACAAGAATCTTTGCATTCATGAACTCTCACATTCACATGTGCATGTACAGGCATCTACCGTCTCGGTGTCGAACCCTCTCACCTTTGTTCGAGTTGAAGCAGTCGGCCTGCAGCTTGAGGATGTCCTCGGCACTTCCGTACTTCATGACCGAGTTGATGGATGACAGCGTGCTGACCAGCTGGCTGTTGATGGACCCAAACTGGGACTGAGGCTGACCGAAGGCGTCCGCCAGCTCGCTGTAGTTCTCCGCCAGCAGCATCTGCTGCTCCTGTAGCAGCTTCTGCACCCTCTCGATGTAGTGGTCCAGGCCGCCGCCCCCCTGGGCCTCGGCTTGCAGTTTTGCAGCCTCACTCTTGGCCTCTGCGGTCACCTCGCTGCTGCACGCGACAGATCCGCTCGGCTGGGAGGGGCCGCATGCTATGTTCCTGGTCTTTAAGCCGACCAAGAAATTCTCCTGAATGCTAACGGGTCCCACCCCACATTCTTTGGTTTTAATAGAGCTCGATTTGCCCAGGAATGACTCCACATCTGTGGTGGTTCCAACTGCAACGGAACGCATCTTTGCTGTCGAGTGAACGTCTTTGACGAGTCCCTCCCCGGCAGCTACCGTCCTGGTTTCAGTCACGGTTGTGTTGGTGTGCTTTTCACAAGTGTTAAACTCCATGTCGGTGAAAGAGTCTGTCAGGACAGCTGCTTTTGTATTGGTGGACTTGCTGGCTACTTCCGTCTCAGTGTTGGTCTGCCGGGTTGCCGATTCAGGGACAACCATGACACCGGAATCCACTGTGCTCACGAGATCCGGGTCGGTCCCTTGCGACACCAGCGTCTTAATAGGACTGACGATCACATCCACTGAACTGTCTCCGCATCCGATTGATCTTGATTCCTTGCTCAACTCCGCCATGGGTTTGCAGAGGGCCAAGCTATCGACTGACTCCTCTGTGTTGACTCCCACCTCACAAACGTTCAGCTCAACGCCGACCTGCTGGTGGCATGTCTCCACTCGCCTCCCCACACACTGGTCTTTTACCTCCACACGCTCATGCACAACCCACAGGTCCATTGGGATCTGTGGGCCAATGGCAACACTCTGCACGCAGGGTTGACAGGACACTCCTATACTGTGTGTTTCTATAGTTTCAGCTGCGTCAGTATGGCTGAATTCCAGAGAGTCGCCTACTCCCTGGCTACGCATCTGGACTTTGGCCTCCACGCAGGCGTTATATACCTCAGGCCTGGCCATCGAACCTTTGTCCACTGTTTTCTTGTTCGACCCACCAGCCACTTGGAGCTCCAGCTTTAGCTTGCCCATTTCCATTTGGTGAGTGGTCTCTTTCAGCTGCACTTCTAAGTGGTAGATCTTCTCCTTCAGTGAGTCAATGGTCTGTTGCTGTAGCTCGATCTCTCTCTCAGCTTCACTAGTCATGCCCAGCATGGCCTCGGTCACACCAACCGCCGCGCTGCAAGTTTTCTGACGCTCGGTTTCTACTCCTGCATCCCGAAAACAACGTTCTTTTGGCAACTTCCTCTGAGACAGAGAGAGGTTGTTCATATTTTCATCAGTAACTACACCAACGGACTTTTGATGGGCTTGGTTTTGTGTGAGATAATGAGGCAGGGCTCCGTTGTTGTCCTGGCTCGTCTTTTCCAGAGCTTGGACCTCAGCTGCCAGACGCCTGAACTCCTCCAGCCGCTGAACGTTCTGCTCCTGGACTTCAGGCTCCATGATGTGCAGCTCTGTTTCTTTTTGGATAGGGCCCGCGTTCTCCATTTGGTCTGCACTACCTACGCTGAAGGAACGCTTGCGGAAGCCGCTCAGAACTTGATTTTTGGACTGCGCGGCCAATTGTCTTTTCTCCTCCTGCAGCACAGCAATCTTCACCTGTAAGATGGGAATGGTTTTCGCCTGCTCCTCCAACTCTTTCAGCCTCTTGAGTGCCACGACCATCTGCTCACGGATTTGCGTCAGATGCAACGGGCTGACATTAGTCACCGGCGTGGTCATGCCAGAGCTCATGGGGCTGTGGCGGATGGAGCTGCCCATGGATGGAGGGTAGTAAGTGTTATACTCCCCATTGGGGAGGTGACCATTGATGGGAATAGGCTGATGGGTGCTGGGAGAGATCTGGCTCGGGGCCATTGAGCCAGAGTAAGAAGACAGCGAGCTGCTGGAGCCCATGCCGCCGAAGCTGGCGAGACGCCGGCGTGGCGCCGGGGGTTCGCCGAGCGGCTGCATGAGCAAACGCTCCTGTTCGAGTCGACGACGGGTCTCCATTAGGGTCTTCTCCACTTGGGGGTTGTGACGAGGGGCAAACCTGGGCGAGGGCGGCGGGAGGAGCGGTTTCTGCTCTGCAGCGTTTGAGTACAACTGCTGCGGGGGGGCTTCACAGGCTGCCCTGGAGAGGGTGGGGGTCAGCGGAGCAGCGACCTGGGGCCTGGAGCTGAAGAAGACTGGGGACTGCTTGTCGTCGCTGTTGGAAGAGGACAGGGAGTCTGTGGAGGTCCATTCGGCCTGAGTGATGCCCCCGCCGGTGCTGCCCCGGGGCACCGCCCAGGGTTTGGCCACTTTGGGCTTCCGCTGGATGCTCAGCTTCTTGATGGTGTTGCCCCTCTCGATGTCGTCGACATATTTGAGGAAATCCAGGTCTAGCTGAAAACCGTAGGGAGTCTCAACGTAGTAGGGGGCCACAGAGTCCTTCTCCTCTTCCGTGCTCGGGCATCTTTGACCTCTTTCTGTAGAAGACACCAAGAAAACAG
Source organism: Eupleurogrammus muticus (assembly GCA_036785175.1). Taxonomy (NCBI): domain Eukaryota; kingdom Metazoa; phylum Chordata; class Actinopteri; order Scombriformes; family Trichiuridae; genus Eupleurogrammus; species Eupleurogrammus muticus. Next base: position 24,386,697 of record JAYKQN010000005.1, read on the forward strand.
AACAGAATTAGCGAAAAAATTTGGCTTTAAATTGCATTTAAATGTTTTGGTACAACCAGGTGTTGTGTTATATAATATTTTTTCATCATTGCATGTCAACAAATGTTGACAAAAGGGTCCATTGTTCAGGAATTGTCACTCAGGCTGAGTCATATCAACATCTTGAATCTCAGCTGAAGTGTTAAGCATTTCGTCGGCCACTGACAATCACCATAATTTGACAGTGCAAGTACAAACAGGTCTCAGGTTTCTCAAATCTCTGCTTGAGAAGCTTGAGCGATAATAATTTTGGCAAGGGATGGTTTAAGTCATCCCGCAACTATGCAAGATTCAATTATGTGAAGCAAACAGAAATACAAGCAAAAATAGGAGGTGGCACAGAGAACTTCAAAATAAAGCAACCAGTTTATATAACTTATCTAAACTCCTGTAATTTTCAACAAACTGGCCTGGAGATATTTCCTATAAACTAAAGCTTAAGCCAGATAAAATGACTCTTGTTTACCAAGCACAGATAAGAGACAATGTCAATATTTTCTAGTCCAAAATCCGTCCCCCAGATGCATCCTTTTTTGTTTTTAGAGATAAATATGAGCCATCAAGCTTTCACCAGCTTTCAGATCACGAGCAGGCAGGAAAACAGCCCGACAACAAAGATTACCTGTACTGATCAATCAAAGCGGCTTACGTCAAAAGTCCAAACTCCACACAACAAGCTGAAAAAGCCCGGATATGTCAGATCTGCCAACCAGCTTTTCCAGCCCTCCACTACGGTCCTGCTGTGTTGGCTAAATACAGCGTCTTGTTCTTGGTATGCCTGGAACTCTCGCCGACTAAAGCAAACACAGGCTTGAAATAAACAGCGCCGCTCTCTTCCTCCCCGGTGCACCCGGGTCCGGCGACTTCTCCCGTCAGCCCCTCTCCATTCAGCTAAAAACAGTAGGGAATTACAAGGCTAAGCCTGCTGCCTAACCAACCCCCCCACAACGCCTTGTTGTTCAGGCTTCACTCACCTCAGCCCAGCAGCACTCTCTCCATTTCTCCCTTTTATCCCCCCCCCTCCTTCCTTCACTTCTCTGTGCAGGCTGTGTTGGAGGACAGGATATACTGTACAAAGATCAGGCTGTAGGAGCCGTTTTCTTCTCACTCTGTGCACTCTTGCTCAATCCTCGCACCACAAGGGGGGGGGGGAAGAGAGAGAGGAAAAAAAAAAAAGTCCACTATTGGTGTAAACCAAGCACTGCACTGCTCTGGCGCTCTATTGGACGGCTGCCTCCTCCAATCCTGTGGGGCCGCGAGCCGGGCGCTTCCCTTCCCAAATAAGAGTCCTGTTATTCAGCGGGAGGGGAGGTGAACTCATGGCAATAACAGCCTGTTCCTATGACAAACATGTCAAAAGTTAGATTCTTGTTTATGCCTAAAGTCTCCTTTGCAATGAACAGGTCCCCCAAGTACAGGTCTGTATGTACAGGAAGGATAAATGAATGAATGTTTTAGAAGAAAAAGTAACTTATCAAGATGCCAAAGATTCATGAGTAAAGTATATATATATATATATATATATATATATATGAAGACCTGACTTTAGGTTATGAGATATTGTGACAAGATTGTTCACACTTTACTGACTTTAAACCATGAATCTTTTGTTAGTCGCAGCCCTACAATGTCTCCTATAAATTTGTAAGGTCTTGCAAATGTCGGCTTGTACTTGAGTTTACTTTTATCTATACAGTTAGGTTTGCACTCCTTATCAGAAAGTTATTAAGAAAATAAGTTAAAAATAAATATTTTCTGTCATTTTCTCTGAAAACAAAAGTTTGATGTCTCTAGTTGCAGGTTGGTTCTTTACAACAACACTCGATCTGTTAAGGGAAAAGGCTCAAACTATCAAATTTGAGATAATCCACTACCTTTATATAAAAAAAAATAAACATCCTGCTGCGTCGCTGGTTTAAATAATCTCAGTCACAGCCCTGCACCGCCTGGTGTTCAGGACTCCCCCTGGCACGGGTCACGGCGTGCTGACCAGCAGCGGTGACAGGCGGCCCTCTGGTACGCCAGAGACCCCCAGCAGCTGAGCGATGACCTCATCAGCGCGGGACAACTGAAGGGGTCGTGCTCCGGTGACACGGAGCCAACGGTGACACAGACCCAGAGCCCGGGAGTCTGCCCCGGTTATCAACAGCTGTCACGTTGTGGATTAGACAGAGATTACACAGCGGCTAGTGTGGGGCGGCGCGTTGTTCTGACGCCTTTTTTTTTTACTCCTCAAGTCAGGAAACCAGATTATTACTGCAGTTGTTGCAGAACATTATAGATCGGTTAGGAACTTTTTATAAACTGTTCACACCATTTATAGTAAAAATATTAAGGAAAAAAGGCTCATAATTTTCCAGAACAGCTGACCACTGTCGCCTTAAAGCAAATGTTACTCAAGCAGAAGTGAATTTGTTGGGACTATTTTCAGCGGTGGATGAATACACGTTTAGTGCTCTGGTGAATATTCCCAATAGCAGGACAGGTTGGATTAATTCATAATAAGCTACTGTGTGTGTGTGTGTGTGTTCATGACGTAATGAAGGAAACGTACCACTCAGATCAACGGTGTGTTTTTCATGGTTTTTGTGGCACAGAGACGGCGGATGTGTCAGACTTTGGTTCACAAACTACTCAAAGAAACCTTGTTAGTACTTTGCCAGCGCTTTAAACATTTTACTTAAAAAGGTCTACTAAAAAAAAAATAGTGTAGAGTATCAAAGAGACTCTTTTTATGGGTGACAATTTCTGCAATAAACATTATTTATGTGCCATGTCAACAACTTAAAAATAGCATTCAGCGCCCACTGGTTAGGACACATGGCGTATAATCGCCATGTCTGCGGTCTGAATCTGGCAGCAGACCTTTGTCTCATGTCATTTCCCCCCATCGCTGCCTCCTATTGTTTACAGTCATCCCTCCTCTGTCACTATAATAAAAACGCATGAAATAACCCCCCCAAAAAAACATTTAAAAACTAGCCTCCAGCTTATGGACAAAATAAAACTTGCAGAAGTTACTCGTGCGTCTTTCACAGATCATTTCCAGGCCGGTAGACTCCTAACAGGAACCGTGTGCTGACAGAACACCGTTGCTCTTCAGATCTAGATGAAGATAGTGATTTCTGAACCACACACAATGATCCGACACGAGTAGTTTACATATGTTTGAGCTGTTTAACGTGAATTTGCTGGGACTACTTTCAGTTGTGGATGAATACACATTTAGTGCTCTAGTGAATATTCCCAATAGCAGGATTAATTCATAATAAACTACCGTGTGTGTGTGTGTGTGTGTGTGTGTGTGTGTGTGTGTTTAAGCTGTTTAAAGTTTAATAGATGCATAAAATATCTTTACGTACATCAAGGATCAGGGAAATTCTGCCACAGCCGCTTCATAATTAGCTTTTTTTTAATTCTTTGCCCTATTAACTCAGATTTCTCTGTAACCCCTATTCATGCACATGAATCCTCCTTGCCCCGCCGTGTTTGCTCTTAAAACATTGTGCTGATGGCCAAGACTGTCCTTGACGTTAAATCCGCCAGGAAAAATATACACAACCAGGCGCTTGGCTTATTTTGCACCGACTCTGTGAAAGTTTAAATTTAGAGTTGACAAAAGCCTTTTTAGCATCTACAGAGACAGAATCAAAACGGGCTACTGATCTAAATCTGCCTGCCAGTTATTGGTTATCCAAACATCTAGAAGTTACTCTTTGTTTATTGTCCCCACCCCCCACATACCAATTTTGCATCACAAGTTGTGAGTAAACAGCAGTGGTATATTTAATGGGATTTATTTTCTATGCTGTATTCTCATTCATCCCGACAGCAATAAGACTTTATAACTCACTGTAGTCGCTTTTACTCCACTCGTCACTTTTCTCTACACACACATCCTGCACATTAAGTATGCATTGGCTATGTATGTGTACATGTGTGTATGTGCGTGAATATGTATGTGCATATATATATATATATATGCAAATATGTGTGTACGTGCATGCATGTATGTATATATGCTTTGCTTATGCATACTTTTTTTCCTTACTATTTATTAGTATTTTTCTCCAAATTTATGTCCATAATGCATACTGTGTATGCTGCTCAACAAATTATACGAATTTTGTACATAGTGTTGTGTATTTTATTTTTTATAGCTTTTATCTTCTTTATTCTGTACGCTGCAGCAACAGACAAATTTCCCCGTTGTGGGATCAATAAAGTCTTATCTTATCTTAAAAGATGCGATGGTAACCTGAGGAGATGCTGGACTTTAGTTTACTTCATAGCAGTTTTTGTCACAGTTAAAAAAAAAAAAAAAAACATTTAGAAAACCACAAATCTGATTTTAACAGCAGTGACAGGTAAAAAAAAAAAAAATGCAAAGCAGCAAATTCCTTTTAATTATAAAGTCATGAATGATGAATAACGGTTCAGGCTCGCTGCAACATAAATGAGAGTAAAAGTGATGCAAGAGCCTGGGTGGAGGGGGTGTAGTTGACACACACACACACACACACACACACACACACACACACACACACACACGGACGGACAAACACACCCTTTCTCACACGGACAGCCTGGTATTTCCTGGCTGTGCCTGTGAGCTCCGTACGCCTAATTACTCACAAGAAAAGAAGTAGCACCAGTATTTGATCAACTCCTCAAACTGCTGCGGCTCCACACAGCCAACAGTGACACATCCGTTCTCATATAAAAAAAACAGTAAGTGCTTGAATGGGGAACATTCCTGCCCTTTTTTCTAAGTGAAAACAGGTCTGGGCTGAGCTCCTGACTGTGATCCATTCGCTTCTTCGAGGAACTGGCAGCACGGCGCTACACGCCGCTGCCAAATTCAACAACTCGACCCTGTACATGATGATGCAGCCTGGGGGAAATGTTTGGGCTTCCTCTGCAAAGGCGGTTTCGGAAAACCGTTGCCTATCTCAGATTTTTCTCATAGATGGTCAAGGAAAACAATCCGAAATGTCAGAGCCACTCCCGACTGCAGGCTGGTTCAGGAATACTGGGTAATCACTGGTGTTAGTAATGATGGTTTAGGGCTTTAATTAATGGGATCAGCAGCACCCATGTTAACCTACTACTAGCATAGGAAAATAAATGAGACGAATAAAAACATATTCTGAACAATCCAAAATGAGAAGACTGCAGCTACGACTCATGCAGTTTATGCATGTAAAAGAAATGTTAGAGAGACAGACTCTGATTTCAGATTTTAAAAAACTCAAGCTGTGGTTTATGGGAACAGCAGTAAAATGTGTAATGATCGCGGTCCACCTGCTACTCTCTTCTATGGCTTTAAAAATACATCTCAAGTAGACCTTGAGTTTATTATGTCAGAATATCAACCAGATACATGTTTTCTTCATGCAAAAAATAAATTAAATAAATAAATTACCTGCATTTGAGTGAAAGGTTTATTCACAAATGTCATCAATTCTAATCTTAATGAGATGGGCTTTGTGCAAAAAAAGCAAACGTCTAGATCTAGAAAACCGAGAACTCTAGATCAACTTAACCAAGTTTCATTGTGAAGTAACAATTAAATGCTTTATAGCACATTGCATCTTTTGCAGTGTACAAGGCCTAAACTGAACGGGTACTGTTCTGACCTGCTGGCTGCAGAATGCCCCCCCCCCCTTTTCAGACGCCAACAATGAACCCGTTACTGCACACGGAGATACAGTCACACTTTAAAATAAACCAGACCGACGTCTATTCATCAAACGTTGTTGTGTAAAGACAGAAAGAGCCCACAGTGTCAAGAACAGTCAATAAAGAAACAAGTAACTGGTTTGGTTTACAGAGACCCCCCCACCCCACCCCCACCCCCCTTTATGGCCGTGCAGCATTAAGACAACAGGAAAATGACTGATGGGCGCAGCAAGGAAACAGCAATTCTCAACTTTTCAGATGGTCACAAATAGCCATTTGAATTAATATTATTATGACGGGTATTCACATCATAATCACTGAATCAATAACAGCGACTCCTACATAAGAGAAATTGGGATCAGCTGAGGTTTTATCCGAAAAAATGTGCACGATGTGCCCGACTGGCAGTAATTCAATCTGAGAGCGGTCATACCGCACATACTGACTCGACAAATTCAATGTACAACGAGGAAAAAACTGGCCACCCGATCCACTGATTGGCTACGGAGGTCACATGACTGCAAATAAAGAATTAGTATTCATAACCCAGGTCATCACTCGTTAGAGCAGAAGTATCAGAGCTGTGATGAATAGTCAAGTTGATTATTCTAATCATTTTAATGAGTGATTATTCTTTATATATAAAATCGTATAGAACAACTTAGCAAGCTAGCAATCGAGAAAATAAAATTGACAATGAACTAGAAAAGCCTGGTGCCTGTTTAAAGATCTATTTACCGCCATGTTACCAAACAACAAAATTCTAAGTGATCGAGAAACCGGGATTTTTTTCCAGATCATTACTGTAAGTGAATCAGCTGTTCATGGCACCATTCCAACATTTGAGGAAAATTTGATGGAAATTTTTTGAGATATCTCACCAACAAACAAACACTATTGACAAAAAATGACCTGATTGGTGGAGGTAATGAGCTTAGTTGCAGCCCCAAGAATTATAAATTATATAAACATTTATAGAACAGGACAACCCTCTGAAAAATTATACTGGATTGGATCGCTGAAAATTATAATTATAAATAATGGATCGTACACTACCCATAATGCAACACAATAGCATCGTCTATAATAAACCACCAACCAGCCAGAAGACAGATCTTCACATGTCAAACAAACTAACATCACCGATTCTGATTCGGGTCTCGAACCCTCGTTTAAAGCCATAAATACCAGGTTTTCATCCCTACGCTCAAAAAGGTTCATTTTTGCAAGTTTTGCCCTGTTGTTGGAATTCTTTCTGTGCAGCAGGTGACCGTGCTGGCATGTTAACTGCCTCTGCAGCCGAGCTATTTATACGGTTTCGCCGGGGGGGGGGGGGTTAGCAGTGTCACGTAGCCTTCCTCAGCATTTCTCACATTCTGAGAAAAAACAAATGACAGTAAAACACTTTCTTTCTGGTGGTAGAACTTTAAGTGAACGTGACAAGCTCGTTGGCCATCCACAAGCTCGAGGAGTCGTCTTCGGTCACGTTCATGCGGTGGTGGTGAACGGACGCCGAGGACGGCTTTAAAAGTGTCCTCTAAAGCATCTGTGCTGCATGCTGTGCATTCCTGGAGGGATTTGGGGGGAAAAGAAGCCTCACTCTCTCCCGTTTAGTCCGTCCAGGAATGCGCGGCGTCTGCAGGTGTGTGTTCGCAGCTACGGCGTTCACTTCACACCCGGGCATGGAAATCTTCTCTACATGTGTGCCGCGCCGCATGCGTGAACGCACAAAAACCCCAGTGTGTTGCAGGAGGAGCAGCAGGAGGCGCAGCAGCAACCTTCAGAGGACCGACTGAGAGCCACAATTCTTTCATAAGCTAATGTTGAACATTCCTGCAAGAACGTGTGACGTTCATGAGACTTTGATCTGCTCTATGCCATACAAGGACTTATATTTTGTCCTAATAACCTAGTATTTGAAAATCAATACCTTTACCAGATATGCAAATGGTCTTTTTTTTCTAGATGTTAAATAGAGAACTTTCCCTCGCAGTGATAGGAATAGATGTAACGCATGAGCGGAGCATTTTAAATTTACATGCATGACATAAGCCTGGAACTAGACACCTACATCCACATTTAGTCCCATTGTATCCTCATCCTGCTGAGTTTTATTTAGCCAGCATGAGACCAGGGTCAGGAATCACTTGACATGTGTGTATGGGAACATACAGTATTTACCAACAGTGCACAAGATGAAACTAAATTCTTTATACAGATGCGACCAACTTTAAGCACATCACAGCAACACGTGTTTAAATGGGTAATAAAAAAAACTAACTTTAGGGGTTTAAGTTTAGGAGTTTTGGACCTGTAAATAAAAAAACGTACTCTACTTAAAGCTGCAGGTTGGAACTTCCACATATAAATGAGTATCTGAATTTAACAGAGTTGTGTTTATTCCAGGGCTGCAACGATCGGTCGATTAAACCATTCGTTTCCAACTATTGCATTATTCAACAGCCATTTCAGTAAGTGATTATACGGTTTGAGTCGTTTTCAAGAAGAAAATGTTCAAATTCTCGATTCCATCTTCTTCTGTAAACTAATGGTCTTTGGGTTGTGAACAATTTTAGGTTAAATCTTAACTTTAGGGAAACGGTGATTGACAATTTCCATCATTTTTATGAACCAAACAACTAACTGATTAATAGTTTCAATAATTGATTCGATTAATTGACTCAGAATATCAGAATTGATGTTCGTTGCAGTCCCGGTTTATTCATTTTTGAAAGAAGCTGAAAATATGATCCTAATTAAAAAATAAAAAAAAGACAGAAAAGTCTTAACTTCCTCTAACCTTAAATGGTGAAATGGAGTAACAGAAGAGTCTGTTATCTGAGCCACTGATCTGGATTTTAGGTTAAATCTTAAGTTTTGGGAAACCGTGATTGACAATTTAAGTCTAACTAACTAATTAATAGCTTTAATAATTGATCAATTAATTGACTCAGAATAACAGAATGGTTAGTTACTTTGGAAACAAGCTGAAAATAAGATCCTCACAGTGCAAATATATTTAAAAACAAGAGACAAACCTTTAATTTCTACCCTCAAATGATGAAATGCAGTAACAGAAGAGGTGGTTACCTGAGCCGTTGCCGTTGACGTGCATGGTTTGAGCCATGGCTGCAGCTGCGTGCTCTCAGTCCCACAACAAGACCTGGCGGGGTCATGCAACTGCCATGCATCAAGTCCAGATTACCATGCAACCTGCAGACTGGGACAAAACAGAGGAAACAATCACATATCATGCTAGTGCGTCGTCAGGCGTGCAACTTTGTGTTTTATCCCAATCATCAACTGGAAAATGCTTGAATTTTCACTATCTAGTTTTACCAAGAAAATCAAAAGGACTGTGTTGGACGTGTATTTAATGTTCTGTTACACAAAGGCCCTTCTCTGTGAGAACTGAAGCCCGCTCAATGCGGCGGACGGCGCTGACCGCTGCTTTCTCGCAGGTGTGTTCTGTGTGTTCTGACATTTATGAACATAGAGAGGTCCTGTGTGCACTGTTCTGGTCATTATCAATGGAGACATTATGAGCAGGAACAAAAAGAGCTATTCTCTTTTCATAAAGACGAAGTGGGGGGGGGGGGGGGGGGGGGGGGGGGTGTAGACGACCTCACACCAGAGGGCCGGGGCTTTAAAATGAGCATCTGGAGGAGCAAAGATCGACTCTCGATGGTTTACACCCCGATGACCTCGCACTCTGTTTTCCGACCCCGTTATAGCAACAACTACTGACCCCGCATGATGACTGGCTCCCAAAAGTGGGGCTGAGGCCCCCTAGTGGTCCTAAAGAAGGTTCCTAAAAGCCCTCAATGTTAACTCCTTGTCATTAAATATCAGTAACATGGAAACATGTTCAAAGAAGTCACCCTGCAGTGCAGACACTGTACTTTAAAGGTTTATTGCGATCTGTTTACTTGGCTGGAATCTGGTGTAAAAGCAGCATCTCATATGCAGGGTCTCCTTATTTTTTTATGGTGACTGGAAACCACTGGAAGGATTTTATGAAGACGTTAAGTGTCAGAGAACCTCAGGAATCTGTGACTTCTTGCATCTTTTAATCTATTTTAGGGCTGGATCTATAAAAGCAGATCCTTGCAGGAGGCTCGTAGCAGACCCGAGGACATGAGAAAAGGTCACAGGGTCTATCGGTTAAAATCTTTGCGTAAAAGCAGACACCCAAATAAGAGCAGCGCCGCGATGTCATCGAGTCGGCTCGGCTAAATCCCAACCCGACTGGGAACAATTATAGACGCGATGGAGAGGGGAGATATAAACGACGCACTGCACGGACCGTTTCCAACTTCTAAATAGATCATAAACCATGTCTCTCATCATCCGAGCAACTGATGAAAACAAGCTGCGGAGAGTGAAGCAACAGCAGCAACCTGCGTTTCCATAAAGCAGCAGGACTATGAACCGTGGATCATTTGCTGAAAAATCTGCTGCTTTAGAAAATAAAGTAACGGAGGTAAAATATAATCAAATCTATAGGTAACCTATAACATCAGCATCGAGGTGCTACAGTCCATCGTCTTGGATGTGCACACAGTGATTCATGTTTCTGTTCAAATCAAGGAGATTTGGAGCCAAACTCACTCAATGTTTCATGCTCTAAAACACACAAACTTTCTTCTTGCCAACTCCATGCAAAAAAACAAAAACAAAAAAAAAAAAAGCTTGGAAATGAAAACAACGCATCGCACTGACCAAACATCTCCCAAGTGTCTTCTTCCATGAGCTGCAAGAATGCACACCTGAAGGAAGGAGCAGGACATCCTCAGATACACAAAACACAGATATCCTCTTCATCATAACACACGTCATTTAATAGTATCACAAAAGATGTTCAACATTAGGTGTTTTAACGGTAAAAGTTAATATCCATTCTGTATTTTATATTATATTTGTGTGTTTAGGATTTAGTGCTACTCATATTGTGTTTTGTATAAAGTATTTTATGATGTTGCACAGTATCTGCACAGATAATCAATATATCACATAACCAATCTAGACTTCTCCCTGAAGGAAAAACAGCCCAAGAACGTGATTAAAGAAGTGTTGAAAATGGACCTTTAACCTTCCTTTACTACCAATCTTTTCAAAAGAAAAACATAAATACGTACTAATTAGTGTATAATTTACCAAGAAACACTGACAAACCACCGAATGGCTCATTCTACATGCTTGGAGCACTCCGCTGATTGGAATCTGCATTTCTGCGTGCTTTAGTGTAGTCCTGAATGATCTGTCAATTTAGATTGACAACTGTAATTTCAGGCAATGCAATTTTGAGCTCATCAATGATGCATTTTTTTTTTTTTTTTTTTTTGCAGTCGCTGACCTTCACTACTTTTAGACATAGTTTTTGCTCTATAAGTTAAAGTTGCTCTTTTAGTTCTATAGTTGTATAGCATGTTTATGCACTTGAAAGCAATTCTCGACTTCAGTTCTCATTCTTGCATTAGATTTATGGCATTTATTGTTTTAATGGTATGATGCAAGTTTCTAAAATGAAAAAAAAGGAATGAAATCACAGTACCTGCCAGAAAAATCACAAATGCATTCCTTCTTAAAATCAATCGGCCCTACTTGAGCATGCTCTTATGTACACAAGGCATATTTTTTATCACTATTACTACTAGTGCTAAGAGGCAACACAATACACATTGACAACATCAGGTTTCAGACAAACTACAGGTGGTAATGCACCAAAAGACATAGAAACCACGAGTTCTTCCTTGGGCCACTAGATGGCACCAAATACTTCACATTGTACCTTTAAAAAAACTGAATCTGTTTTTTTTCCACCTTTCTTCCACACAGCAGCTGAACACCTGACTTAATAATCGCAATATTGAAGAACTCACATTTCCAGTCCTGCTGTAATCCAGAAACATTTTAGTGTCTCTGAACGCCTCAAGGAGACGTTCAGCCTGTTGCATAATCTCTGTAAAACTGGTCGGACTTGACAGTGAACTCACTTTATTGCAGTGCTTCTCAATCATTTTCTGTCACGCCCCCCTATAGAGATACGAGGAAAACATCTCCCCCCCATGTGATTATAAATAGAATCATTTGTCTATAAATTGTTATAAGTACCTCTGCACAACACTGTGGACCAACTTACAACAAAGAACAGATTTATTAACAGAAAATTAAAGTGCATCTGAAATTCAAAAATAAAATTAAATCCGTAATTAAACTACAAACATGTTTTGACTGACCAAGTCAAACCATATGATACTGAAAAATAAAATTACATAAAATCGGCTCACAGCGTGATTGTGGTGTAATGTCTTTCATTTCTGTTTAATTTGTTTTAATTTTAATATGTTTTTATGGTGTCACTTGAGGGTCTGCTACACTTGGTGTCTACACTTCATACTCATACTCTGTGCTGTATGCTCCCTGCACACATTGCCAATGAGAGCGCCACTGCCCCCTAATGTAATGGAGGTGCAATTGCACTTTATTCTAGGACAGTAAAAAAATAAAATAAAATAAAAAAGCATGTTCCCCGAGATCTAACAACCCCCCCCTTGACGGAGCCTCACTATTTGAGAACCACTGCTTTATTGTCACTGCACCAGTTGCTAATTTAAAAAAAAAAAAAAAGCATTAGAGATCATTACTTTATATTCCTGGATCTTCTTTTCCTCTTACAGATGCCTAATGAGTCACTCCTAATGTGGTAAGTCTGATAATGTTGTGATAATGAGGTTTTAAAGAAGGGAAAACACTGGCTGAACCGAGAAATGCTGCAGGATCTCTGACGCATAAACACTCTAAACCGGCGACAAGCATGAGGATAAACATACATCTATCCCTACTACAGATGTTAACGTCCTTTAAGGCCACAACCCAGATGTGCTCATGCAGCTTACCTGTAACTCTCATTCTAACTTCCTCCTGCTCACAGGTAGAAAATACGAGTGAGTCCACAAGCTCCCCGACGACCAGCCTATACCCGGCCGCCCTCAGAGAGACGGATAGTTTTCCACGGCTAAGATTAGACGACTTCCTCGGATGACAGACAAACGATCTGCGTACTATAAGAGGAAACAGGACTTTAGGCCGTTTAGGGAGGCAGCGACCTCCAGGTGAAGACGACCTGCCCATATCCTTCAGACCGCAGGACGCAATGGAAAGCCTTTACATACGCGGCTACACATTAACCAAGACAGAAGGTAAAAAAAAAAAAAACAACAACTGCGTCTTGCCTGACGGAGTTGGTTTTTGGCCACGGAAGCGTTTTATCGTCCTTATCGGGAGATATCGTGAGAAGCGAGATAACAAAACCGTGAATGGAATCAGTAACAGAGACGGATATTTAATCACAGTGTTTTACAATAAGGACGAAATGAACAATGAGCTGATTGGAAGAATTTCTTAAAGTGAGCTAAATGATTTAGTGTAAATCAATCAAAAAATCCATTTTACACAAAATATAGATGACTAGTCACAAAAAACAAAAATAAATAAAGAAACCCTCCATATATATATATTTTAAATAACTGTAAATGGCAAAAGCTTAGCCGGCACAAACAAGTTTAATCTGTAAACGCAGTGATTTTGCAGCATTTAAGTGAAATAAAGGGTTATCCTGTGTATCTTTCAAATTATATATTTATTATAGTAGTATTTAGCATTAAATATTTTTAAAAAAGGTCAAAGTAGAAGCAACCGTTTGTTCTAATTTTAGTAATTATTTTTTATTGCCTCATATTGTTACACATTTATCATCGATGTGTATGTATGTGTATAACAACCCAATAGTACAATATTAAAGCAGGATTTGCATACTACAGTCAACAGTAAATAGCTATAAAACAGTCAAATATGTCTTTTACTAACTTATTCAATGCATTTGGCTTTAATGTCTTGTATTTATATAAAAGATTTCTGTCCTTTAAAGACTAATCCAGAGTTTTACAAGTGGATCTCTTCATTTAGTTTGAACAAAGACACCGATCTTATGACTCACCGTCATTCAGTCCATAAAGAGCAAAGCAAACATAAGTGTAAGTTGTTTGATCACGAACCTGAACAACTAGATTTGTTCCTTTTTATTTGTTACAGAAAGAGAAGAGAAGAAAAATCAACAAATTCTCTGGTTGCAGCCTCTCAAATCCGACTGTTTCCTGGTCTCTTTTTGTCTTCCAGTATTATCTTTGGGTTGCGGACTGTTGGTCTGGACACAAAAAGTCATTTTAGTTTGCATCTAACAAACATTTTAATGAAGCTGACACTGAATTTATTAAGCATTTCAATAATCAATAGATCAAACTACCAGAATAGTCATTAGTTTCAATCTTAAAAAATATCACATTACATTTTTGCCAGTTTTGTTCTTCTAGATGCTACTAAATGCTATTTAATTAACTGAATGCCATTAATTAATATTCTGAGGGAACGTCCTTGAAAATAATCATATTGTCTCAAGTGCCTCTATAATAAACCCAACACAAAAACATATAGAACTTCTTGTACTACATGTTATTAACTTTTGAATTGGATTATGGCACGTTAAAGTTCTCCTGAGTAAGGGGACGGTTCACTGTCATTTCAAATATTTCCCTCAGAGAAGAGATTCTGTGCAAAGTTCACAGCTGCAGCTGAGAGCTGAACGTTATTTATAGCCTCCACTTAGGTGGAGGCTGCAACAGGTTAAAGTTGAAGCTTGTGGCAAAAATCAAGCTGCAAAAATTCCATATTTCCTCTTTAGAGTCGTATTTGCATAAAGAATGAATAAATAATTTGGATATTCCGTGTGTTGTGTCACTCGTCTGCACGTCTTGTTTTACATATAAACGAGAAGGAAAAGGTGTTTAATGCATTGACAGGATGTGCTGCGACACTTCACGTTTTTCCACTGTGGTTTTGTAACGTGTGTGTGTGTGAACATTAAACCACATAAAAAAGCTAAGACAGGGCTGCAGAGGTTGCACCCCCTGCTGCGCTGAATATTCAACCACAGGGTTGTTTTTCCCCTCATAAAAAAAAAAAAAAAATGTTGCTACAGCTTTAATAGAGGGGAAAAAGCCTGGAGAGGCAGTAGGATATTTATAAAACCAGAGCATCAGTGGCATAAAAACACAAAGTTTGTGTGCAGCATCATCATCATCGGGCGTTTTTATCTCTCAATGACTGACTGACATACCTGTATACAGGCGTCTTTCTCAGGAGCCCTCAGGATAAGACCTTTTTCCCCTTAATTGGCCCTTAATTCTACATCACAAGGTGTTTTGCATTTTGATTTTGTTGATTTGATTTGTTGATCTGCTGAAGATTTAGTGTTTAAAGATATCATGAAACAGCTTCCTATGGACAAAGTGATGCAGACCAGAACATAGGTTGTTCATCATTTATTGATCATGGTTCAGTAGCACTAAGAACTTGTAGGTGTTTATTGACAGCTCCATTGATTGTCTAGTTACCTTAGCTGATACAACACCTGGATAACCAGCCTAGCCATCTTTATTTTTTTTTAGCTAGCAGCCAAATGTTCTGTGTATTTCTAGCACATTCAAAACATTTTATCCTGAACGAGATGTTTCTGTTGAATTTTTCATCTACATGAACCAAAACCCTTGAACTACATAGTGTTGGTGTGGCAGCAACTTTAACTAAATAATAAGATGCCACTTAAGGTGAAATATGCAATATTTCTGGGTTAAAATGTCTAAAAATTGACTAAAACCTATGATGAATATTTTGTCGAGTGATTTCATTACTACTAAAATTAATTTAAAAAAAACCTAAACTGTGAAAATAACACCTTGGGTATGTAGAACATAACGTGATGTAGAATTAAGGACCAAATTGACAAAAAAAAAAAAAAAGGTCTTATCCTTTAAGAAAAATAATTCTACTTCCTCCCGTGTGTACGTGAGTCCGGTGCGTCGACATAATTGCGGAACAAGCGGCGGCTACTTGTCGCCTCGGCTCTGCGTCTGGCCCTCATTAGGAAATGCCTTTGAAGCTTTGCAGGAGAAGCCGCTGCGCCGACCGTGGAGAGGCCGCGGGGCCGGGTGGGCGTCCAGACGCCTCAACGCCGCCGTCCACGCCGCCGTCCGGCAGTGTCGGCCCGCGGCGCTGACCCCGGCCACTGACGTCCCGCCGGGTTCGCCTCTGGAAAGCCTGCCTTCAAAGCCTTTCAATTATCCCCGCGAGGAGGGGAGGAACTTACAGGAATGAAAAAAAAAAGGAGTCAGCTGAAAGGATTTTGCTTTTCAGCTTCATGGCCGCGCTTCAGGGCGGCGTTCCACCCGCGGGAGGTCACGAGGTCAAAAAGGAGAGCGAGGCCTCCGGGCTCCATCCAGCTGGATAAGAGTCAAAAGAAACTGTGGTAAACCACAGGGAGGATGAGGCTGCTTTTTCTGCAGCACAAGTGAATTTCAGCCTATTGTGCAACACTCAAACTAAACCAGAGGAATAATCGGAAGCTTGTTTACGGACCATAGCGAGTCTGCAGCCACACCGGCGGCTCTGTGAGGTTGTAATTAAACGCATCATGCTTCAAACTGAACGCTAATGCCAGCCCACACACAGCGATAATGTGGCAACACTTAACTTTAAGTCCAGTAATTAGCATTTATAGGAAGAGTACAAAGGCTAAGGAAATTCACTTTATAGAACTAACTGAACGGGTCCATGTGCACTGCAAAAACTGAAATCTTAACAGGTGAAAATATCTTGTTGTTGGTGCAATTAGTCCAAAATTATAATAATATATTTTATGTGGAATAAGATAATTCTACATAAAAGGGCAGGTGATTTAGTTCATCTAAAGTTTTTTTTGCGATTCGGGTCAATTTGGTCTTGTTTTAAGAAAACAAACTAAATTATCTGCCAATGGAATGGGAATTATACTTAATATTGGACTAATTATACAAATAAGGTATTTCCACCTGTTTAGATTTCAGTTTTTCCAGTTTATTAAGTTACAGCATTTATCAGCACGTATGATTTCTCCTATAATAATATTTGATATTACAACTGTTTATGCATTCGCGCAGGATGAGTTATAGTGTGTTGACAAGTACACAAATAAAACCTAAACTCTGCTTATAACAACTCATTAAATCTCTATATTTCATCTAATTAAGGCTGGATAATGATGATTTTAGCAGGTTTGTGTTTTTCTTTAACTGTGTTAAGTCAAGTTTTGGGCCATGATTCAATGTGTTGGACAAAGTTCTAACAATGGAAACTGTGACATCATCAGTGTTACAGGCCTATTAACCAATCAGCTTGCATATCTAGTACTTATTTATATTATTAGATATATATTTAGTTGCCGTTTCCGAGAAACATCCATCTCCTCCACCTACTCTCATCGTCTGACCTGCTTCACACAATAAAACCTATAAACCACACTGAAGTGGATCCCAGAGACCAGGACCAGTATCTATACCAAGAATTCATGTTTTCATCTCAAAGTGTTAAAAAAACAAAACACTGTACCTTAACAAAAATTGGTCCAGGAAATCAGCACCGGTCAAAAAATTAAAACAACGCCAAAAACTGCTGATAATTAAAGTCAACTGCTCGTCAAATCTCGACTTGAAGGGATCAAACGTCAGTTCCAGAGAAACCGAAACGGCACAGGAGTCCATGTGGACTCCAGAGAGCAGGGTAAATCCACCTCCAGTCGGTCCTGCTGCTGTATAATCACGCATCAAGTTATTTCTGGTGCTATCACTTTCAGCTCTCTGCTATTCTCCCTCTGGAGGATAAACATAGCGTCTGAGAACAGCGAGGCCAAGCGCCCGCTCAATTAAGACCATAATTATGGAAAATCAAAGAAAATTACACATATACTCCTGTCATTACGCCTGTTCTATAGCCGCCGTTCATTCATTCCTCCTCAAGCGTTTCTCTCCTTTACAAAAAACATGCACAGCACGCGTGGATAAAGACATCGATCCTGATGTTCGTGATAGGAAGAAAAGGTTCCTTGAGCGTATCAGGGCAGAAAATGACTTCAGGAAGGAAGGATTTAAAATTACAGAGCGGGACTAGACCATCTGTCAGACACATGCGTCTAAACGCGGCCGAATCCGTGGACGTTGCAGCATTTTGTGCCTGTAGGAACAGGTGGGAGTTAAAACGGCTTTGTTGATATAATACAGCGCACCAGTCACAAACCAAACGTCAAGTAAGGGCCAACGCAGATTAATCAGAGTCAGGGAACATTTATGGTTAAAATCGGTATCTGTGGAGGAAAGCAGAAGCTTTTGTTTCTGCTCACATGATTGGCAGCTACACACAAATAAAACAGAAGAACATAATCGGCTTTTGAAAAGAAAGCGATGGTTGCTCGCTGTAAAAGTTTCTCGCAGGAACAGATAAAAGGTAGAGTTACTTTAATATATATATATACACATACATACATATAGACATATATACACACACATATATACATATATATACATATATACACATATATATATAGACATACACATATACACACACACATATATATATATACATATACACACACACACATATATACGCATATACACACATATATATATATATATATAGACATACATATATATACATATATACACACACACACACATATACACACACATACTCATATACACACACACACACACACACACACACACACACACACACACACACACACACAATAGATCCAATTATAAAAATAGCCTTAACCTTACAATACTGCAGATATTTTTAAAAATGACCAATCTATCCAATTAGAATGAATCGCTGCAGGTTTACAGAGAAGAACACAGTAGAACAACGTCTGATGTGGCTCCACTAGTGGAATGCGC
The DNA here is from genome assembly GCA_036785175.1 of Eupleurogrammus muticus. Lineage (NCBI taxonomy): Eukaryota > Metazoa > Chordata > Actinopteri > Scombriformes > Trichiuridae > Eupleurogrammus > Eupleurogrammus muticus. Next base: position 24,405,242 of record JAYKQN010000005.1, read on the forward strand.
TTTATCGGGTTCCGACTTTTATCTCGACGGCGGCTCCTCGTGAGATGCTGATTAGAGACTCGTCACATGGAAAGAAAAACAGACGAGCCGCGAGTTTTCCCAGGATCCTCCGGTTTCCTGCCTGAACGTCTGACGCGGCACGTCTCACCTCTACGTGTCTTTGTGTTGAGTTTTTTAAAAAGTCTGGTTATGAGCTCAGATTTATTGTGGGGCTGGCAGGATAAAAATCTGGCAGATGCTGCCGAGTACTTCTGCTCCACCTGAGATTTATTGCAGCCCAGATGCTTCTGGGTACTTTTTCTTTTACGCTACACTAAATCTGTTTGCAACATGTGCAACTGATCTGCACCCAGCAAACTCATTTTCACCATCACCCTTATAAACGCATCATTTACTGCCTGTGTTTTACAGCTCCTGCAATCCTGCAGGACAACCCAGGATTGTTGTTTTCATGCCCCTCACTCCCTGATCTCCAAATACCTGAATATGGGAAATGGGTGGAACAAAACGCTACCCTTCACACCAAGGGCAGTGTCAATAATCAGACTTCTCAGCTGCTCTGCTCTGGATCCTCTCACCACCTCCTCCACTAAAAGCAGCTTTAGCTGACAACACCGCCCCCTGCAGGGAAAGAGGCAGCTCAGCTCTGTGCATGCGTCACATCATTCTAAATAAATGTGAAAACTGCTCCAGAGTTTAAGTCAGAATGATCAATTTCAATTCCTTTAATATAAGTATAGTTGACATTTAGTACATTTAGTAAAGTGAAAACTAAAACTGGTTTCTAGACATGACAGATTGAAGAATTAGTGCACCAGAATGTGACTTTAGCCTAGATAAAAAAAATAATTAAGAAGACCAGAACAGAGACAGAATTGGGATTGAATCTTATCCATTAAGACTTTATCAACAGGTTTCTTGAGAATTAAGGCCAAACACCCGTTTTGTTTTTTTTGGGCTGTGACTTCCCATATGGGGTTTGGTGGCTTAGCTCAGCGGGGAGGCGTCTTCTGGACTTAATGGAGACCAGAAGACGTGTCCTCCTTTACACGTCCGAACATACGTGACCGATTGTAATCTCATCTAGACCTTTGTGAACTCCCATACCTCGCTCCCAGCTTTAATGGGGCCTGACCAGAGTCCCTTCTGTAACTTTAGCAGCTTCTTTCTCACAAACCACCTCGTCTTTGTTTCCCTGCAGCGGCGGCGCCTCGCTCCCTCAATAACTTCTTCCCCGTGCTGGGGGACGGCACCGAAGCATCCGTTCTGTCCTTTATCCTGCGTCTGCATCCCCCTCCCCCCACGCACGCCCTCCCCCTGTCCAGCCTGCACTTGACCAAGTACCAGGCCCGGAGCCACTTATTTGTTTAGCTCTTGAGGAGTGGAGTCACTATGGCGGGGGTGAGGGGGTGGAGGGGAACTGGTCATGTCCTCCTGAGACCCAGCATTTCATTTTTTGTGTCCTCTGTAGGGGACATTCTCTCTGAATCCATACATGCTCTGTGTTAAATCCTGTTGGGCCCGACAGGAGAGATCCTGGGCTTTTCAATGAACCATAAGACTAGTCGAATAATCATTACAATAATCAATAGATTAGGCAAAATAGTTGTTAGTTGCAGCCTTACTTTTAAAAATGTGTTTTTCTTTCTTCCATTTGCAGTGTTGGAGACTAGAAACTGTTTCTGCATTTACTGCTGAAAGTGAAAAGTTTCATTAAGAGAAACCAAAGAATAGGCAGCCATACAAATATACTCTTGTCTGTAGAAGAGTTAAGTTTTATATCCCAGCGATATCAGGTCCTGGAGTGACATTTGTGGGAGGTGGGGATCTTGAGTGTTTTCCTGGTTTAAAAACCAGATAAAAAGAAATGAAACTGGGTCTCAGATGATATGACGACTCGTAGATTGTCATGCAAAGTGGAGACTGGTGAGGAATCAGGATCAAAGATGATTCTGGGTTCTGGTGCAACTCCGGAAAACCATCACAAAAACAAGCATTTTATCCTCCTCATCCACAAACAAACAATGGAATTACACAGATTCCACAGGAAAAAAAAAGAAGAAGCGGTTTCTGATTTGGTTTTAGCCACGGTAAAGTCAGCATCTCAAATGGGATTTTTTTTTTCTGGCTTCTTCAAGTCATTTATGATCGTGAACCGAAGGAGTTTTAACTTTTTATCTGGACAAAGGAATGATGAACATTCTTTACCACTGATAAAGAAAATAAAAATAAATTAACCACAATGCAGCTTTTATATTTGGTTGCAAAGCGTCTGCAACCATCAAAGCGAAGTTAAAAGCTACAGGAATGAGCCTTAAGTTTATTACTTCTGATTACAGGGACTCAAAGTTAAATATCAGAAATAAGATCTATGATTTGATCAAGATTTCAAGAGACAAGAGGAAAAAAACCTGACAAAGCCTCACACAAACAAAGAAAATGAAAAAGAGCGACTCTACTATCATCTACATTGATTTATAAGCACAAATGTAAAACTACAGTATAATGTACAATACTTCTATTCAGACTATGCAACAGCCTCATTTGGCACTTCTCTCTTATTAGGAATAAATACTTCCTACGACATTGCACTAGTTGTAATACAATTATAAACAGGAGTGAAGTTCTCCTTTATAAAAACACATTGCCTATTGCGTCACTGGATAGAAACCACAGATTTATCGGCTACTGAGCAAAGAGGGAGCTTCAATTCCTCCACAGCAGTAAATGTGCAGTCAGCTACTTCTCGGACCGATGAGAATAAATTACGCCCAGAAAAAGAGTTAAAGCTTAGTTAAAGCTGCCTTCGACGCTCGCTCTTAAATTTCATCTCCATGATTAAAACCGAGCGTCGGGAGACAGAGTCAGGACAGAGCTTTCACTCCTGTTGTCGGCCCGCTCAAAAGAAGGCATTGTGGGAGAAATTCCCCCGTCTTAAGTGCTTCCATGTTTGCCTTTGTGCCGGAGCGAGCCCACTCCGCTGACCTTTCTGGAGACGCACCAGTGAGATCTGGCACCGGCCTTCTACTCTGAGAGCAGGCAGACAATGAGGAACAAGCTAATTAAAGTGGTGACAGACGGAGGGAGGGAGAGGGAGCTCTTCACTAAACTCACACACAGGACACGGCCAACAAGGCTATTCAACACATGGACTATATAGAAAATTAAAGGAGAAAATTCCAGCTCTACATATCTATTATCACTGTGTCAGAATGTCACACTACAACAGTGCTTCTCAGTTATTTTCTGTCACGCTCTCCCTCTATGGAAGAAGAAAACATCTCGCGCCCCCCATCATTTGTCTATAGAATTGTTCTAAGTAGTTCTGCATAACACTGCATCCTTATTAACGTATAAGAGAATAAAAAAGAGAAATATGGACCAACTTGCAACAAAGAATAGCTTAATAAACTGTAACAGAAAAGATTTTAAGTGCATCTGAAATTAAAAAATAAATTTAATTAAAGCCTTAATTAAACTATAAACATTTTTGACTGACCATGTCAAACCATATGATACTGAAAAATAAAACTACATAAATGGTCTTATCAGTGATTATGGTGTAATGTCTTTAATTTCTCTGTCTCCAACATTTCAGACTCAGTAACACACCGGTCTTTCACAGTGAACCAAGCGCTACAGACGCTTCGTCATATTTCCTCGTCTTAGCTTTGGGAGACTTTCGTTTGTCTCTTTATCTCCGTCTCTCTCCGCCTGTCTTCTCATCTCTGTTAAATATGTTTTCATGGAGTCACTTGAGGGTCTGCTACACTTGGTGTCTACACTTCATACTCATACTCCGTGCTGTATGCTCCCTGCTCACACTCTGCCAATGAGAGCACCACTGCCCCCTAATGTAGTGGAGGTGCAGTTGCACTTTATTCTAGGAGAGTAAAAAAAAATAATAAAAAAAGCATGTTCCGAGGTCAAATGCACCCCCCTTGATGGAGCCTCATTATTTGAGAAACACTGCACTACAACAATGTCACACACACACACACACACACACACACACACACACACACACAGTTTTTAAGCTCAGAATTTAAATGTTATTTTTTACTATGCCACAACGCCACTAGTTCTATGTATCATATAATTTATGTTCTTATACATGTCTACTGTTGTCTAGTCTTTCTTTCCTTTAATATGTCGACGTTTTTAAGCTCAGATTTTAACCGTTTCCAACATCAGGACAGAACTGAAGAAGCCTTTTAGATGAAAGGTGAAACGTCTTTAAGCTATAAGAAACAGTCCATTTGCTTACAAGTAATTCCTTTAAACACTACAATGACCTGGACGAGTGAGAATCTACACAGACAGATTTTAAACTGTAATTTATTACTACGCCATAATGCCAGTACTTCTATGTCGCATCCTACATCATTTATGTTCTCATATATGTCTACTGTTGTCTTGTCCTTGCACTATAATGTCTATATATCCTATTGTCTATGTCTAAGTATGTCTGCATTGGGAAAAAGCAAGAAACACAATTTAAAATTCTTTGTATGGCCAGTTCATGTAAAAAAAAACTGACAATAAAGCCCACCTGACCTGACTTGATTGTGTGGCATTTATCAACAGTGACGTGTTGGTAACACAGGCGGCCTGTTGGCCGGGCCGATAACTATGTGAGGAATGTTTTTTTTCTTTTTGGAGGTGGACAACACTTGTCTGTCTTGATTAGACTGCGTTATTTGTTCAGTCCACCCCCCCAAAAAAAACCCACTTGATTCTGCTGGACCAATTACAGTGTAATGAGTCGGCTGGATCAGAGCCAGGGGAAGACTAGGCTGACGTATGGAAACGCAGTTTGGTTCTCCCTGGGACCCGTAATGATGAAAGGGCACCATGGGAGGAGGGAAGATGGTTAAATGGAGAAGGGGGGGGGGTCCTATTTGCAGCAGGTCGTCACACACGCCAGCTCCACCAGGTAGCACCATCCAGAAATGTGGTCAGACCAAAAAGCATCAGCTTTATAGACAGGCTATAATGCAGCGATGCATGGAAAACATGCTAATGTTAAGTATTTTGTTGTATGGTGCACTTTTGTCATGGCAGGTTTTTCTAACAATTTTCAAACCAAGAAATTCCTAATTTTAAAGTGAATTTTAACATAAAAGGATGCTCCCTAGCCACCTCTAAATGTCTCACTGTTTAGATTTTTTTTTTTTTTTTTTTTAACGTGAACCTGCTTTTTCCAGTGTTTTTACCATAAAATCATCAGATCCATCTGCTTTGGAGATAAGGAGGATTATTCAGCTTCAATTTCTAAACCTACATTTGTCAATTGTTGGTTCCGTGTAATACATCATGTGAAGTGTGTTCAGCAAGTCACTTCCCTCCCTTTTACTCCTAATTTTGCTTATTTTTACATTAAGATAAGATAAGATAAGACTTTATTGATCCCACAACGGGGAAATGTGTCTGTTACTGCAGCGTACAGAGTAAAGACATGAAAATAAAAGGTAAAGAAGATAAAAGCTATAAAAGTACACAACACTGTGTACAAAATTCGTAGAATTTGTTGATGATCCGCATACACAGTATGCATTATGGACATAGAATGGAGAAAAAATACTGATAAATAGCAATAAAAAAGAAAAAAAAAAAAGAAAAAAGGTATGCATAAGCAAAGCATATATACATACATACATGCACGTACACACATTTGCATATATATATATGCACATACATATCCACGCACATACACACATGTACACATACATAGCTAATGCATACTTAAGGTGGAGGATATGTGTGTAGAGTAAAGTGAGTGAGGGAAAAGTGACTACAGTAGATTCATATTTATGTTATAAAGTCTTATTGCTGTCGGGATGAATGATCTGCGGAACCTAAAAACCTAAAATTACCTAAAAACAAAAAAATGGCGCCAGTCTCCCCTGTGAAAATAGTGATTATGACAGATGTTATAACAAATTAAACTCATTTTGCTCATTTCGAATGTGGAACCAGGCTACGATTTTATGGAGGAATCTTTCAAAAGCCAAATCAGCAGTCCCTCAAAAGCTGGGGGCGCCATGGTCCAGGTCCTGGAGACAAAAGATGGACGAGCATCACCGGGGAGCTGGAACACCACCTGCTGTTCTAGCAAAAACAGATAAGACGTTTTCCATCAAGGGTTTTTTTTTTCCCTCCACGTCATTAAACCGCTCGGTTTGTGGGATCAGATTCAGATCTCATGATGAACGAGAGGCTGATTATGTGAGCAACAGGTGAAAGAAGAAGGTGGACATAAGAAAAGTGGATTTAAACTAAGCACATTTAGGTAATTACATCCCAAGCAGAGCAGATGCAGAAACCAACGCAGACAAGCCGATAGTTTCTGAAATGTGTTTATGTTTTCAGACAAAAAAAGACAATCTGATTAGAACTGGGTTTCCATCCAAATGTATGGAAGTTTCAGAGAAGATTTTGTGCAATAAGAAAAAGGCGAATCGATGCCTTTTGTGATTATTGCTTCAGAGATTCGGATTGAATCCATGGCCAAAACATCATTTTATTTTTTAACTCTATTTAATTCTTTGGATTTGCCACGGTTGGTTGAAGCCTTTGGCGTTCATCTTTGGCGTTCATCTTTGCGATCATCTGATTCTTTAACACCCGATAGACTCATGTCTCTTTGTGATTTTCCAGTAGGAATCACATTAAAGTTCACTTCTTTTAGAACTGCAGAAATTCATCTATTTTTTTTCTATTCTCCTCTACTGCCATTTTTTTTAAACTGCATCATTTAAAGTTGTGACGTACCATCAGTATTTAGTCACAAAATCATTTTCCTTTTACCAATACAGCAGCAAATCCACCTACTATCTAATTTAATTTTAACCCTTTTTCCCTCCATATTTCTGACGTTTCCATCCACCTATTTACGCACAATTTTAGAAAATGCGAATAAGAAAAAGTGGATGAAATCGTAGTCCATATGACCTATACCAGATTCAATTACATTCCAATAAAACACTTGCGTACATTATATTATATTCCCATCTGTTCCAATAAATCACACTGCACCTTTTAACTGTGTACATGTATATACATGATAATATATTCTTTTTTACAGGGTGTGGTGTATCCAGACCTCATTTAAATATGATGTCAGATATTCACGTCCATCTGTTGAGCTCCTCGCCCCCAGCTGGCCTTTTGTGACCCCCCCCCCCCCCCCCCCCCCCCTCAGCTGGCCTCGTCGTTCGTGGCGGCCGGGCCGAGGACGCCGACGCTTAACGTGGTGACATCAGTGGTTAGGCCTGATTAACCCGCCTCAATGTCATTTGTCATCAGGGATATCAAGCACGCTAATCTGTGGGGGGGGGGGGGGGGGGGGGACTAGCCCTTATCCCTGCTCAGTGGCTGGGACGCCTGGTGCTGATAAAGTAAGCAAACCCTGATCAGGAGTCTGTTGGAACCACTTTGAGTGAGAAGAAAAAAAAATGACTTTATCCATAAGACAGCAGCAGCAGAATTATAAAAACAACTAAACTACCACCAGCAAAGACAACAAAATAAGGACTGAAGCTCTATAATCCCCCACTTACTTCCCCATTAATTCACAATTTGCTCCTCTCTAAACCTTTTCATTGAGATGAGCTGCTTGTGTGTGTGTGTTTCCCCCTCCCCCCCCGAAAAAAAAAGTGGAACTGAATGATGGACTCAAGTGTGTGAAAGAAAAGAAAGAGGACAAGAGAGAGGAGGGAGGCAGGGAGTGTGGACTAATCCCATTAAAGTGGCAGCTAAATGATTTGTTCCACAGAGAGAAGGGGAGATAAATAGGTGTACTGTATGCGGGGGAGGAAAATGGGGGGCTTTTTTTTTAAGGGGGGGGGGGGGGGGGGGGGTTAATGACAGAGACGCAGCACAAACCGCCTCTAAAAAGGAGATTCAGGTCTTTATGGGGCTGAAAAAGAGGCCCGACTACATGTAATCGAAAAGGTGATTTAAACTTTTCAAATAAATGAAGGAGCATTGTCAGATTAATGTATGAAACACACACTCGTCAAATATTAGTCTATAGGACTAACGAGATTAGAAAGAGCATCAACAAGATGCCTGGGAGAAGACAAAAGCAACCACTTAGTCCTGTGTGTGCACGGAAAAACACTGACCACACACACACACTCTCACACACACACACGTGTGTCCTTCCACACTAACACACACTTCCATTCTCAACAGCTTCAGGAAGTCATTTAAAAAAAAAAAAAAAACAGGCAAATGGGCGTTTGGCTCGCAGAGGGGGCGGGGCTACGGGACCGTCGCCAGCCCCGACGTCATAAACGATTAAAAAAACCTAAACATTAACCTTTATGAGGTCCACGTGTTTTCACACAACAAATGACTCTTGTTGAAGGAGTGTGGCGGCTCCACAAGGAGACGCGAGTCAGGATTTCAGCGGATCACAACCTCAACCTTTGCTCCATAAACTCCAGACAAAACCTGAGGCGCTTTTAAATCCCAATGTGCAACTTTTCTGGATTTAAATATCTGAAATAAATAAATCAACCTGACCTATGTTGAATATTTTGTTCAGGTATGTACTTTAAATTATTCCAAATGACTCCACCAACTGTTCCTTATCCAGTTTACAGCCATATTTTTACCCTTGTTTACACTTGTTTGCTCTTTTAACTGTCTTCAACCCAAAAGAAGGATTTTAGTCATTAAGGGATTAGAAATTACATAATAATGTGCATTTAAATATAAACATATTATGTCCCCTGCTTCTAATAAATACTATTTTTTCTAATTAAGTCTTCTGAAGATGCGCAGGATTAATTTAATTCTTTATAGCATCATTATTTAATTCCATATCAGTCTTATCAACTGCTTTTTCATAACCTCAGTGCTTCTTATGTTGGATCAGAATGAGTTTGTACTGTGATGCAAAAAGTGAAAATTCCCAGCCCGTTTTTTTTTGGGAGCAGAGGAAGTTGTAATAACTGTGGGAATAACTAATGACTTCCGTGTCATCTTTTTCATTATCTTGGCCTCGCCCCGCGTTCACAAGGTCACAGGTTATGAAAACAGTAGCATGCCTTCGTAGGTATAATGCGGCACATTGTACTGTGTTGGCAGAGAAGGGGTGAGGGGGGGGTGGGGATGGAAGGGGGGGCGAGTCTTCCCAGTGGGAGTCATCCTGGTCTACAATAGCTGTAACATTCCACTGGAAACACTGTGGCATTATGGCCGTCCTCTTGTTTGCCGGGAGGATCCCCACTTCCACCAAAACAAAGGGATTATCTCTCAGGGTATTCTGGGAATTTTCAACCTTTCGGAATGTTCAAGAGGAGGAGGGAGGGAGGGAGGAAAAAAAATATGTTTTCACTGCTGTCAAATTATTCAGCGGTGGTAAAAACGCATGTTTTCCCCCCCCCAAAACTCTTCCCCACTGAGAAAAAAGCTTTTCCGTGGTAATTCCCTGCATTTACAGAATCTATGGTTTGACCCCCATGGGTGGATCCAGGGAACCTTTGCATTAGTGATTCCATAACACATCATGGGAGGAAGCATCAGGATCTATAGCGATCTCTCTACTTATAAATAATCTATATATAATAATAAATAGCCGATTAGTATCCTGCTTCCACTATCCTGGTGATAATCATTTTGAGAGAGTTTGGCACCTTTGCTGCTACTTTCTCGTGATAAATTCTTCTATGTTGCTTGAATTCCCCAAAGTAAGTTACACCACAATTTCACTAAACTTAAGTATTTTTAAAAGAGTAAAATGTTGTGGCCTCATGTCAGCCTGATAGTGTATTATTCCCTAGGAGAGGTATTTAAAACTAATAATATCCCATCAATAAATGCTTTAACTTTATATACATATACACACAGTTAATATTATAATGTTATTGAAACACAAGTATAAGTACAAAGAGAACTGGCCTGCTAAAAATGGTACTTCATACTTTTTGAGAAGGAATTTTGATTTAGCCTTGTATGTTTGTAATCAGGGATTTATTTCATAATAAATTTAATTTCTAAGACTTTATGAACATTTATCATTTTGTGTATACTGCATACAAGGGGCGTTAACGTAATAAACTTTGCTTCCTTCAGCCTCTTCTCCAGCTTGTTAAATTATCTCAGTGTCTAATTTTTTTAGATTGCAAATACTTCCCATTTTATGCTTGTTTGAGACAAGTCAAATTAATTCTGCCCATAAGTAATACAACAGAATGAAGGACCATTTCTATAAAGGACTGCCATAATAAAAAAATAATGAATGTCACTTTTGTGTGTTTTCTTTTTGTACACGAATTTGATTACATTTTTTTTCCATTTTGCATAGGTGAAATAATATAGGGAAATACATTTAAATATTAATAAATACAATTAAAAAAAGAAACAAAACAGAATATAATACAAAAATAAACAGTTATATTAAATGTAAAATTATAATATTTATATTTTAAGAATTATACTAAATTATAATAAATATGGGCATTTACCAGCACATTTATTTTTATACAGAGTAATTTTCTTATTTATTTTTGGTGATAGTAGTTTCCATCCTTTATAATTTTAGCCACTCGCTGTTATAAAACAGCTGAAAATCTTATGAGATAGGGTCCATGGTCTGCACCAGTGGTTCCCAAACTACTGCCCGCGGGCCGAATAAGGTACAGTTTTACCGAGCAAAGAACGAGTAGAGAAGCATTTCGTCGGTCACCATTCGACAAAAAGCATTAAATCTAGCAGAAGAAATGAAAATTGAACATTTCCTAGTTCCATTAAAACTGTGCGATTTTTTTCCCATCCGGACCAGGACTACGCTAGCGCAGTAACTTCCAGTGGATTATAACGCACCATTTTAGAGGAGCCGCACTGCACGGAACTGCGGCATGTTTGATGCAGATGTAGCTGCTGTTGGAATCAGAAACAGAGGATGAGGACTTTGATGGTATGATTGATGACATTACCCCGCTCTATTATAAAATACACACACTTGTGTGCTTGTTTTATCTGTGTGTTTTACCATGCGCTCAATGATTAAAAAAATGTTAGTACTTTGTAATCAATACTTAAATAAAGCACAACCAAACTCAGTTTTGCTACCGCTCTATTTGTGTATACATCTATAGATAAAACCTATAGTTAAGTGCGCCTTATGTGTGCGTGTTAAACAGTAATGACTTACTTGGTTAATATTTATTTTCTAAATAGTGTTATTTATATTCTGACTTTTGTTCTGTAAAGAATCCAGAAAGGGTTATTTCATTTAGCATAAAGCCAAACGTCACCAGGCCGCTAACGCGTCACCGAGCCGCTGCCCAGAAGGCGCCGTCCGTGAACAAATATTGACTGGAGCGGTGACCTGTGCTCTGCTATTATTCCAGCGACGCCGCAGGCCAGGAACAATCAGCGCGGGCCCGCCGGGAAGTTTGGTGGCAGATGTCCCTGAATATGCAAACCAGCCAGACGAGGGAGGAAGGAACGGCAGTTGAATCAACAACGAGCGACAGATAAACCCGCTGCTGTCGGACGTTTTTTCTTAATTACATTTGGTTCAGAAGCTAGCAGGGAAATGTTATCCTGCCGCTTTTGTCCACAAAAAATAAGATAAAAATCAACGGAAACTGATGCTCATCCCTCAGCAACCCAGTGTCCAAAATTCTATTCATAATGCATGGTTCTTATTGTAGTATCACAACACATTTCAGTAGGGACTATACAGTAAAGTCAACTTTCTGTTGTCTTAAATAAAAAAATATCTTTGGCATATTCCTCATCCATTAAAAAGTTGGAACTGGATAAATCGATAACTTTAAGAACCCTACATTTTTAAATGAAAATATTGTAATATTCATGAAGCCCACATTTATTCCTCTTACAGAAGAGTTTCATAATAGATTCTCAATGGCGTAATTCTTCGTTGTGAAACCAATGCTTTATTTCAATTTCTATAAAAACAATTCAGTATGTAAAATCTATCAATTATGTTCATTATTGATTCATTTGGCTTATTGCTCATTTTTCTGTAAATCATCTAATCTTTTAACTTATTATAAACCATTTGTTGCGGCTCTACCTGCATCACGCTGCCGTGGGGCCTAATGAATTCTAAAAGGGCAACCACCCTTCTCATTTGAATAAACAAAGCAGTCTGGCTTTCAACAGCTTGTAAAACTGGTTTATCAGCATCTCGGTAGCTTTCGGCTTCTTTTTTTCAATACGTCCCAATAAAAAACTAATTTAAATGATGATAAAGTTGAAGGTTTTTACCAACAAACACCAAAAACCCAACGATTTTACTGTAATAATAAAACATTTACAACGATTTAATGTCAACAAAGCAGTTTCCCGTAGTTCTATAACAACTTTTATCCAGTCAGACATGATAGGAACTCATTTCATCAACAATTATGATATAAAAGGGCGTCAGTTATCTTTATCTATCATTTCACCATGTGGAATGCATTCTGCTTCCTTTATCTTGTTTCTGTTCTGTGGTTTCCGGCGTTCCACTGCTGCATCCCAACTCCAACCATCATTTATTACAACATCTTTATGCACTGCATCGTTTTAAGGGGTTGAAACCACAAACTCTAAACACAGTACAGCTTGTACTATTCAACATTTTGGATGGAAGGGTAAAAATAAAAGTGTGTCTAAAGCATGTGCTGTACAGCGCCTTAAAACAACTCAAGGTTTATTCTAAGAAATATTCCAATTGTATTCTATGTATAAAATATTCTGCTCATCTTGTTTAATCTTGCCAACGAATAATCTTTTTGTGGCATCAGTTCCCACGGTCTGCACCACAGTTCGCTTTAAAGCAGACACATTTTAGAGTGCTCTAGGCTGCTCATTTTTTTCATGCCAGCTTTAACAAAAACAAGGTAACTACAAAAAAAAGTAGTAGGAAGTAGCATTAATTAATAATAATAATAAAAACGCTCGCCTAACACATTGAGATTCCTGATAAGCGCCACTATGAGAACTGAGGAAACCACCCTGTTCCTGCAGAGGGGACCGACGGACAGGTCAGGGAACCTGTGGACGCCGTTGCCTTGGCGACCGGCCCCTCAACTTTGTGGAAACTGAAACCCGAGAGGCTGCAGAGCCGCTGTGGATCAGCGTGGTGGAGCGAGCCGACACCGCTGACGCCATTCAGCGCCACAGCGAGCAATTCTATGCTTCAAAGCATTTCATCATGAAAAACAAAATTATACATAAAAGCTAATCATCACAGTCACTCAATCTTCACCGTGTTTGTTTCAGAGGTGACGTGGGATGCTGAAATGCAGCCTTCGGGCCTCCGTGTGCACAGAAGCTTCGGCCGGAGCAGATAAGATCAATGGTGTCACCGGGGAGCCAATCCCCACTGTAAACACAGCCCCGCTGACCCCGGGAGGAAATGATTTACTGCTACTGTTTAACAGTTTACTGAGAAAACGCCCTGCCTCCTATCGGGAAGATGTTTGTACGCTAAATCTGAGGCATGTGGCCGGACAGGTTCGATGGAAAAGTACTTCAACCTTGAAAAGGAGCTTCGCTTCTTCAGACCCTTTATTGCCTTCACCTGACTCTAATAAATTGCGTGTTCAGCTCTACATCCACTAGAATAACGTTGCATGATTCACAGCCATTCAACACTTTTTTCCTATACAATCTCTTTATGCAAACAGCCGTTTAACTCCAATAAGCTCACCGTGTTCTGATTCCAGACTCACAATTTCAACTTCTCAAAAACACATTCATACGGGTCAATCCTGAATCCCAACCAGAATACGAGCAGACAACCATCATCCAATATCAACTCTACGTGGACCAATGTTTGGGGAAAATAACTTCTGAAAATGTATATCTCCTATCATGAAATATGTGGTTCTATACTAGAAACAAAGACCAATGCAACCATGCACATGAAGTTCTTATTTAAGTTTAATGCCACATTATACAGTGTCCTCATTATAAGAATCATGTTCATGGTATACAGTGCAACTCCACAATAGCATCATCAGATCTTTTCACTCTGGAACCCGTAATGAAAAGACGGAATCAGTATGAAAGTGTGTCAGAATTACAGGAGGTGGTTTAACCTCTGGAGACACCATCAGTGGTAAAAGAGAGTACCACACTTCAGTTATTGGATTCTATGCACAAATAATGCAACGATAATGAGTCTCACATTGATTGACACCATGCACGAGCCAATCGGAGCACAGGGTCAGGAGATAATGGAAATTTCCCACGAGGAAAGCATCCAAATCTGCAGCCAGATCGGTCCTATAAACACGTAATATCAAGCCAGTGTCATTTTTACACACAGACATGACCAAGATGATCCCCAGCAGACTTCGGGGGGGGGTCGCAGTGTCTGGATCTTCACTGGGAATGTGTGAAGCAGCAGCTGTAGACACAACAGACCCCCCGAAAAACTAAACCCAGCAAGCAATATCCACCACTACCTGCGTCACTCACATCAACACAAACAGCAGCAGAGGTTGATGTCGCTATAGGACATGCTAGAAAACAGCTAAGGTTGCAAAAAATTGTGAAATTGTAAAATAAAAACCTGCATTTTTTTTCCAATTTCCTTCGACTTTTGCATGTTTTGCATAGAGACAAGAGCATGCAAACTGAAGACACACACAGCCAACAATGCAACAGTTGTGTTGGGAGACTGCCTCGCTAACTGTGAAACACATCTTGCACTCACCTTACACAGGCCTTAGGAGTCTCACACTCATTGTGTGAATGCATGTCCCCTCAGCTGCGACTCTCAGACAGACAGAGAGAGAGAAAACATCCCGGAGTGAAACGAGGGATTAACACAGAGACGTCACCCAGCTCCGTCTCACACGGCAGAGCGCCGACCAATCACGACAGCGTGGCGCAGCCACCAAACACACACACACACACACACATTGTAACCCGACAATGGCAGCCAGCGAGGGAGACTGTAATATGAGCAGCCTGGCGACTGGAGGGCCGGGGCTCCAGGGTTCTCTCAGCCGTAAACTGTGGCATCCCTGGCAGGAGACGAGCCCGGCAGCTCACTCTGTCGGCATGGACAGTGAAAAACTCCACAAAGCGAGAAGCAGAACTACTACTTACCTCCCATTAAAGTAATACTCTAGCTGATATCTATCATTTGAGTGTGACACACTTTATAGTTTTCTGCTTCAGGGGTGAAAAGTGGCTGCAGCAGCCATATTTTAAGGATTCCAAGAGTGACCGTTTTTTATAGAGTAGTAAAACTAGAGCAGAGACTAAAAGTTCTTTTCTTTGATAATCTTAAAGGTCACTTTTTTTAAAATAATGTATTAACAAATGTCAAAGATATAGACAACACTCATATCAATGTTCTCATCTATGTGCATTAAGAACAGAGCTTCTTCATACATAAACATAAAAAATGAGATTAGGAGCTTTGCAATGCTTGCTGGTGAAGCTTGGCTGAGTCTACAACATGCTCTGGTTTGTGGTAGTGTTAAAAACTTTATGCAGAAGCAGCGTTCGGTGTTAGAGCAACACAACACTGGAACAGACTCCCAGAGAAGCGCAGAAAACAACAGGATTTAACAAAAGAAAACTGTCACCACTCATATTAGAGGATTCTCTTTAGTCTTTAGACAACGTCACCAAGGCCTGTGGGAGCTCTTGAAGCTTGGCGTGACCTTGTTCGACTTTTGAGAGAAAAAAAAAAGCATTTCCTAAAATGTGTATTATACACAGGGATATGGTGCTTGGGGTAAACAGGGCTTGCATGCCACAGGTTCACAGCTGGTTAGCTCTCCTGATAAGGGGCCACGTTCGAGCAGACTGCCTTCCCGTGGAATGCGTCGACCTGACAGGCAAAGTCTGTGCACGCCTGCATAGCTGAGGGATTATCACAGTATCAGTTGAGCCCCGGATTCTCTTTGCACCTGCCTTGTTCCGCTTTAGCGTACAAGAAACAGGAGGGATCCTTCACTCCTCCCCGTCGCCGCAGGACGCGCCTCCCATTCCATTCACGAGCAGCACGGACGAGTGCACGCCAAACGGACACGTCCTGCTTCCTTATCGTGGTAATCTTGTGGTTAGAATAAATTAACCAGTAACACCAAGAGCAAAGGTGATAGCGGGTTGATACGCTGCAAGGATGGTTCATGATTCTCATCAGCAAACATTCTGACAGCCCTTTTGTTTGATGGTTAGTCCTGATTTACACTTTTTTTTTTTTTAAAGAGGAAAACTGCACGAGTGAAAATCCTTCCATAATCCTTGATAACAAAATTGCATTGGCACTTTTCACAAGTTTTTTACTATAAGCTGCATTTTTATTATCTCACTGATGCCTTTTTCTTTCTTTTATTTGCATCATATAATCATTTCCAGAAATCTGTAACCTTATTAAATAATTACACAGTATCGTATTCTTCATGAAATCGAATAAGGTTAAAAGCCGAAACTATCAAATATACGCTCACGCCGAGGCTCAAATGAAAATGCAGCTGTTCTCCATCATTTCCATCAGGAGGAATACGGATGCTTGTGGCTGTGGTTAGAAACGTCTGCGACAGCTCAGGCCTTTTTCACTATGGAAGAACGGTGACATCCATCTGTATTCTCCCTCTAGGCAAGGCGAGGGCAGAGCAAGATAATTGAGAGTTTTGTGGTGAAAATATCAAAACGCTGAGCCTTGTCAGACAGAGTGTGTGTTTTCTTTTTTCAGGGCGTCTGCCCAGTCTGTTATTAAATCACATAACATACCAGTGTCTATCAAAACCATGAAAGCCTACAATGCTATTTCACCAGTCCACTGAAAAGAGTGATATTTAAGAACAATCTGAAAATAGAGAGAAATATCCATATATCTCTAAGTAGGATTTCACCAGGTCACAAAATCCTTGTCAATTCATGATTAAAAGAAACAAAACTAACTTCCAAAAGTTAATTACTCCCTGTGATCACGTCTCCTATAAAAAGCACATGATAACCGAGTGGAGGCGTGAATGAAAAAGAAAGGAGATTAACATACCAGGAAACAAAACATCATTGTGAAACACACTTCAAGGTTTAACCGGGGTTAATCCCAGCTGCACAGAGAAATACCTTCACTCATTCATGTTCGCCGCAGCAATTTTCTTCCCAACAGAAATGTCACACAAGTCAAAGCACGCAGGACTAAAGCTGCTAACAATTCTCTACATGGTGGGGAGGACTGGTTTCTTACACAAATATATATATATAGATATGAAGATATAAGCAGATCACAGGATGGTAACATGCCTGTTTTAAGGACATTTTTTTAAAAACTAATAAAACATACAGTAGATTGGTATCTTAGAATTCTTCACATGTCCAGGTGTTGTACTTAGAAGTAGCTTAGAATCTGTAAAAACTTGACTTAATCGAGTCCCCAGCCTCAGCAGGAGGCAGTGAGCAGCCTCCGCAGGGCTTCCTGAAACGCAGAAAGGAAGCAATCAAGTCTACCGACAGACAACAGCTTCCCCTCAGGAAGCTTTTTATTGGACAAAAAAAAAAAAGGAGCGTGAGGGCAGTTTAACAAGAAGTGACACTGTCTCGTCATCGCTGGAATACGACACTGGAGTCTTGGGTTTTAACAACATCCACGACACTTTCTTAAATTCAGCTTCGCAGATGTGCCTGAATAAAATAATTTAAGATTTGCTTTTCAATCAGGAACTATTCGATCAAAGGATGGGACCAGTTTCTGCAAATGTAATAGTTTGGTACATAACCATTTGATATTTTGTGTGATGAGAAGATGAATTTTCTTCATTAGCACCAAAATTATGGGTTCATAACTCAATTTTTTAAGGATAAAACTAATGATTATTAATTTATCTGTCAATCATTTTGGACCATAACTAATTATGCAAAAAGTTTGATTGGCCAATATTCAGTTTACCGTCATATATGACAAAAGAAACCAGAAAAAGTCATTTTTGATGCAGAGACATTGTCACACACTGTGCACCAATTGTCCTGAATGTTCTATAAAGTTTTCCCAGCCATTACAAATGTTTCCCCATTCAACCCACTCAGACTCTGCTAAGCTTCTAAATCCAGAAAGCAGCGATTTAAAAGAGATTCTGCCAGGGCTTTGATCAGTCCAATAATGACTTCCTAACATATTTGCAAACAACGTGGTGCCGGCCTGGCAGCTGCACCCAGCCTGCAGCAAATCTTTATGGAGGATTCCCTCAAGCTTGACTTTTCCCCCCCTTTTTTGGTTGTTTTCATTACATTCAACATTCAAGTCCTCTGTCAAAAACCTGCTGTGCTGGCCTTGTTATTTTAGATTTCCCAGGTTCCTGCCCTGAGGCGACTACAGTACGCGACATCGCTAATCTAATCCGATATCTCACTAAACCGATTTTACTTTCATCAAAACGTGCATCTGAATACAGTAGGGTTTGATGTTTTCAAAGTCGGCTCTCGGCTAATTGTGGAGTTTCTGCGGCTTTACTACTAAAAATGGATTTGATCTTCTAATAACAGGGCCGTCCCTAGGACTCATGTAGGTCTCTTTATCCAAAGACTAAGACCTGAGCAGCTGGAATTACTCCTTTCACCTCCAGTCAACCACTGAGACCAGCAGTGAAGCTTTCACACTGGAAAAAAAAAAGTATGTTTGCAAGTTGCAGCAGCTGCAGAGGTTTTATATTTAGCGCCACAACATGCAAGACAAGCACATGTGGGACTAGAGCCTGCACAGATGTTCAACCCCCCCCCCCCGAAAAAAAACCCTAAAATTACAACTCAGCACCTCCTCTACATAAAAAATTACAGAGAAAACACCACAAACGGACAGGACTCCACGGGGGCCTGCCCGGCCACAAGGGAAGCGGGGCCGGGTTTGACGTGCAACCCACTCAGACGGCGCAGCGGAGTGGAAGTCGTTTCCCCTAAACAAACACCGGACCGGACAGGAGTCACAATCACAGGGAGGCGGCGTTCGGGGTGAAACATCTCTGCAGCGGAGGCCCGGCTTTGATCACGCGGACAGAAGGGCCGTCTCACCGAGGTGTTAATTGAGAGACCCCCGCCATATGTCCACCGAGGGCTGATGTGGACCCGGAGGGGCACTGAGGCCGCGGTTTTTATTAAGCTGAATTTCCACTGTCAGTCTGGTTCAGGTCTGTAATGCAGGGGGGGGGGGTTCAGCAGGCTTGTGAATCCTTTCTAGTAGAAATGCTCTTCAGTGAATGCGTTTGGTTGTGTTAGCTTCTTGTTTAGGCAGAAGTTTAAAACAGCCAAATCGAAGAAGCTGCTATTGTGGCGACGCTGGTCTCATCCAAACGAGCAGATTTTGTCTTTGATTAAACCAATAAATACTGATTGGCCTTTTCCTCTCCTATATGAATTTAGTACTGGTCCTCTGGAGTACCTAGAGGACCAATTAAAAAAGGAAACACTAAAATAGACATACCATTCCATACAGTACTACATAGTGGAAAAGGAGCATTTGTGCAAGGCCCCCTTTCGCACCCCCTAAAGCTGTCCATTACCAACTTGGACCCGTACTGACAGCGGAAACGAGGCCTAAGCCTGATGTACCAACCGACGCCAGGCTGTACTTCCACCAGATCTGCTTATGGGTTGGTGGGAGGCCGTGGAATGCCCTGCACGTTGCTGGAGGATATGCACAATGTACAGATTGGAGACTAAGCCTGTTACAGTACAAACAAGTCAGAGCCCCGGAAATGTCAGCGCAATAAAACAGGCATGTTCGTGCAAATATTTTCCACACAGAGGAAAGTTACAAGCAATTTTAACAGTGTAATTACAAACAAAATGCATTTTTTTTGCTGTGCAGGTTCATGCAGCAAAAAAACATTTAATCAACAGGAAGATATCGTGGTTAATTATTTTCTATGGGACAGTGGGACAACGCCGTGGTGACAAAATGTCCTGTGGACTGTACGTACCATGGTGGCGGGACAAAACAAGACATGGATGCTGGTAGCAGTTTCCAAAACAAAATATATTTTTCTCAACTACAGAAGACTGGTAGGGTTAAAAAAAAAAAAGCCACGATTCAAGTCTGTCAGCTACACCGGCTATTAATTAATGGCAAAAATATATTTTGATCACCTTCTCATTTAATCGGTTTGTTATTCTGTCTGTTATATGCCAAGGAATGTTGAAAAATGGTAACCAGAAGCAAAAGAAACTTACTATTAGTGACCATACAATAATATAAAATATTGCTATATTAAAAGTTTAAGAGGCTGGAACCACAGTTATTAAGCTCTACATTAATTGTTTATGCACTTGGCTAAAAGCACTGCATTCTATATTGGGATTACAGGTTAGCAAAAATCTAATTCTAAACAGTTGGAGCACATTTCTTTTTTAAATGGTGTAGTGGGAATATATTGTCCCAATGTGACCACCAGATCAGGACCCTAAGGGAACACTTTATTAAACCTCCTCAATGAAAGCACTGTGTGTAATCTGTCTCCCTAATATGCCCGAGTGCAGTAAAATGGAATCAAGGATATGCCAAAAGTGCCACACTGGAAGGCAAAGAATTTTCATTAAACTGCTGTCAGATGGCTGGAATTCCTCCCCCTTGACATATTAATTCAGTGCTCTATCTTTATAAAACGCCTTCGGAGTCCAGCTACGGATGCAGAGCCCTCTGTTTGACCCCAGGGAAAAAGGCTTCAAGCCCACGAGGACAATAGGGACCACCATCTAGGTCTATATCCCCACTACTGATCCTAAAAACGCCCCGGCTCACCCCACCACCTTTCAGCCTGTCGACACCTCGAAAATGTTAAATCATTAGGATTAGGAGGAAGAAGGGAAAAAACTGTGCTCCATGGTTTGGATGCTGGACACAGATATGAGCATGTGTAATATTAGCAGCTGATGACAGTTCCTTTCTGCAGAAGTCTGCACTGTTTTACAAGCTATAGGCAACAGAGAATTAGAAAACTGATGAGAAATAAAAAAGCATGCTTTTGTAGGCTAAAAGTGAAATTGTTTGGAATATTGCAAACGTGTGGTTCAACCTGGTTTAAGATGGTAAATCCAAGGCAAAGATGAGTCAGTGTGGATAATGGCGAGGGATTACATGAGGTCACATGACACAGGGATTTTGGAAAAAAAAAAAACAGTAAGAGCCAGCAGTTTACAAGATACATCTTATTGTAGAAGTGCACGTTGCGTGCTGTTCTGCGTGATTCCCTCGCAGTTCTAACCCCGCAGCATGCGCACACGTTCCCGACACTGTGCGTGACACCTGCTCGGCGCAAACAAGCGAACAACACGGGAACGAGCAGACACAACAAACTGAGTGTGACTTTAACGCATAATCCCGTTCTAAACCAGCGGCGCTTTGCGGGATTCTCCCGAAGTGGACTCGAGTCGAGTCGAGTTGCTGCGGGACCACCTGACCAACACGCGCGGCGTTAACGCACGGCTTCACGCAAACTTAATCTGGGCACAAACATTCTCGTTGAAGCGTAAATAACGCGTAAAACGCGTAAAAGCAAACACAGCACTTACTTCACTTTATGAAAGGGCTCCGTGCGACCGCGGCGTTTAACTTACCCCACGCAAAGTGTCTGGATTTCGGACTTATACAAAAAAAAAAAAATAACTCGTCCGCTTCCTTTCAGGGAGTCGCAGCCTCGGTGAGGAGACGCTCCGTTTTTCGGATAGAAGTGCAATAAAATAATGATAATAAAAAAAAAAACACCCTGTGCGAGGACACGCTTCAGCAGCCACAGCCTCTTTGTACTTGTCCGCCTCGGCAGCGAGTCGCTGAACCGCGGACATGCGCAGTTGCTGCCCGGACGAGCACGCGCCGCGGCGGGAAAGGCGGCGCGTGCCCCAGGTGGAGCTCACCTGCAGCTACGGTGGCCGAAAAGAGATGGTAAAAATATGAAGAACATTAAAGGAATTTCCCGGTCAGTTTGTTAATTGGAGACTTTGCTAATTGATGATTATGTTGATAATGCTGAAAAATGGCACGTGGTGTAACCCTAAAAACTTTTTTAAACAGGTAAAAAAAACACATAGTATCAATTTATTTTCTATTCTAGGTGGATTAAATATTTAAAACTTATTTTATGTTAAAGGAATCACACCATATTGAGATTTTGGGGGGAACAACTATACAAATGGACTAATAAATAAATAACAGGAAATCAACATGAACACAAAATTTGAGAGACCCTTTGAAGGCTTCTTAAAATTGTATTTTAGTTTTTTTTTTTTACTTTCTCATCTTGCCAAACATTGTTCGTCATTGACCCATATGACGCGGCTTGGAAAAAGGTTCTGAACTGAAACGTGCACGAGGTGTGCATTTTAAAAGGTTCCCATGGGAAAGTATGGAGTTTGACTATTCCCGGTGGGAATAGGCATTAAATAATAAAATATATATATGGAAAAAGTAAAAATAAAAAAGTAAAATTTTTGCAGTAAAATAGCGGAAATTAATGCATCATTATGTTTGGTTTATATAGCTATCTGAACATGTATGATTTAATGTATGACTTTTCTGCATAAGGGAACCTCAATGTTCATACGAATGTAAATTTTCCAACTCATTTTTTAGTTCCTGATTATACAAAAGACTAAACAAAATGAGAAACAATAATATCTTATTTATTAAATATTAAAAGGAAAATGGACAGTTATTTGCACTTAGACACCAGTGTGGTCTGAAAAATCTATCAAGAATCTGGAGAAATATGGAAAATGTTCAAATAGATAATGTATTTCTTGGAAATTCTAATGCAGTGCGTTAATGTCAATATTTCTCAATTGTTCTGCGTCAGAGGACCATGTTTTTACACAGCATCTAATGGCTGTTATGCAGATCCTTTACTTAATCCTAAGTAAATGTACCAAAACATCAATATAAAAACACTCCATTACAAGTAAATCCCTGTGTGAAAAATCCTATTCAAGTAAAAATATACGTACATGAGTATTATGAGCTTGATGCAGTTGACGTTTCACAGTGAAAGTATTGGTTTGCTCTATGACTGATATATTATTCCATATGACATCATATTACACACTGCTGTGTATAAAACAAAGACTTAAAGGTGGAAGAAGCCGCTTTCACCTTTAACTATGTGTTGGATCCTAACCACTGGTTATATTATCCGTTGTGTGATTGTGCATCTGCAAAGCAACTAAAGCTGTAAAATAAATATAGAGTGAAAGTATGAAGTAGCATTGAAAGGAAACACTCGACTAAAGTACAAGTACCTCATAATCCTACTTAAACAGAGCACTGATGCAAATGTACCTGATTACTTTACATCACTGAAATCGCCATAATTGCAATTTAGTGCTACTTAGAAAAGTCAAAAATGCTATTAAGTTTGTCCCCTGCTTTATTAGGATGAAAGATGACAGGTAAAACTAAACTACTAAAAACATACAGCTACACACAGTGCTTCCTAATCAAGAGCAAAAAAAACAAAAAAAAACTCCCTAAATCAGGTCGACTGTCTGCGAGCGCCATCTTGTGGCGTTTTGTTGTGTTCACCAGGAGGAAAGAGTCATTAAAAACTATGCAAACATGGACATTGTAGGAGAATAGTGGCCTATGTGCAGTTTAACTCATTTACTTATAATTACTATTAAGATAAAGCCAATAAAAAAGTCCATGCGTGGTGTTTTTCACAGGGTTTTGGATGTATATATAAATGAGGTCATTGGTCATTTAGAGGGGTCCACATAAAAAAAAGTGTAATCATTGATTTTTCCTATATTTCCATCCCTGAGTGACACAATGACAGTTTGAATGACTGCTTAAGTTGTAGGTTTCATGCACTTCTGTGTAGTAATAAAGCATAGCTGCAGGAATTCACTCCTATTTAAAAGCATCAGGGAGGTGAGGTTGAAGGTCCAGCCCTGTTTGTCCTAAAGGGGAATGAAGTTGAGGCCAGGACTTTGTTTCATATGTGCAAGTTGACGTGCTGTCATCTCCTAACATTAAGGACCTTCCCTGAACTGTTGCTGCCACAGAATCGTCTTTAATTGGAAATATGACCAAGTACTAAAGACTAAACCAAACCATGACAAATAAAAAAACAGACTTCACATACATATTTGGAGTTTTACCAAGATAAATAGTACCACTGAGAACAATGAAGGCAATGTGGCATGAAAAGTTCATCAGTCCAAAAGCAAAAAAAAAAAAGTGAATTCACACTTCCAGAAGATAAAGTTGTGAAACTGTCCTTACACTTTCTCCATATCGTTTTCAAACCTGCAGAAAAGTGCACGGCCCGTCTTGTGCAACCACTGAGCGGATTCATGCAGCCCAGCGCCTATTATCCTGGTCACGTCCCGCCTGTTGATAACATTATCATTTTATCCCCGAGCGGGTCGACTCCGCACAAAGCGGACAGTGTTTCGTGCGGGGCCACACCTCCCCCGCAGCTCTGGATTGGCCCCCGCGCATCGACTCCCTCCGCCGAGTTCCGCGTTGCGTTCGCATTTAAAGTCCCGCAGCGTCTCCTCCGGCTTCTGCTCTCGGGCTGCGGGAGATCCGTGTTGCCACCATGTCCGATCAAGGCGTCTTCGACACCAACGTGGTCACCGTGACCCGCTTCCTCATGGAGGAGGGCAGGAAGGCGAAGGGCACGGGGGAGCTGACCACCCTGCTCAACGCGCTGTGCACGGCGGTGAAGGCCATCTCCAGCGCTGTGCGTAAAGCGGGGATCGCCCACCTGTGAGTACGCAGCCTGCGAGTCAACTCAGGAAAGCAAGAGGCTTTTTTTTCTATATAATTATAGTCTTTTTTAAGCGCTTAAAAGTCCTCAAAAGTGGAAGTTTCGGTCGGTCCCATTCATGCATCCACGTTGGCACAAACCAAAGCCGGAGATTCGGGTTCTGTGTGCGCCAATCAGGAAGCGCATACCTGAAAGCACCACGCCCATTTCACATATTTTTTTTTTCCTGTTGCCAACGTGTGGTTTATTTCAACACATTTCAGCTTTATGCTTATTGTGTTATTTTTTGTGTATGGACTTATCTTATCTGCCCTGCATTGGCTTTGGAGCGACCACCCTGAACACAAATACAGGATTGCATGTATTTAGGTTCAGGGTTCCTCCCCCATCATTTTGGACCATTATTACGACTATATCTGTGTAAAAACAGAATTTAGATCTGAAAAAAGTCATTTAGTTAGTTTGGATGCTCTCTACATTCATTCTGCACTAAGCCTTATACTAGTAGTAAAAAAAAAAGCTGCAAAAGAGAAGTCTACTTGTTGTTTCTATTCAGGATTTTTAATGGCTGATTTATATTTTGCATTTGTGTTATGCTGCTTCATCCCTGTCTTCTCCTGTTTTCTAAGGAGTTTAAGTGTTTCCCTAGGCTCTAATGACAGTGGACGTTCTATTGCCTTGAAGTCTCCTGATGTAAATCTGTGATTTTATTTGGCTTTACAAATAAAATCCACTTGACCTTCACACTTATCCCTTCAAAAGGAAACTAACTGAACCCCCTTAAAAGGAAAGGTTCCAATCATTTCTATGCACTGAATTTCTGTTTCAGACTTCACTTCAGTGGTTGATGCAACCGTTTACTCAATCACTGCCTAAACTGTGCAGTTAAGAAATGCAGCGTCACGCATCCTTTGCATTTGTTTCACATCTAAAAATGAGACTATTTATCATGATTGATCCATAACCATCATAGCTGTCATAAATAACTGTCTAAATTAAAATTAAAAGACAGCCAAATTGATGTGGATTGTTAAGTGAGAATTAATATATTTGCTATCAGAAAATTGCACTCGGTCAAATTTATTTCATGCCACAAAGAAAACGGAGTATTTGTCAGTTTTGATCAACGCCGCTGTTTGTTTTTCCTCTTCTCAGTTATGGTATTGCTGGCAGCATTAATGTGACCGGTGACCAGGTGAAGAAGCTGGACATCCTGTCCAACGATCTGATCATCAACATGCTCAAGTCGTCCTTCGCCTCCTGCATGCTGGTGTCGGAAGAGAATGAGAAAGTCATCGTTATAGAGCCGGAAAGAAGGGTGAGCGAGTCTGTGGGACAAAGGGAGGCTACACTATTAGATTTACACGTCAAAGACAAAAAACCTGCCTGGTGTTTTAGGTTCTTTTTGGAACGCGCAGAGCTCGGAAAACCTGCTTTCAGTTATTTCGGATCTGATTTCTCTTCCCATGGAAAACTAAAACAGGATCATCCAGTTTGCTGTGGATTCGTTTTTGCATCTAACGCTTTCAGCTACTTAAAGTTACATTCTCAACTTCCACACTTTCCAGTTCAGCAGTGATCAAACCAGTAAAGAACTATCTAATAGATCAATCACTCCTAGCACTTTTCCTTCCCTTCCAGGGCAAGTACATTGTGTGCTTCGATCCTCTGGACGGCTCCTCCAACATCGACTGTCTCGTCTCCATCGGTACAATCTTTGCCATCTACAAAAAGGTACTTGCACAGGTTTTGTCATTTCAACTATAAACTCAAAAACAAGTCTGTGGAACTTTACCATTTGCCACCACAAATTAAAACCTTTTATTACCTTTTAATTTTAATTTAAGGCCAATGACACATGCTGGTATCTTATCTCTTCTTGCATGTTTATAATCATACTCGTTTAGAGTAAAACTCTCCTGACTTGTTGAACCCCAGACCACAGACGATGAGCCATCTGAGAAGGACGCCCTACAGCCGGGCAGGGACCTGGTGGCGGCGGGCTACGCCCTCTACGGGAGCGCCACCATGATGGTGATCTCCACCGGCCAAGGAGTCAACGGCTTCATGCTCGACCCGGTCAGTGCTCCGTGGAAACGGGAAGCTCCCCTATTTTTTAAATTCAACACAAGGTTCTGAAGGTGCTCTTGCATGTGTGTGTATGTGTGTGTGTGTGTGTGTTTACCGCTCGTCAGGCACTAGGTGAATTTATCCTGGTCGATCGGGACGTGAAGATCAAGAAGCGGGGCAAGATCTACAGCCTGAACGAAGGCTACGCAAGCACCTTCGAACCCGCTGTCACGGAGTACCTGCAGAAGAAGAAGTTTCCTCAGGTAAAACTTCAGGCAGAGGACTGTTTTAAAATCATTCACAATCTTTCAGTATAGTAAGCCTCTACTGTCAAGCATTTATCAGCCTTTCTCTGTTAAAATAAATAGAAACTCAATAAGGAGGATGGTACAGTTAAAACATGTTTTAGTTTTTTTCCCAACATTAATTTAAATGTAAATATGACAGAATTAATCACAATTTTCATGTTTTATAATCCACAGTCCTGGATGAGATTCATTAAATTATTGGGGTCAAACTCTTATTTAGTTCCTGCACCGCATTCATCTTAAATTAGTTTCAAGTAGGCAAGACCAGTAAAAAAAAATAATAATTAAATCTTCAATTTACAAAACAGGAGAGGTGATGTAAAAAAGTGCAGTTTCAACACCCTGATAACCCAGTTATTCCATATTGAGACTATTATTATTATTATTAACTCTAAAAATCATTGTGAAATATAATTCCATTGGAAATAATTTGATTTCTTGTTTTTGCTTTGTTTTATTAAAGTAAGTTTGAATTGTTTGTCTTCATCTTTTAATTTTAACACATATTTTTGACTTTAATAATTAAATAATTTAATAATTAAAAAAAAAAAACATTAAATCCACAAAATTATCTGCAGTTCAAATATTTACACTCAATATTGGACTGAATGTTTTTTACAAATATATTTTTTCCTGATAATATTTAATTCTTTTCAATAGATTGAACAATATTTTTTTTTTTAAGCAGCAGGTGGGGTCATTTCCTGACTTACAAGCCATTTACAATCAAAATCATTAATATTTTAGCTCCTAAAGATTCTCATTGACTTCACATTTCTGTGAAACAAACAAAAAAAACAGTAACTGGTGCATTATCTTTTTTCTTGCTTTACACAATCATCCACATATGATAAGAGGACTTTATTGATCCCACAAAACGGAAAGTTGCTTGTTACTGCAGCGTACAGAGTAAAGAAAAAGAAAATAAAAGCTATAAAAAATAAAAATACAAAACACTATGTACAAAATTCGTAGAATTTGTTGATCCGCATACACAGTATGCATTATGGACATAAGAATGGAGAAAAAATACTAATAAATAGCAAGAAAAAGGTATGCATAAGCAAAGCATATATACATGCATACACGCACGTACATACCTACATGCATACACACATTTATATATTTGCATATATATACACATGTACACATACATAGCTAATGCAAACTTAAGGTGCAGGATGTGTGTGTAGAGAAAAGTGACGAGTGGAGGAAGAGTGACTTTCTTGTTTTTTTAGTTTGTTTTATTAAAGTAAGTTTGAATTGTTTGTCTTTAACTTTTATTTTTAACACATATTTTGGACTTTTTAATCTCATAATCAAAAACAACAACTTTAAATCCACAAAATTATCTGCAGTTCAAATATTTGCACTCAATATTGGACTAATTGTATTTTACAAAGATTTTTCCTGATAATATTCAATTCTTTTCAATAGATTCAACAATATTTTTTTTATTATTATATATTTTTTTCTTTTTTATATATATCTTTTTGACATGTTCTTTAAATTGTGATTTTTTTTTATTTATTTTTATTTTATTTTTAATGCTTGCAGGATGGCAGCCAGCCCTATAACGCCCGTTACATCGGTTCCATGGTTGCAGACGTCCACCGAACACTGATGTACGGAGGAATCTTTTTATATCCAGCAAATGCCAAGAGTCCGAATGGGAAGGTGAGGTCCCAACATGGGAACTTTTTAAAGGAAATGTCTGTCTCAAAGTGAAATTTTAAAACACACCCGGGGCAAGTTAAATAAATTGTAAAATCAAATGTGCTGTTTTCAGCGTACATCTCCAAATTTACCTTTAGCCCGGACTTTAAAACGCGCCCCCACTGAAGTCAGTGTCCCAACGCGGCCACTTCCTCCCGCCGAGATTGAGCCAAACGCGGTGTTGTCACTTCCGGCCAAAACAGGAAGTAGTTGACCTGTGATGAGTCTGAGGGGCCGTCACGCTGCAGATAGATACCTATGGTCACACCGCTCCCTGGTGGTCTAGTGGTTAGGATTTGGCGCTCTCACCGCCACGGCCCGGGTTCGATTCCCGGTCAGGGAAAAATGTTTTTCACAAAAAAAAAAAAAATATATATATATATATATAGTCAGACTGCTGACACCTCCTCCCTCAGGGGATTTCCCAGCTCGGGTTTAATGAAGTATTTTGAAAAATGTATATTAATAGATTAATAAATAATGAAAAACCTCAACAGTATCAGCTTGTTGGGTTTTTATTTAGTTGAGTCTCTGTTAATTAAACAGTGAAAAAGAAAGAAAGAAAGAAAAGTCACCCCGCAATCACATTTAGCTGCAACAAGTGCAGGAGGTAATTCTCTATATAATAAAACTCCATTTATTATTAAATGCTTTCTGTTTTACTCAATAATAGGTACCTTTTTTGTCTTGCAGTCCAGTACCCGCCTTTTGTTTGAGTTAAATTTATGAGTCATTAGCTAACAGGTTAAGCATATGACCTTGCTATATGTCTTTACTCTGAGTTGTAAACCCCTCCATTAGAAACGTGCCAGTGAGCCACACCGTTGCAGTGGTGACATTTCTTTAAAACCTGTTTCCTTTAGTGACTGCTCCAAAGATTATTATGTTATGTTATGTTATGACATTTTCAGTCACCGTTATTTATATTCCTTTACACAGCTTCACTACCTACTATCTTCCTTTGTGCTGAAATTCTTTGAGAAAAAACAGTACAAAGTCGACAAAAATTATGACAACTGTTGTCTTCATGGCGAAGGAACCTGTCACCTGGTGCAACAATGCTGCTCACTGACATTCTTTTGATTGTTTCTGAACAATGGAGGCCAACAGCACAAAGGAATAAGACATATTAGACTTTGGATGCATACATTGCTTGCAGGTAGGATCAGTTCCTTGTTGGTTTGGCTCCATGAGATTTGTTCACAATAAAAATAGAGCGAAAACTTCTGGACCTTATGCTGGCTGCAGGACTCTGCTGACTCTACCTACCAAAATCACATTATTAAAAAAAAAAAACGATTGAGAAAAGCATTGCATGAGTTCCTGCACGATTGTTTTTTTGGGAGCTTACCTACTGTCCTCTTCACAGCTGCGGTTGCTCTACGAAGGAAACCCCATGGCCTTCATCATGGAGCAGGCGGGCGGCATGGCCACCACAGGCTTGGAGAGGATCCTGGATATCCAGCCTACCAGCATCCACCAGCTGGCCCCTGTGGCCATGGGCTCTGCCGAGGACGTGATGGACTACATCCGTCTCTGCAAGAAGCACGCACAGAAGTGAAGTTGCAAAACCGTTGCTGTCTGGTCTAGAAACTTGTACCCCCCTAAACTGTTCAGGAGCTGGAAGAGTGTCCAAATTTGAGCTCGATGTAAATGTGTTTTCTTTTTCTGTTTATGTCTTGTAGAGCTTAGAAGATGTTTATGAAGCCAAATGGAGTTAAAAATTTATATGCCATACTGGTGATATTGTTTATTTTTGCACAGCAGAAATAAGAAATGCTACAAATACCAAAAAATGTGCCAAAAGACAAAATGCTTTTGATTAAACTAAAATGAAGTCTACTTCTCACTTTACCTCCAGTTGTGCCTTTCTGATTATGATGAACAGACATTCTAGTTGGTGAAGGACCAAATACAACCTCTATGCAATGAAGTCTGAAGTATTTTCTTATGTGAACAACTACTGTTTGGAATGATGCATCTCAATAAATCCAAATGAGTCTAAAAGACTAAATCAATGTGTTAATCATTTGAAATATGTGTTTACAGAAAGTACCACATCATCAAAACTCATCTTGTCACAAAGACACAGTTTGTGGATTCATGTTTCATCATTCTATCATATTATTGTCATTATAACAGAAACCTCTTGAAAACAAATACATTGAATTGTTTGGATGAAAGATAGAAGACTTAGGGTCAATAGAAGTCAAGACCACTTTCATATATTTTAGGAGTCGACCTTTGAGCTAAAGGTCAGAAGAAGCTCAGAGTCCTGCTGACATTTAAAGCTCACTTGAGCTGCTGTTGGGCTAAAACATCAAATCAGCTGAGTCGGCCATAATAAATGAAAATGTTCTTTATTTTAAATAAAATAAGTTGATTTGAGTTAATATGTGAATATCAATATATTAAATTATTTATTTAAATGTTTGCTCACAACACATCACAATTATGCTATTGTGTTTTTTTTTTATTTAAATAAAGCTGTATTGTGAGATTATTAGTTATAAATGAAACATGTGTTGTTGCATGCACTGGGATGTATAATGAGTTAATCTGGAATGAAATGTGCAATATAAATAAAACGACCTTGCCTTGCTCCTAGGCAAATGTTAAAATTTAAAATCAACCCTGTTCACCTCACGGACTTGAAAAATGTGTTTGGAAAGACTCTATTGTTTATCTATTGTTACGTAACCAAACTGTCCCAGCTTCATGTGCAAACAAAGTTCAAATGCTGAGATATTTTAGCAAAGACGTCTCGTTTTACTCACTGATTTCAGTCACTGTTTTCTAACGTGTTGCAAACTTTTTGATTAAATGCATAAAAGAGGTAATATGTGCTTGTCCTGTGCAGGATTAAACTGTGTGAGTCTGTACTGCTGACACTCGACACCTTTCTCCAAATAAACACATACACGCACACACACACACACACACACACACACACACACACACACACACTCGGCTGCACTCACAAATAGATCTCCTGGCTCGTGGTCAATGCTCTGGGAATGAAAAGGACCTGGTTGGTAATGAGATCAGCCACTTACTATCCGTCCTCCACCCGGCACACACACAGGATCCGCAGCCGTCCAGGAGGGACCAGAACCCAGCATGTCGGACCGGTCTCCATTTGACACGGACGTATGGACTCTGACCCGGTTCGTCATTGAGACGGGCCGCCAGGCCAAGGGAGCGACTGGGGAGCTGACCCAGCTCATCAACGCCATCCTGACCGCCATCAAATCCATCTCTTGTGCCGTGCGCAAGGCAGGACTGGCCCACCTGTGAGTACAGAGGCTCCATGTGGATCAGCAGGTTCAGCTACTGCACGTAACATCACACAATCAGATACGATCGAGACAAAGCCGTGCTGTCTGGTTTTATCCCCGCAGAGAAATGTCAGAGGTCTGAGGTCAGAGGTCACGGTCAGCTGCTGAACACCAGTCATGGAGGATTCTTGCTCAGAGTAGAAGTTTGACCTTTAGCTTCACTCCTTCACTAAACCGAGGAGCATAGATTGATCCCAGAGCTGCAGCTGTGTTTGTGTTCAGAAGTCGAAGATTTTAAAACTTCATATCTGGTTTCGACACCTATCAAACATGGGGGGCAGGGGACGTGATTTGTGTGAGTACGGGTTGTGCAGCTGTGTTGTAAAGCAGGACAGAATCAGAAAGAATCTGGTGCATTTCTACAGTCTAATCTAGAGGTGATGACACAACGTGCAGCTTCTCTGTGACTTAGCCAAAAAATAAATTGAAACTGCAAAACATATTTATATGGTTGAGAAGTGACACAATAACCTGTTATTTGTGGAGAGAACAAAGAATGATGCGGGTCCACAGAGACTGAACGTAAGCTGAACATTGAACGCATGTTATTCAATGTAGAGCATTTTATATACATCTTTAAAACACGTCCAAGCCAAGTCAGACAAATGAATCATAAAACGACTCACAAATAAAACACCAAACAGCCAGGAAGTTTATTTTCTTCAATCGCTTAACAGACCAGGTGTTTATACGGGACAGGGGATTAATAATTAATTGATAGGCTCATTTCTGGAAGAATGGGAATTTACTCTTTTATTAAACCAGTATTACTACCATATGATGTAGTTAAACATATAACAGCTGCTAAATAAATCACACTCACTCAGTCTTTATTTGAAACCATTTTTTTTTTACCAAAACAGACGCCTGCACCCGTTGTTTAAAAGGTATCTGACGGTTAAATGAAACCCAGCGGTTATTCAGTGTTTTACACCATGTCTGCCATATGAGTGGAGCGTGTGGGACTGAAGTCTCGCTGCTGATTGGTCCCTGCAGGCAAGGCTTGGCGGGCTCTGTGAATGTGACGGGGGACGATGTGAAGAAGCTGGACGTGCTGTCCAACGAGATGTTCATCAACATGCTGCAGGCCTCCTACAGCACCTGCTGCATGGTGTCTGAGGAGAACAAGGAGCTCATCGTCACTCCCAAAGAAAAGAGGGTGAGTGCTGACAGGTTTTATTTTATGTCGATGCTGCACTGGACTCAAGGTTTACATGGACACCTGTTTACTGATCTCTGGATAAAAAAGTCCTTTAAAATTTCACAGATTTGAAAAGTTACTGTCAGGGTTTACAAGCTGGCACTAAAGGTGTTGTAGACATGGCGTGACGACAGCGTTGGCCAGGGTGGTGCGGGGAATCCGGGCAAGGGTCTGCGCTTTGCCCAGGAAAGGGACTGTGATTTGGGCGGACACCACCGAGAGGACAGGAGCAGGGGACAGGGGCACGAGCAGGGCTCTGGGACTGAGCTACGGCAAAAGGTGGTGGAGCTGCAGTTTGTGTTGGAGATGAACCTGGGGTGAGGTTGAAGACTTGGGCAGGAACTTGGACAGGGACCTGGGTGGAGCCCAGGGCGGGGACTTGAGCGGGAACCTAGGTAGGATCTGGGTTGGGGCCACGGCTGCTTTCATCACTGGGGCAGAAGCTTGGGCAGGGACCTGAGATGGGAACTGGATCTGTGCCGGGATCTGGGCGGGGATCTGGGTTGGCGCCTAGGCAGAGGTCTGAGTTGGGGCCATGGCTGCCTTCATCACTGGGGCAGGAATGGATCCTGCCGGTTGAGGTTGTGGGGGAACAGCAGCTGGAGTGGAGTGTGGTCCTGGCCGCAAACCATGCGGTGGAGGCAGGGATCGGGTCCGGCTGGGTGGACTACATGGCCTGGGCTGCAAACCTTGGGGTGGAGGCAGGGGTCCAGGATCTGGGTTGGGACCTGGGAAGGGGTCCGGGCGGGGAGCCAGGTTGGGGCCGGGCCTCCCTTCATCACTGGGGCATTCGACTCCCATCCATTAGTAGTGGCGAGCATCTGAGAATCAATGGTGTACTCCGACACCGACCTGTATCCGTGGGGCATCTGGAGAAGCTCACAGGCTGCCTAATGCATGGTTGGAGCGGTCAAAGAGCTGTTTCATCTCTGGGAAAATCCCAGCAGATCGCCGACTGAGCGTCCCATATCGCCGTCTCCTACTCTTTAGCACGCCCCAACAACCGGGTGATCACGTAGGCCACCCTCGCCCAATCGGTGGGAAAAGTACCTGGCTGAAGTTCAAAAGGTAAACTACATTGGACAGAAATGATCGACAGGTCCCTGGTTTGCCAGACTACTTATCAGGAGGGGGGAGCTGTGGTTCGTAGGCTGGCTGGGTGGACGGCCTGGACGGAGCCAACGGGCAAGGATGTCCTGGATGTTGTCCATTATTACATCCAGCCGGGTTCGGTGCCAAGTCCACCCTAGGGACCTGTTAGTTACCTCTTGATGCCACTAAAGTCTGAGGTTGTAGCTTGATGAATCAGGCATCAATTTCTTGTTACCTCTGTTCAATCAGACAATGTTTTTACAAGCATTTATGACTAAATTCTTTATATTTATATCCTGTTTGTTTATCTAGTCATCATTTCCACATGTTGCTGTCATTTACCTGGAATGTTCTCCACCGCTGCACAATATCGGGAGCTTTTAATTAGGAATTGATGTAATAACATAACATTGAGAGGGTTGCTTTTAGTGGAGAAATTCAAACAAAAGACATTTAAGATGCTCCTTAATGAAACTTCTGAAGATCTAGTGAAGAGATAAAAAAGTGTTTTGTCAAAGCTGGTGTGACAAGTGAGGTCATGAATACTGTAAAAGTTAAAATAGGTTTTTATAGACTATGACTGCACAGTCTAGCACACTATGCACACTTTAGAAATGTTGCAAGAAAAAATATTTCAAGAAGTCACATTTAAAAGAGAAAAGCTGTAAAATGACTTGTTGTGTTTGACTAATATTTGTACAGTGACACAAGACTAAGACTCAGTTATTTCAAGAATTAATTCCATCATCAGTGTTAGTCTTCCTTTAACATCTGTAGCACAGAAACAGCTTCCTCTGGTGGAGACATAAAGCAAGTTTTATTCTTTTTTTAATCAGGTCTCCTCCCACAACACAAGAAAACAAAACTGAAAGGAAATTTTTACCACATTGAACAGATAGCAGACGCCATTACGGGACAGGTTGAAAACTCCTCTGAAGAACAAATACAGAGAAATTTGAACAGAGAAAGTTGAAGGAACTGAATCTGGTGAGTCTGCAACAGAAGTGGATTTGGAGATCAGAGAAAATGGCTGAGAAAACTGGTCTTCTTGAACGTTTCCTGAGCTGCTACGTGTGTTCAGAGACTTTCAGAGATCCTGTGTCTCTGGGCTGCAACCACAGCTTCTGTTCAAGCTGTCTGGAGAAATTCTGGGAACAAGATAAGATCAGGAACTGTCCCATTTGTAAAAGAAAATCTTCAAAGGAAGATCTAGGAGTAAACTTTACACTGAAGGAACTGGCTGACTCGTTTGCAGGGAGACAGGTAGCTGGATCAACTGAGTCAGAAAAAGGAGCAAATACACCAACAGTGATCTGTAGTAAACATCAAGAAGAACCTAGATTGTTCTGTGAGGATGAACAGAAAGCTGTGTGTCCTGTCTGTGAGTTTTCTCTCCACCAGAGTCACAAGGTGGTTCCTATAGAACAAGCAGTCAGTAAAATGAAGAATAAGCTGAAATCAGACTTAAAGTCTCTCCAGGACAAGAAGGACAAACACAAACAAGTGGAGGAAACATACAATGAAGTGATTCAACTCTCCAAGAAGCAGCTGTTGTCCTCAGAGAATCAGATCAGAGCAGAGTTCAACAAACTCCACCAGTTCCTGAAAGAGGAAGAGGAGTCCAGACTGGCAGCTCTGAGGGAGGAAGAGGAGCAGAAGGGGAAGATGATCCTCAGAGAGATGAAGAGCATTGAGGAGCAGATCTCCTCTCTGTCAGACAGTATCTCTGCTGTTGAAGAAGACCTGCAGAAACACAGCGTGGCGTTCCTCAGCAGTTATAAAGACACTCAGACCAGAGCCAGAGCCCAGTGCTCACTGCCAGATCCACAGATGGTCTCAGGAGCACCGATAGATGTGGCCAAACACCTGGGAAACCTGTCCTTCAGAGTCTGGGAGAAGATGAAGGAGAAGGTCCACTTCAGTCCTGTCATTCTGGATCCAAACACTGCATCATGCTGGCTTTATCTGTCTGATGATCTGACCAGTGTGATATGTGGAGACACAATCCAGCAGCTCCCTGATAATAAAGAGAGATTCACTAAATATTCCACTGTTCTGGGCTCTGAGGGATTCAGCTCAGGGAAACACAGCTGGGAGGTGGAGGTAGGAGACCATCCTGACTGGAATATAGGTGTGGTTAAGGAGTCAGTCGACAGGAAGGGATATAGATATGCTTCACCAGAATATGGAATCTGGTGTTTATGGCATCACAGTGGAAAATACACTAATGGTCTTGGTAAAACTGTCAGTGTGAATAAGAGTCTCCAAAGGGTCAGAGTCCAGCTGGACTATGACAGGGGGGAGGTGTCCTTCTACAACGCTGAAGACAAGACCCACATCTACACTTACAGAGGCACTTTCACTGAGAAACTCTTCCCTTATTTCACTATTGGACCAGCTGGTGATGCTAAAACCACTGAAATCAAAATGTGTCACACTGAGATTTCTCTGATGTTCAGGGATGTTTGTAAGATGTGATTTGTTAGAATTTGAGGAGACAAACTGACAACTGACAAATAAACTGAACCCTTTTTTTCCTGATTTGTAACATTTTCAGTATTTTTTCAAGTTGAATATCATTTTTTATTTTTTTCTTCAAGGTTCAGTCTGATTACAGTGGCCCCAAAATTGCAAAAACAAATAGAAGATGTCAAATATTGACCTAAACATCATGTAAATCACAGCCTGGGCTGCACTTGAATGTTAATATGTGTTCATTGATTAAACAAAAAAAGTTAAATAAAGAGTAAATAAAATAAAATAATTTTATTATATTATCATGTTTCACCATTTATTATTCTTGTGCATTTATGATATTGTAGCTGCTGTAAATTCCTGTTGTTTTGATCTATAATTCACATGCTGGTTATGAAACATCTCGCTCTGACACATGAGTCTGTGCTGGATGAACGTCAGGATTTATGCTGGTTAACTGTGGTGTCATGTTTAAAGTATGATTTATTCAGAAAGTTACATTTCCTACCTGATGAACAAATGTCCTGATTACAGTTAAACAATGTTCTGTGTTACTTCTGTCAATAAAAATATTAAATCAAAGCTGTGCTGCAGTTTCACGTGTCTGTACCTTACTGAGCATAAATAATTATGTGTCAATCTATAATTAGAATAATCAGTTTAGTCCAAATTGTGCAGCCCTGATCAATAAATATAACAGAAGCTGGTTCTTATTGAACAGTGATAAACTGCTGTTTAATTTTAGATTTGACGCTAAAATCAACTTCTTGTGCAGCTGCATCAGAAACCTCCATCTGACTCCATCATTGTGCTGTTTGTGACAACAAGTTCTGCTCATGCTCTCACAAATGAAGTGTTGAATACATGCAAATATGATGATATGCAACCCATTTTATTTTTTTTTTTTTCGAATTAAGTCTTGATAATGTCTTTTTAACCCCTTGTTTTTAAAAAAAATATTTCCTCAAAGTGGTACGTACGTGTTCTGTTCTGACCCTCTGGACGGCTCCAGTAATATTGAGTCCTGGGGATTTCGACTCCCATCCATTAGTAGTGGTGAGCATCTGAGAATCAATGGCATACTCCGACACCGACCTGCATCCGTGGGGCATCTGGAGAAGCTCACAGGCTGCCTCATGCATGGTTGGAGCGGTCAAAGACCTGTTTCATCTCTGGGAAAATCCCAGCAGATCGCTGACTGAGCGTCCCATATCGCCGTCTCCTACTCTTTAGCATGCCCCAACAACCGGGTGATCACGGAGGCCACCCTCGCCCGATCGGTGGGAAAAGAACCTGGCTGAAGTTCAAAAGGTGAACTACATTGGACAGAAATGATCGACAGGTCCCTGGTTTGCCAGACTACTTATCAGGAGGGGGGAGCTGTGGTTCGTAGGCTGGCTGGGTGGACGGCCTGGACGGAGCCAACGGGCAAGGATGTCCTGGATGTTGTCCATTATTACATCCAGCCGGGTTCGGTGCCAAGTCCACCCTAGGGACCTGTCAGTTACCTCTTGATGCCACTAAAGTCTGAGGTTGTAGCTTGATGAATCAGACATCAATTTCTTGTTACCTCTGTTTAATCAGACAATGTTTTTACAAATATTTATGACTAAATTCTTCATATATATATCCTGTTTGTTTATCTAGTCATCATTTCCACATGTTGCTGTCATTTACCTGGAATGTTCTCCACCGCTGCACAATATCGGGAGCTTTTAATTAGGAATTGATGTAATAACATAACATTGAGAGGGTTGCTTTTAGTGGACAAATTCAAACAAAAGACATATAAGATGCTCCTTAATGAAACTTCTGAAGATCTAGTGAAGAGATAAAAAAGTGTTTTGTCAAAGCTGGTGTGACAAGTGAAGTCATGAATACAGTAAAAGTTAAAATAAGTTTTTATAGACTATGACTGCACAGTCTAGCACACTATGCACACTTTAGAAATGTTGCAAGAAAAAATATTTCAAGCAGTCACATTTAAAAGAGAAAAGCTGTAAAATGACATGTTGTGTTTGACTAATATTTGTACAGTGACACAAGACTAAGACTCAGTTATTTCAAGAATTAATTCCATCATCAGTGTTAGTCTTCCTTTAACATCTGTAGCACAGAAACAGCTTCCTCTGGTGGAGACACAAAGCAAGTTTTATTCTTTTATTGTTATCAGATCTCCACCCACAACACCATAAAACAAAACTGAAAGGAAATTTTTACCACATTGAACAGATAGCAGACGCCATTACGGGACAGGTTGAAAACTCCTCTGAAGAACAAATACAGAGAAATTTGAACAGAGTAAGTTTAAGGAACTGAATCTGGTGAGTCTGCAACAGAAGTGGATTTGGAGATCAGAGAAAATGGCTGAGAAAAATGGTCTTTTTGAACGTTTCCTGAGCTGCTACGTGTGTTCAGAGACTTTCAGAGATCCTGTGTCTCTGGGCTGCAACCACAGCTTCTGTTCAAGCTGTCTGGAGAAATTCTGGGAACAAGATAAGATCAGGAACTGTCCCATTTGTAAAAGAAAATCTTCAAAGGACCATGTAGGAGTAAACTTTACACTGAAGGAACTGGCTGACTCGTTTGCAGGGAGACAGGTAGCTGGATCAACTGAGTCAGAAAAAGGAGCAAATACACCAACAGTGATCTGTAGTAAACATCAAGAAGAACCTAGATTGTTCTGTGAGGATGAACAGAGAGCTGTGTGTCCTGTCTGTGAGTTTTCTCTCCACCAGAGTCACAAGGTGGTTCCTATAGAACAAGCAGTCAGAGACCTGAAGGACCAGCTGAAATCTGACCTAAAGTATCTCCAGGACAAGAAGGACAAACACAAACAAGTGGAGGAAACATACAATGAAGTGATTCAACTCTCCAAGAAGCAGCTGTTGTCCTCAGAGAATCAGATCAGAGCAGAGTTCAACAAACTCCACCAGTTCCTGAAAGAGGAAGAGGAGTCCAGACTGGCAGCTCTGAGGGAGGAAGAGGAGCAGAAGGGGAAGATGATCCTCAGAGAGATGAAGAGCATTGAGGAGCAGATCTCCTCTCTGTCAGACAGTATCTCTGCTGTTGAAGAAGACCTACAGAAACACAGCGTGGCGTTCCTCAGCAGTTATAAAGACACTCAGACCAGAGCCAGAGCCCAGTGCTCACTGCCAGATCCACAGATGGTCTCAGGAGCACTGACAGATGTGGCCAAACACCTGGAAAACCTGTCCTTCAGAGTCTGGGAGAAGGTGAAGGAGAAGGTCCACTTCAGTCCTGTCATTCTGGATCCAAACACTGCAGCACGCTGGCTTTATCTGTCTGATGATCTGACCAGTGTGAGACGTGGAGACACAAAGCAGCAGCTCCCTGATAATCCAGAGAGATTCACTAAATATTCCAATATTTTGGGCTCTAAGGGATTTAGCTCAGGGAAACACAGCTGGGAGGTAGAGGTAGGAGACCATCCTGACTGGAATATAGGTGTGTTTAAGGAGTCAGTTGACAGGAAGGGAAAGATATATGCTTCACCAGAATATGGAATCTGGTGTTTACTGCATCGCAGTGGAAAATACACTAATGGTCTTAGGAAAACTGTCAGTGTGAATAAGAGTCTCCAGAGGATCAGAGTCCAGCTGGACTATGACAGGGGGCAGGTGTCCTTCTACAACGCTGAAGACAAGACCCACATCTACACTTACAGAGACACTTTCACTGAGAAACTCTTCCCTTTTTTCAGTATTGGGCCAGCTGGTGATGCTAAAACCACTGAAATCAAAATGTGTCACATTGATGTTCAGGGATGTTTGTAAGATGTGATTTGTTAGAAATTGAGGAGATAATTAGTTCTATTGATTTGTTTCTATCAATAGTATTTAGTTCTTTGTTTCTTGACTTAATTCTGATGTAATAAATCACCTGTTCTGTATTTACTTTGTGAATACACTGGATGTCAAATCTTTTTTAAATGTTGGTTCACTTGAATCAAACAAACTGAACCTTTTTTTTCCTGATTTGTAATATTTTTTCAGTATTTTTTAAAGTTGAACATCATTTTTTATTTTTTTCTTCAAGGTTCAGTCTGATTAAGTGGCCCCAAAATTGCAAAAACAAATAGAAGATGTCAAATATTGACCTAAACATCATGTAAATCACAGCCTGGGCTGCACTTGAACGGTTATATGTTAATATGTGTTCATTGATTAAACAAAAAAAAGTTAAATAATGAGTAAATAAAATAAAATTATTTTCATTACTTCCTCTAACTACATGACAGTTTTACAGTGAGCCTTCCTTTAAATAAAGAGCACTGTTGCGCTTTTCAAATGTACAGTGTTTTTTCTGGTCTGTACTAAATTTGTGACACTACAGAAATTTTTTTTTCTCTACATATATTGATATCGGCAAATATCGATATCGGCAATGACTGACGATATGTATATCGGATATCGATATCGGCTGAAATTTTCACATCGGTGCATCCTTAATTATAACAGAAGCTGGTTCTTATTGAACAGTGATAAACTGCTGTTCTCTTTTAGATTTGACGCTAAAATCAACTTCTAGTGCAGCTGCATCAGAAACATCCATCTGACTCCATCATTGTGCTGTTTGTGACAACAAGTTCTGCTCATGCTCTCACAAATGAAGTGTTGAATACATGCAAATATG
Organism: Eupleurogrammus muticus; assembly: GCA_036785175.1. Lineage (NCBI taxonomy): Eukaryota > Metazoa > Chordata > Actinopteri > Scombriformes > Trichiuridae > Eupleurogrammus > Eupleurogrammus muticus. The sequence continues at coordinate 24,446,793 of JAYKQN010000005.1, forward strand.
ATGATATGCAACCCATTTTGTTTTTCATTTTTTGATTTAAGTCTTGATAATGTCTTTTTAACCCCTTGTTTTTAAAAAAAAATCTTTCCTCAAAGGGAAAGTACGTGGTCTGTTTTGACCCTCTGGACGGCTCCAGTAATATCGACTGTTTGGCTTCTATCGGAACCATATTCGCCATCTACAAACGGGTCAGTGCAACCATACACACTCAAAATGTTCTCATGTTTGCTGATGTTTTTATTTAAAAAAAAAACCTCTCTGAATGTGTTTATTTCAGTAAATAGATTATAGTAAATAATAAATAAAGAATAAATACGTCTAGCCATGCATATACAGTATGAGTCTAATGTGGATAGTTATAGAGTGTAAATATAAAGCTTGAAAGTGCACAAACACAGACTGAACACCAGAGGGTACTGTTGTACAGCTAATACATAGGGAGTCATTCATTAACAACTAGACAATTCCCGCTGCAATTGTGAGAGTTCGGGCTGGGCCGTTGGGCGTCGGGACTCTACTGTGGCCTTCAAAACATTTTGATGCAATAGATGTGATCCTGGGGTCTCTCTGGTCATTACTGCCAAGTTTGGTATGTGTCGGACATTTAGATCCAAAGATATTAAGGAAAATCCAACAGCCAATCAGCTCTCAGTCTGTCGTTGCAAAAGCCAGGGCCGTTGCTACGGCAACCTACACACCTGCTCCAGCTCTTTGATGTAAACGAGCCATCAAAGTTAATGCTCTGAGAGGGTTAAAGTAGACCCTGAACAACTGCTCATAACTCAAAAACCGTGATTCACAACCACAAAATGAACATATTGTCTGAGAGGTGAGGGCCTCCTGGTCATGTTGATATATCTTTTATTTCCGTAGCTTGAAAAATGTGGGCACAGGAGCAGGTGAGAAATTCAATGTTTTACTAAAATGCAGGATGAATCAGCGAAAATTTATAATGGGAGAGATAGGAAGAGAAGGAGCGCGTAGCTGCGCTTGGAGGGTCATAGCGCCAAAACTGTACAACTCTCAGCTTTCTTACTCACATTGGAGCGACCGGGAGGGTCGTGCCCACGTTTTGATGTAAAAAATATTTCATTACTTCATTTTTTCCAAAGGAATTTTTTGTTCTTTTGCACTCTACTGATGACATCACAACTCTGGACTCCCCATCCGCAATGCATTGCGCCAAAAATGGCACCTATGTCGCCATAGTAACAAATATCGCCACCAAAAGACATACCAAACGATTCCCGGCCGAGCCAGTCGATTTGATATAACTATTCTAGATAGATAGATAGATAGATAGATAGATAGATAGATAGATAGATAGATAGATAGATAGATAGATAGATAGATAGATAGATAGATAGATAGATAGATAGATAGACAGACAGACAGACAGATACAGCCTGAACTAATAATAAGCTGTATTTGTATTGCACATTATATTTTTTAAAAGTCTCTAAGTGCTACAAAAACCCATTAAAAGTAGAAGTTCAATCTGTTTTATTTGTCTGGAAAATAAAAAAAAACATAATGAAGAAAGGTAACTTTCATATTGGCATATTTTTTTCTGTTAAAGTCTGACTGACAGAATGAAAATTCAATTGAATTCAATTTCATTTGTATGGCCAAGAGGCACAAATCACAGCTTTGCCCCAATGGGCTTTAGAATTTGTAAGACAACATCCCCTGTCCTTAGGCCCTCACATCGAAAATGTAAGGACCCCTCTTTCAGGATGGACAGGCGTGCAATATATAATGTGTGCAGATGTAAACATGTAAAAATATACTTTAATGATCAGTAAAATTCCTGCTTTATCTTCCTTCATTTTGAATATTTTCATGGTGAACTTTACACACACAGACACAATCAGACGTCTGCAGACGTGTTACAGAACAGTGTGAATGATGCTGCTGTGCCTCTTTTTTTTCATTTTCTCCTGCCGTGGGGATGTGTAGACGTCAGATGACGCCACAGAGCCCACAGACAAAGACGCGCTGCAGGCCGGCAACAACATGGTGTGTGCCGGCTATGCCCTGTACGGCAGCGCCACGCTGGTGGCCCTCAGCACCGGCGCAGGCCTCAACTTCTTCATGCTGGACCCTGTGAGCGCTCCTCACTCATTTCACACTCACTCCACACTCACTGCTCTCGTATTCGCCAGATCTCGTATTTGCCAGATTTTCAGTAGATCAGTAGTTTAAAAAAAAAACAACATATTATCCTGTCAGTCATTTCTTCCATCCTTCTTAGTAATAAAGAAGACTGGAAATGCACATAAATCGTTTTATCACTCAGCATTAAAAGAGTGCATCTCTTCATCCACACTTTTATAAATCCATAAGGAATTTAATTCATCATTTTTTGCAAATGACGATTCTTTTCAAAACTCAGACAGGAGCTTACGATTGTCATATTCTATCTACTTATTGTCACTCTATTAATTCAGATTTGCATGCAGGACTATGAGGTGCTTTACATGATTTAAAGTGGGAATGCTATCGTCCAAAAAATATGCAATAACAAATAAAAAACTGGAAAATGTTGCATTAGTAAAAGTACAGAAGCATTATCAGCAAACTCTACTTAAAGTTGTACATTATACTTCTTGTTTTGAAAGTTTTACTTCTTAAGTATATTTAAATAATAAAAACACCAATTTACACAAATATAATATAGATAATACAATTTTAAAGTATAGAAATTTAATGTAAAACATTTATATCTTTCAATGCAATACTTCTATTGGAAATTTGGTGTAGTGGAAGAATAAAGAAGTGTTACTGTAGATGGAAATACTCAAGTAAAGTACAAGTACCTCAGAATTGTATTTAAGTACAGTACTAGTACGATTGTTTTTCCTGGAACTGTGGTTGTGGAAAATCAGCTTTAGGCGTAGGATAAAAAGCTTCAGCATTTGTCAGTAATCTTGTTGTTATGTTGACTGTTAAGTTCTTTAACTCTAAGTAGTGTTGTTCCCCCACTCTATGTCAATTATGTAATTAGCTGTAGTGTTGGCACAGTTTCTTTGTAGAAATGTATTAATGGATTGGTTTGTCCATAAAGCAGTGCTTCTCAAATATTTTCTGTCAAAGAAAGAAGAAAAAAAACATCTCGTGCCCCCCCCCACGCGACTATAAATAGAATCATTTGTTTATAAAATTGTTATAAGTACCTCTGCATAACACTGTATCCTTATCAATGTATAAGCAAATAAAAAAAGAAAGAAATATGGACCAACTTACAACAAATTAACTAACAGAAAAGATTTAAAGTGCATCTGAAATTAAAAAATAAAATTAAATCCTTCACTAAACTATAAACATTTTTGACTGACCATGTCAAACCATATGATACTGAAAAACATCAGTGTGATTGTGCTGTAATGTCTTAAATTTCTTTGTCTCCAACATTTCAGACTCAGTAACACACCGGTCTTTCACAGTGAACCAAGCGCTACAGACGCTTCGTCATATTTCCTCGTCTTAGCTTTGGGAGACTTTCGTTTGTCTCTTTATCTCCGTCTCTCTCCCCCTGTCTTCTCATCCCTGTTAAATATGTTTTCATGGTGTCACTTGAGGGGCTGCTACACTTGGTGTCTACACTTCATACTCATACTCTGTGCTGTATGCTCCCTGCACACACTCTGCCAATGAGAGCGCCACTGCCCCCTAATGTAGTGGAGGTGCTATTGCACTTTATTCTAGGGAGAAAAAAAACAATCAAAATAAAAAAGCATGTTTCCCGAGGTCAAACTCGGCTGACTGAGTTAAAATAAGTAGTTTATTTTATAGACAATATTTTATTAATCTAAAAGACGTACTGCTGCTTTAATTTATGTCTGTATACATTGCTCTTAAACCTCACTCAAATTTCCCAATACTTTATTTTCTCACACAAATTGAATCAACCGAGTTGTTCCGTGTGTTTTGTTCTTTCGGGATATCTTTAAGGATCATCACACCTGAACCGAATGTTTAACTTCCTCAGGCCATCGGCGAGTTCATCCTGACCGACAGAAATGTGAAGATCAAGCCCAAAGGAAAGATCTACAGTCTGAACGAGGGCTATGCCAAGTACTTCCACCCCTCCATCAACGAGTACTTGAAGCACAAGAAGTATCCCGAGGTCAGAGCATTATACTAAGTTATACCATGATATACACTTAAGTCCAAAATTATTCACACCCCCATCAAGTACAAGGGATTTCTTGATTTTTTTCTCTTAAAAAAATAGTATTTCACCTCAGTGTCAGGCCGGGACTCAAAAAGAGGACTCAGATGCGGAGTGGAACAGCAGGTTTTATTAATAAATAGGCAACCTCTTCCACAGGGAGCAAAAGAGGGCTATGACAAAATACAAAGAAAATATCTATGGCTATAAATCACTATACAATAAAGGACTAAACTATGACTATGACTAGGGGGAAACTAAACTATCTCCGAAAAGGCTGGAGGGAAAAAAAACTCAACTATGAAACAAAATCTCTCCTAAAAAACTGGAGGAACTATACTCAATGACTAAACAAAATCTTTACAAATAACTGAAAACAAGGGCTGAACTGAGAATCTACAATTAGCTATCTAGACTAAGGCTATGAAAAACTACAACAAAAATTCGCTCCGAAGAGGACAGCACGACAGGCAAGGCAAGGCAAGGCAAGGCAACAAGAACTATGACCAGAGGACTTCAATGGCTTGGGTGAACGCACGGGACAAAACACTTCGGCACAAGACAAGGGGAGACACAGACAATATATACACAAGGTAATTGGAACCAGGTGGAAACAATCAGGGCGGGGCAGACAATCAGACCGGTGACACATGAGGAAGGGCAAGTGACCTGAAACGAGAGGAGAGTTAGACTTTCAAAACAAAACAGGAAGTGACAAGACAAAAACCCCAAGACAGGACAAACTTCACCGCGGTGTGACAGTACCCCCCCCTCTAGGGCCGACTCCTGACGGCCCAGGCTGGTCAGGGTAGTCCCTGTGGAAGTCTGTGATGAGTGTAGGGTCTAGGATATAACGCGCCGGGACCCACTGCCTCTCCTCCGGACCATATCCTACCCAGTCCACCAGATATTGTTTTCCTCGGCCCCATTTGCGAACTGCCAGTAACCGCTTGACCTTGTAGACCGGACCGCCGTCTATCACTTCTGGGGGCGGTGGAGGGGCGGTGGTTGGGACCATCGGGCTCTCCCTGGCGGGAAGCGACACTCTCTGGCCTGGCCGGTAAGTTGGGGCGGGTCGCCTCTTGCGGTCTGCAGTTTTCTTGACCCGGTCCCCTTGGCGAATTAGAACCTCCCTGGCAGCTGCCCAGATGCGGTGGCAGCGGCGAACCATGGCATGGGCGGAGGGAACAGACACCTCCTGCTCATTGTCTGGGAACACAGGAGGTTGGTAACCAAATACACATTTAAACGGTGATATACCTGTGGCTGAGGTGGGCAGTAGGTTGTGGGCATACTCGATCCAGACCAGGTGTTGGCTCCATGTCGAGGGATTCTGAGAGACCAGACACCGGAGGCCGGTTTCCAGTTGTTTGTTGAGGCGTTCGGTCTGGCCGTTGGCCTCCGGGTGATAACCTGAGGTCAGGCTGGTCTTCGCTCCGACGAGTCGACAGAACTCCCTCCAGAACCTGGAGACGAACTGGGGGCCCCGGTCTGACACGATGTCCTTGGGAAATCCGTGAACCTTGAAAACATTGTTCATCATGATCTCCGCCGTTTCTTTGGCGGAGGGCGGTTTAGGCAAAGCAAGGAATCTAGCCATCTTGGAGAATCTATCCACCACGGTGAGGACCGTGGTGTTACCTTGGGAGACCGGAAGCCCCGTGACGAAGTCCACTGAGATGTCGGACCATGGTCTGGAGGGAGTGGGGAGTGGCTGCAGCAGGCCCATGCGTGACCCGGAGGACGTCTTGTTCAGGGCGCAGACCGAACATGCCTCTACGTACTCCCGGACCTCCGGCTCCATGGAGGGCCACCAGAACCTCCGGGAGATAGCGAACATCGTCCTTCTAACTCCTGGATGGCAGGAAAGCAGTGAGGTGTGGGCCCAATGGATCACCTGTGGGCGCATATAAGCCGGGACAAACAAACGGTTCTCTGGGCACCCACTAGGTGACGGAGCCTCACCATTAGCCTGCTTAACCTCATTTTCTATTTGCCAGGTCAGAGCTCCAACCACACAAGTACGTGGGAGGATCGTTTCTGGATCCTTGGCAACAGGCTCAGGGTCATTGGGGTCTGTGACGGAGTTAGCAGAAATCTGTCTATTGCCTGTGACCTCTTTTCCTTGCCGTGGGAGTTTCATACAGACCCTCACACAGTCCGCTCCCCACCTCAGGATCTCCCCTGATCTCCAATCTATGTGGGGATTGTGGCGGTGTAACCATGGCTGTCCTAAAATGAGAGTCTGACTTGACTACATACAGACGAATGCTCTCCTGGTGGTTGTTGATGATCAATTTGAGAGGTGCTGTGATGTGTGTGACGGTGAAAAGGTCCTGTCCATTAAGAGCTTTAGCACGGATGGGCTTAGCTAAAAGTTCTATTTCGAGGCCCAGTTGTTCCACAAAGCGCCCGTCTATCAGGCTCTCGTCCGCCCCCGAGTCTATGAGTGCGTTAAGCTCAATGGTGGTGTGGTGTTTTACCTGGACGGTGGTGAGAGTACGTGGTGGGGTGCTTGCACCCTTGAAGTTTCTCACCACCAGGTTCTTCTTGGCAGGGCAGGTGGCGACGAGATGGCCGGGTTCCCCGCAGTAGAAACAGCGACCCTCCTGTAGCCGTCTCCGTCGTTCCTTCGGCGATAGTCGGGCTCTCCCCAGCTGCATGGGTTCTCCGTCTTCTTCTGAAGGATGACAGTGACGCGGCTCTGGTGATGATCGACAGGTTACCGGCCAACCTGGTGTTTGTGGGTGTATGGACCCCTCCATCGGCGGGGTTCTCGTAGTGCGTCGCTGCCTGAGCTGGCGGGCTCGGTTGTCCGTCCGGATAGCAAGGGCGATGAGCGAGTCGAGGTCCGTGGGTAAATCCAGAGGAACCAGGAGGTCCTGGATCGGAGCTGCCAATCCCTTCAAAAAGACGTCATATAGGGCTGTCATATTCCAACCAATCCCCGCCGATAAGGTGCGAAACTGGATGGCATAGTCACAAACTGAGTTATTGCCCTGTTTCAGCCCGCTCAGCTCCTGAGCCTTCTCCCGGTTAGTCGTGACAGGGTCAAATATCTTCTCTAGAGTCTGTTCAAATTCCAAAAAAGAACTGCAAACCGGGGAGTCTCGGGCCCACTCTGCCGAAGCCCAAGCCTTGGCTCTCCCGGCCAGGTGGGAAATCATAAAGGCAATCTTAGATCTGTCAGTGGGAAAAGCCTGGGGGTTTAGCTCATAATGTAATGAACAGTCAATGAGGAAGGTCTTGCATAAGCCCGGTTCGCCAGAGAATCGGGCTGGTGGAGCTAACTTACATGCTGCTCCCACTACAGTCATCGATGGAACGGGGTTCACTGGGTTGGTGGGCGCCACTACTGGAGGCTCAGGTGCAGCCTTCGTCTGCACTAGGTGATCGTGCAGATCCTGGAGTTGTGAAGATAGGAGCGCCATCTGGGAGGCCAGGGCGGTCTGGAATTCCTCCTGACGGGAGAGCCGGGCCTCCTGGGCTCGCAGGGCTGCCGTGAGCTGTTCTCTCTCCGCTGAGTCCATACTGGCCGAAGTGTACTGTCAGGCCGGGACTCAAAAAGAGGACTCAGATGCGGAGTGGAACAGCAGGTTTTATTAATAAATAGGCAACCTCTTCCACAGGGAGCAAAAGAGGGCTATGACAAAATACAAAGAAAATATCTATGGCTATAAATCACTATACAATAAAGGACTAAACTATGACTAGGGGGAAACAAAATCTCTCCTAAAAAACTGGAGGAACTATACTCAATGACTAAACAAAATCTTTACAAATAACTGAAAACAAGGGCTGAACTGAGAATCTACAATTAGCTATCTAGACTAAGGCAAGGCAAGGCAAGGCAAGGCAAGGCAAGGCAAGGCAAGGCAAGGCAAGGCAAGGCAAGGCAAGGCAAGGCAAGGCAAGGCAAGGCAAGGCAAGGCAAGGCAAGGCAAGGCAAGGCAAGGCAAGGCAACAAGAACTATGACCAGAGGACTTCAATGGCTTGGGTGAACGCACGGGACAAAACACTTCGGCACAAGACAAGGGGAGACACAGACAATATATACACAAGGTAATTGGAACCAGGTGGAAACGATCAGGGCGGGGCAGACAATCAGACCGGTGACACATGAGGAAGGGCAAGTGGCCTGAAATGAGAGGAGAGTTAGACTTCCAAAACAAAACAGGAAGTGACAAGACAAAAACCCCAAGACAGGACAAACTTCACCGCGGTGTGACACTCAGTTTTTACTTAAATAGGACACAAAAGAAAGTCTCTCAACTATAAAGTGTATATTTATATATATAAAGAAAGATTTCCCTCACAAAGCATGCCCTGCCAAATGCCATAGTCATTTATTGGCTGTGATTTTGTGTTTTCACTCTAATGAAACACAAATCAATTATGGCTTCTTGTAAGTGAAAAAAATAGAGAAATCCCTTGACAGGGGTAGGAATAATTTTGGGCTTAAGTGTATGTTGAGAAAATGCAAATAGAAAGACAAAATATTTGCTAGTAAGCAAAAAAAAAGGAATTTCAAATGAGGATTAAATTTACCATAAAAGACTAGTGTGACAGTTAGAATTTCATAATGGGAGTTAGTATTTGTCCCCAATAAATTTGCTTTTCGGTAGAAATGGGTCCAAGTACTGGGTTAAGATGAGCAGAAAGGAAAGAAAAAATCATCTAGGAGAGTACATGTAGGTTCAACAAATATTCATGTTTCCATAGCAGTAATGATCTAAAGTGGATTTAAAAAGTTTCTATTACTTCTAAGTAATTATCCTTTGGCTCAAGAGTGCGGCAGACATGTGATTGACAGTCAGGTGAGTGCCGGGACGGGGACGGCTGCACCGTCAGCTGAGCTGCAGGAAACGTCCTGTTCCTCAGGAAACGGAGGCCTCCCATCTGGAAGCCCTGTGATATTCACACCTGCACACTCAGCACTTCTCCAGCACAGTCACAAAACGCGACAATCCATCAGCCCGTAAAAAAGAACACCAACATAGTAATGCGCTTATGGCGCAGTTCACGCACACTCTGCAGTTTTAAAAGTGCGTTTTAATAATATCTACACATAAGACGTTTACACGTCACATGACCATCGTGACTCTGCAGAGCATCAGCATGCAGAGGTAACCATGGTTACTCACTGTCATATGCAGGTAGGTTAATACACAGCAGAAGAAAGTTTAAAATAAATGTAAAGGTGATATCCTTTTTAAAAGAGCTACAAAATCAGGAAACAATAGACATAATAATAGCTGCACAACTTCATCCTATAATTCAGTCATTTCTTCTTCTCAACATGACTTTCAGGAAGTGGTTATAAAATTTTAATATTCTTCATTTTTTCTGGAATATATTTGAAGTTGGGCGACACGGTGGTGCGGTGGGTAGCACTGTTGCCTCACAGCAAGAAGGTCGCAGGTTCAAGACCGCCTTGGGCCTGGGTCTGGGGCCTTTCTGTGTGGAGTTTGCATGTTCTCCCCGTGTCTGCGTGGGTTTTCACCGGGTACTCCGGTTTCCTCCCACAATACAAAAAACATGCTCAGGTTAATTGGTAAACTCTAAATTGCCCATAGGTGTGAGTGTGAGAGTGAATGGTGTGTGAATGGTGTGTGTGCCCCACGATTGGCTGGCGACCATCTGGGGTGTATCCCTGCCTCTCGCCTTAACGCGCTGGGATAGGCTCCAGCAGACCCCTGCGACCCCGAAAGGGAATAAGCGGGATAGACAATGGATGGATGGATGGATATTTGAAGTTTTTATATCCCTAACAAGAGATATTTGTGTTTTTAGAGAAAAAAAAACCATTTTCAATATCTTCTGCTTGTCTGGTTTGAATAACTGAGAATGTGGTGCGGTTGTGACCTCACAACTTCCAAAAAGTCCTGCAGTTTCTGACTACCTGTGGCTTGCACATTAAACATGAGACAGTATTTATAGAACATATAGAGTTTCTTATAATCACAAAGGTATTAAAATGTCACCTCCTATGATATGGGCCCTTTAACACTAGGTGGCTGTGTGATACTAATCCACAAATATGTCAGGTTACAAACTCCCAGGAAAAAAAGAAAAGGAGATTAACACCTCATGACCAGTGAATTCAGATTCAGACTTGTTAGGAAGTGTTTAAAAACGTTTAGGACATTTTTTTTAATCTAAGGACTATAAATCTGCTGGCAGCTGGATGTGTGTAATTTTTGTAGCATGTGAATGTTTCACGTAGCATGTGAACGTTTGTTGTGAGGGACTGCTTTCAGGAAATACCACACACACACACACACACACACACACACACACACACACACACACACACACACACACACACCCTTCCCTTATGATGACTGGGATGTGACTCAGCGAGCACATGACTCTGCATCACGTTGTGCCTGAACATGGAGCTCTCTCCAGAGCGGCTCCACCACAAGCCTGTTGAGCCTCTTTACCGCTTCAGTATGTTTGTGAAAAGGAAGTTTTTTTTGTTTTTTTTTAAACCAGGTTGATATTTTCCAGCTGCTGCAGATGGACTTTGACCCGTCACATGTTATTGTCAGCTTCTCCTCAGCTAAACACAACATGATGATCTCTGAATGAAGTAGATCTCTGGTGCACACGGCAAAAACTAGTGAAAACAACAAACAAGATATTTTAGTCCAACATTGTCTAGAATTATCTCATCCACTGGTAGATAATTTTTTTCCCTAAAAGATTTTAGTCAATTTATAATTTATTAAACAAGACCCAAATCAGGAAAAAATACTTAGTTATTAAACGTATTAAAAATAAATCAAATTATCTGTCTATATATAAGAATCCTACTTCACTAATTATTAATAGTACCAAAAACACAGATATTTTCATGTGTTTTTTAGTTTTTGCAGTGCATGGGTCAGACTGGATATTGGTTGTTGTACCATCTGGGTGGAGATTTCTAATTGTATTTGTTTTTAATTCCTATACATCCCTGGTTTATATTGATCTATTGTTGTTTTTGATTTTATTTTAACCACTGTTTATCCATTGGAATCCAACTAGTGAATGAAGCCACTTTCCTCTGTGAGGGAGGAAGCTGCTGAATGTCAAGCCTATAGAGAGTTTTTGGGAATAAATGAGTTTTCATTAAAGAAAATGGTTTACTTTTAACAAAAGAGGCTGCATTTCTCAAATGTTTAATGTTGCCTACACACAAGCAGCTTTGCTCAGCAATTCAAATCCATAAATATCCTATTAAAGTATAAGCAACCATAACTATGACCCAGATTCCATTTATTAATTTAACCTTAAAACTCTGACCTTGTGCGACTCTTGACTCTTGGTACAATCACGCTGCGAATATGAGCTGGATCACGGATCGTGACTGTGCCCCCCCCCCCCCTGCAGGACGGCAGCGCCCCCTACGGAGCCCGGTATGTGGGCTCTATGGTGTCAGACGTTCACCGCACCATCACCTACGGAGGGATCTTCATGTACCCCGCCAACGAGAAGAGCCCCAAGGGAAAGGTAACGGCCAAATATCTTAGAGATGCTTCACCTCCGCTGTTGCACTTGTGATTTGATTCATTTTTTTAAAATGTAGAATGCCAAATTACCTCTGTTTAATTATAAAAAAAACATAAAGAACAGAACATACAGTCTAATGATGTTAGAAAACATCTTTTTTTATAATTGCAATAATCACATGTGACATAGAATCACCAACATGCTGTAGAAAAGCAAACAATCACTATATGAATCTGATCTCGTGTTAAACAGTGGTTACAGGGAAGTGAAACTGTACAAACTCTGGTACCTTGGGAAAATACTTGTAGCAAACCACATGTGCAAAACCTCCACAATCCGGTCTCAGAATCATCATGTGAAAGTCTGCAAATGTTCAACACTCACTTCCTTACACAGATGAGGTGTATCAGTAAAATGCAGCACATTACATGTCCTTTAAGGAGACAATTAGGCAGCTGCAATTAATCCTCTTAATACTCTGCTATAAAAATGCTGACTAAGACCAGAAGGAGAGGCCACGGTTTACTGCGGGTTAGTATTTTATTCGTTCTTAAGGCTCTACGAGGTCCTAGCTCTCAGAAATACTTTCCATGTTTGAACTAGAAAGGCCTGGTTCCACAAAGCAGAACAAAAACCTTCCGTGATGTTGCTTTCACTGGACCGGATTTCAAACATAGACATACAACTATGTACGTTCTATTTAGTTTGGCTTTTATTAAGAGATTTATTTTATTCAATTTATAGTAATATTTCACTCTTTATTATAACCCATTTTTTCTAATTTATATTGTTTTTCCTATTCTTTCTTTATAATCTCTTTACTGCATCTTAAAATGATCTTTTTCTAATTAACTTACTTTTCAATGCTCTTTTTTGGTGTGCATAAATCACTGTTCTATATAGTCATGATGCTACAATTTATAAGGCTGTCTTGATCTTCAACATAGGGACACAAATATTGAGAGTCTGTAATAATCACTAGGTTTTAATTCATCTAAGATGCATCATCTGTGAGTAAAAAACTAAATAACATTGCATTGAGGGTTTAGTTTAAAAGAATCTACAGTTCTGCTGTTTAAACTATAATAAGAAAAAAAAATAGCATTAGTGTTAAGTGTATCGTGATATTTTTATTCGTCAGGGGGTCGACTGCAGCCTATTACAGGCAAGATGCAGGAATACACCTCAGACAGAGCACCAGCCTGTCATGGAGAACACACACACACACACACACACACACATTAGAATCTCCAATCAACCCAAGTATGTCCCACACAGACTCAGGAAGATATGAAAACTCCACACTGCTCCACCCTCACTATGAAACATGAGGAGGAAATAAAAACACACAGTGAACCAGAACCCACTGGATAGACCAAGAAGAAGTTTGAGGTTTTGAAGTCAGATGAGAAACTCCCACTCCCACTCCCACTCCCACTCCCACTCCCACTCCCACTCCCACTCCCACTCCCACTCCCACTCCCACTCCCACTCCCACTCCCACTCCCACTGTGGCATCACCCACACAAAAGACCCAGAACCAGCAGCCTCCTTTTATAGAGTAGCCAGGCTGATCACCTGCAGCTGTGTGAGACGAGCACAGGTGTCCTCCATATCTCCTAATGACGCGTGTGTGGAACTGAACCTCCATACATGACATGATATATATATATATATATATGTGTGTGTGTGTCAATCTCTAGTAAAATACTTTTTTCTTTTTTATTTCTTTTTTATTTCTTTTTATTGCTATTTATTAAATTTTTTTCATCATTCTAAGTCCATAATGCATACTGTGTATGCTGATCATCAACAAATTCTACAAATTTTGTGCACATTTTTGTGTGTATTTTTATTTTTTATAGCTTTTATCTTCTTTAGCTTTTTCTTTCTTTACTCTGTACACTGCAGTAACAGACAAATTTCTTTGTTATCTTATCTTATCTAAAACACGTTGAATTGCAGTATTGCCTTTAATTAAAGGTGCTATATCAAGGGTGGGAAACCGTGGTCCTACAGAGCTGCAGGTTTTTGTTCCAACCATGCAATCACACACCTGATTCTACTGATCAACCATCAGAGCTCTTCATTAAGTAGAATCAGGTGTGTTACTGCTCTGTTGGGACAAAAACCTGCACCCACTGCGGCTCTCTAGGACCAGGGTTGCCCACCCCTGTGCTATATAAATAAAGTTTAAACCACCAACCCTGGTCCTGGAGGGCTACTGTGGCTGCAGGCTTTAGCTCCAACCAGGTTTAAACAGCCACAGTAGCCCTCCAGGACCAGGGTTGGTGACCCCTGATTTAAACTTTATTTATGTAGTTTAATTGTGGTTTCATTGATTGATTGATTGATTAATGCTGCTGCAACACGTTACCTTAGGGGTGTCCAATCCTGGTCCTGGAGTAACACTCGATTCTACTAATGAAGGTCCTTAGGAAGGACTTTCTTGGTTGATGAGTGGAATCAGGCGTGTTACTGCCTGCCCCTACACCAGCACTCCAGGATCAGGATTGGACACCCCAGCAGTACCCGAATGGTCCTGATCAGTTTTTCCCCTCTCCTGAAAGCTGCGGCTGCTGTACGAGTGCAACCCCATCGCCTTCCTCATCGAGCAGGCGGGAGGCCTCGCCACCACCGGCACCAAGCGGCTCCTGGACGTGCAGCCTGAAGCCCTCCACCAGCGGGTGCCCTTCGTGGTCGGCTCCCCGGACGACGTCAACGAGTACCTGTCCTTCGTCGAGAAGTTCCCGTGAAGCTGCGACGGCCTCGTTCCAGTCTGGCTCCTGCATGGTTTAATGATTGTACAAAAAGAGACCTCCAAATTTACCATTTGTAACCATATTTATTTTGTCAAATACAATTTGTGATAAATGGTTAATCAACATCATTAGTCTAGGATTTTTTTTTTAATTTTTATGTTAAGATTATGTCTTAATTGTATTTTGTGATTGTGTTAAATATGAGGAATACAGTACTTCCATATGGCCTACATTTCATCTGATTCATTATTTAATTCAATCACTCTTCATTCAATCTTCTTGTTCACTGCAGCATGTAAAAATCATGTTTGCAAAACAAAGCCTCCAATGTGTTTGATGGCATCCCTCCAAGATAAAGGCGGTGTTTCTGAATTCGCTGAATCATTGAACTTTGCAACATAAACCTGACGCCACAAAAAGGAGGAACGAGGAAGAATCCAGTTTACCATTTCCTGATCATGTTTCCATGCATTCTTACTGACACAGAGAGGGGCTGTGCTGAAATCCTCATGTAAGATGTGCCTTGCATTTTACATTTTATAGACTAAATGTTAAAACATAAGAACTCTAAACGATAGGTTATATTAACCTACACAAATCACCATTAACACCTCAGTAAACTAGCTTATCATGGTGCCCTATGGTGTTACACACAGCTTCATTGGGTCATTTTAGGTGACCACTTTCCCAGCATTCCCAGTTCCCTCATGAATCAACACCATTGTAGAAGAATCAATAATCCTGTAAGATCCCAGCTCCATACGTCAATGTTTGTTTTTTACAAACCATGTGATACGCGTCGCGTATACATCAGAATACCACAAACTAACGTTTGGTTTTAGAGAAGCTTAAGCCACTGTGAACATGTCACATTAATCCATAAATGTGTTGGTGCTAAACAAGATGAGTTCTACAAAACTTTATCAATGATGCTGAATTACTGCCAATACCAGTGACAGCAGACACCCAAGTGACCACTTAGAAATATGCTTTGGAATTGCTGAAGCTAAAAATCTTAATATTTGAACCCATGTTCATGCATTTATCTTTCTTTGGGAAAATAAAATAGAACATATATCTTACATTATATTAAGATATTGTTGCTGCTCAGTTTAATACCCCTAACAAGGTATTTGTGGTCCTAAGAGCTAAAAATAATCTGAGTTTTTCCCCAAATTCTCTATGGAGCTTGAGAAAACAGGTAATTTAGCCACTACCCTCTTCTCTAATTGGCTGCGAATGGCAACTGTATGGTTGTGATATCACAACCTCATATCACCCAGATGATTATTTTAATGCACACAGCGTGCACATCTTATAGTCAAAAATAATTTAAAATCTCATCTATTCCCCCCCATACAAGTTGTTTTATGCTATTTTTTTTTTTTAAATCTACAAAGTTATTGGTTAAAAAACATTTGTTAATGGAAAGTTGATAATGCAAAAAGATTAAAAATGTTGGCTAAGACACAAGTCAAAAATAGTGTTCAACAAGTTTAATTGATCACAGTAAAAGTAGAAAAAAATCATTTACAATGACCGAAGCAACATTTCACTTAAAGTAGCATACACATATTTACAAAGAATAAAACACTAAATTAAAAATTTTTAAAACAAAGTGAACAAAACAAAAACGGCGCCCGTTTCCCTAAAAACAGTGTTTCTCCATAAAACATCTCAGAATCTCCCGCCATGGTAAGGCTGTGGCTGAAGGCTCCTCCGTCCCCTCCAGCCAAACTATTGCAGTAATAAAAACACTATGGTGACGCAGAGCGGAGCGACCGGTCGTTAGACTAGAGGATAACTGGCTGCTGTCGCAATTCCACAGTGGTTCTTTCTGTCCTTGGCCATGTAGATGTAGCCTTTGTCGCCCCATTTTTCACTCCAGCTGCAAGAGAACAAGGTCAAAAAAATTACTTTAATGGACTTTAATTTGCTTTTTGTGCATCTGCATATTTTACAGAGCCATGCTCAATTTTAGTAACTGAAACTTTTACTTTCTGCACCTCAAGAACACAAATAGCCATGTGATCAAAAATGCCATTTAACGGACCTGTTCTTGACGATCCAGTATTTCTTTCCGTCCACGTCTTGTCCCTCAAAGCCATATCCCACCACCAGCACGCCATGGTCTAGCTCCTCGCTGCTGCACTCCTTCTCATAGTAGATTCCTAAAAACATTAAAAAAAGAAAAGGCATTCAACCACATGCAAACTCTAATAAAACAAAAGGTGACTGCATATTAGTATTACTAAAAGTTGAATTTCACTAATCCACTACCGACCTGACTGGTAGAACTGGAAAGACTCGTGCCCAGCATCGATGGCTACCGAAACAGGTCCCACGGCGGCCACGGCCTTCATCAGAGCGTGCTCCTTCCCGCTCGGGATGTCGACGAACCCGGTGTCGTTGGCAGAGTTGTAGCTGGGGTCGTAGTGACATGGCTGGTCGTCCTGAAGGAAGGCGACGCGGTAATTTAAAATTAAGCCTGGAACTTAAGAACTTTTGATGGTGGATACATGCAAAATATCACGGCTGAATGTATTCAAATTTGTAACTTGTAATTCACCAGCATAAATAATCCCATGATGTACGTACAGTTCCCAGGTACGGGTAGGAGTCCTCTGAGTCCAGGCCCTGGTTGTCCTTGATGTACTGGAAGGCCTGGTCCATCAGACCACCGTTGCAGCCCTCGTTGCCCTCGGGCCTGGAACAGTCCACCAGGTTCTGCTCGCTCAGCGACACCAGCGTGCCAGTCTTCCTGAAGTGCTGGCCCTCCAGGGCCCCGGTGGTGCTAAAGGCCCAGCAAGAGCCACACTGACCCTGAAGAGAGAGCCGAATGAAAGCAGAGGGTCACATTAGAGCTTTATGACAGGAAGACACAGAACTGCTGAATTACAGAAGACCTAAAATAAGCAGCATTAATATAGTATTGATCTGCAGCTTACTTCTGCTTTTTGTGGCCTTCCTCGTGTCCCCTTCTAGGGTCATTCTGAATTAAAGTCTAACCTATTCAGGGACACTTCCTTTGTTTGAGCTTTTTTGTTCAGCTTATTTTTTTGCCATCACTGTTGTTCTTGTGGCACCCTGTTTCTTGTTATTGCACTTTGTGTCACTAATTTGGGATAGCATAGTGCTGCTATAAATAAAGTATTGCATGTTGCACTCTGGCACTTAGGCCTAATGGCTAAGGTAGGGTTTGCAGTTTTACAGCGAGCTGGTTGGACTGGTTTCATCTTACAGAGGGTTAATGTATGCTAAGAGGGAGGGTTTAGACTGTGCTGCCAGAGGAGGAGCGCGAGTGTGCAGCACAGATAACAAAAACAACCAGCAAGTGGCCATCTTAGTTTTATGACGTGATGCAACTTTGTGATGGTGCAGCCGTCTAAAGATCACACATTACAGCAGGTTAACTTTATCCCTTCAGCCTGTATATTAGATCACGTCTTTGTAAACCCTGAAAATGCTAACATAGTGATCAGAGCTTGTTGCACTCAGCAGCGTGCCTGTGACAAGACGAAAAATAATAGTTTACAGAAGTGGGCTGTTACGTGGTTGCTGAAAATCTAATCTTGGCTTAACACATTTCAAGTCACACAAACGCTTGAGTACGACCTTGGTTGAAACTTATGAAATCGTGCAAGTAGAATCTAAAGCCCAAACAACAAGCACGGTTTGTATACACAAAGAGCCCAAGAGGTGATTCATTGAACTCCACTGGGGAAAAAAGGTAGTTGTTGCTGCAATGTCATTTCCAAATCCTGTCACATGACTCCCTCCCAGAATTAACCACACCTGATAATTCATATCTGTTGCCACAGAAGCCCAGGGCCAGGCGAGATAACCTTGCACAAACTAGAAAAACATGGTTACCTGGTCCTTAACCGGAGTGACGTATCCCTTATCCCTCCAGTCCACAGAACGCGGGGCCTCCAGGAAGTTGGGCTCCATGAACAGCGACCCCTTGAACTTTCTCTGTGCTTTGAGCTTGTAGCCGTTCATAATCTGCCTAAACTCCTCGTGAGTCTGTGGGAAAACAAGAGAGTTTCACCAAGTCTATTCTTTTGAGGGGGATATGAGTTCATGTGTGAGAAGTGGTGGATCTTACCATGTCACCAAAGTGGTTCATGCCCAGGCGGTAGGTGCGTTTGCCCATGGAGTGGTCCAAGTTGTGCATCTCAATTTTCATCAAATTCTTCTCCCACACCAGTCTCCTCCAGCCCTCCTCCTTCTACAAGAAAGCAAACATTCAGCACATTCATGAGAGCTGAAAGATTAGAACAAAACCACAGGTGTGTACAAAAGGAAAAAATAAACAGATGCATTACCTCATGATATTTTCTATTGTGCCAGCTTTTCCACAGATTCCAATGGTCATCCAGCTGTGGGTTCAGACTGGGAGCTGAGAAGACTGCACTTAACAGGCACAGAGCCAGCACAGCTAGAGGCAGCATTATGGCTGAAAAACAACACATCAGGACAGAAGCAGGTTGATTATTAACAGAGGCCGGAAGCCTTGAACAGCAGCTGAGGGGATTATCCTTTTTTTTTTCTTGTTTTGGGGGGAAAGTGTTAAATTAATCCTCCTTTTCCATCGAAATGCATTCCACGTGTTTTCCCCCCATCGTGATGCTTATCATGCACCACACAAAGCCAAGTAGTACAGCTTGTACACTTCCATGATTAAAGCTGCAATACACATTTCCGTCTGCACAGTCATTCCCGACAACTCAGCCACACACACACACACACACACACAAAGCTAAACCGGGAATCGAGGCTAAATAAGCGAAATGAGGTTATAACGTCGACTGTTTCTAATAAGCTGCCTGTACTGCGACTTTTGTCGGAGAGAAGAATCCAAATTCCAACAGCAAAGCCGAGGCCTGTTGTTGTTTTCGCAGTCACGGGATCGGCCGCTGCGGCCGGAGGAGCCAAGAAAAGCGAGCAGGACATCGAAAGTGCGACCAGGAAAACGAAAATAAAACCGAAACATGACCGGCAATTAAAAAAAAAAAAATAAGAGAAAATGCGGCGGCCATATGTTCACATCTTAGCGTCTTTACCGATCACACTTAGGCGTAATATGCTTTGAAATGTGGGAGGAAAGTCGGCGAACAAAGGCAGACGAAGTGGAACAAGATGGCTAAGGCTGGAAGCTAGCAACAACACCAAAAGACACTTTAAATTAAAAAAAATCATGTTTTTTAACAGAATTTGGGATATTGTTTATTCTGCGAATCAAAAGACGACCCCCCTCCTCCACCGAGACGCATATTCATCAATAAATCTGCATTATATCCAACATTTATCTAATAAATAACACCTTCGTCACGCTCAGACGCAGGTTGAACTTACTGTTAAAGTCTTTTGTTGCTGAGCTGCAAGAGAAGACGGAGGAGAGAAAAATAAAATAACCTCCGCAGCCCGGGATGCACAAAGTTTATAAAGGCCTGGCTGGCGTCTGAGTGACGGCCCACCGAGCTCTCTGATTGGTCCGGCTTTGTTTATCCAGCTGGGAAAACCCCGCCCCGTCGGGTGACGTAATCCTGGCTGCACGTGATTCCCTCCTCCTCCTCTCCCCACCGCCCCGCCCCTCCCCCACCGCTCTGGAATAGCGTTGCAGACGAGGACAGTGTTTTATTGAACAAGATTGTTATTGCTAGAACGGCGACAAAGAGTCAATTAATTAGGTCAGACTTGTTTGTTTGCAATTGTTTCGCATTCCAATAATAGATAGTCCATATATAATATACAATAGATATATAATAGATCCAATAGTCCAAAGTAACTTGCAGAAAATGGGGGCTCAGTATTCATGATTAAAAGACAGGTGGGAGGGTGGAAGATAGTCCTCACTACATGGTCCCTTACAAAACCATGTAGTGAATAGGACAAAAAAATCTGCTACTCAATATTATTTGGATCTCATTCAGGTCCTTCAATGGGATTCCAACCTCCTCACCAAAAAACAACAAGCCATAAAGCAACACGCTGCAAAAGATGAAATCTCATCAGGTTAAAGTATCTTGTATTAAGTACATTTAGTCCTATAATGATTAGCATAACCTTGAAATGCCCGATTTATGGTGCAGATCAGGTGCTCTTTCATGATTTTTAACAATAAATTTAGAGAAAAAAAACATTAAACATAAACATGATGTGAAAATATAATTAAAGGACATTATGAGAAAAAAGGTCAAAATAAGAGATGCAAATGAGAACAAAAAATGAGATAAAAAATACAAATTTTGAGATGGAGTCAATCATGCAATATTAAGACAACAGTGTGAATCAAAAGACAAAAAGTCAAGTTAAGAAAATAAGAATACATGGTTCGACATGGAGAAAGAACACTTGGAAAAAGGAAGAATCATCCGACAATTGAACAAATAATTCATAATAATTCTACTAAGTTGGACTAAAGTTTCGTTTTTTAGTGAATGCATTGACGTTGCAGAAATTTGACTTCTTTGACAGTGTGGACATAAAGTAAGTGAAAGGGAATTTCTGGGCCATGCATAAGTTATACTAATAACTAGACCAATGAATGGTCTCATGTGAGCGAATGGGCTGCTAGGTGAGAGATTTTTGTTTGGATTGTGACACGTTGCAACAAGATATTTTTTGACAAAAAATAAACACAAGAAAAAATGTTTAAAAGGAATTTCTATATATTAAAACTGCGAATTTCTTTTCCTCCACATGTTGACTGTACATAGAGTGCACTCTAGAGAGGATACAGGAACTTCCAGGAACGGACGGCACAAAGTCTGAGTTCATCAGGGTGAACACTCATGTGATTGATAACATTGTGAAACCCTGAACAGGCAGTTGTTTTGCTTTCAGACGCGAATCTGTTGTTCTTGTATTTGCATTAATAACAGTGACGTATTCAAAAGTAAGCTTAAGAACATTCAAATTCACCTAAATATTTCTACCCTCTGACTCTATGCTTCCACTCCACTACATTTACGCATAAAATACTGCTTGATTTACTCAACATCATCATCCCCTTGCATGATGTCTCAAAATTTCCTGAGCACAACTATGTGATGATTTCAACACAGCGTCATACAGTGAGCTAAAAATACTTAAATTCCGATAATCTGCAGAAAGCAGAAATTAAGCATCCTCAGCAGCCGGTGTGTGACTGGGTTGTGTTACTCAAACAGAGCGACACATGACAATGATTGATAGAGCACTTTCTGTATGAGCATGCAAGTCTTCACAGTTACCAAACTCATCCATTAGTCATCTGAAAACAGGACGGCCGTCAGCACTCACACAATATGCTTAAACTAGGGTTCTGATGAATAAAGATATGCAATTTTATAAAAAAAAAAAGTGCACAAGTTATATCTCGATACTAAAAGCTATGCAGAATATTGAACATTTTTTTATTTTTACAGAACCATTACTTGAGGTACAGGGTTTTTAAATAGATGTGTTTTGAGGCCCTTGTAAGAACCCCATAATTAATTCTTTAAATTGGTCAGTAATGGATTATTTGCAGGCGAACCACCTCTTAATTTGTGCAAAAATGTAGAGTAAATTAAGGAAAAGTCATACACTCTTAAACTCCACTTACGGTAATTTGATAATAACCCAAAAATATGTTAATTCAAGGCTTTGGTTATAAGATGGTAATGGATCTGTGGTTATCAAACATGTAATTCCAAGATGAAGGGGACTGTGGTGGTTTTAATTGTGGATTAAGGTTAGTTACTGTTTGACAGCGGTGCGTCAATCTTATTTCCTGTCCTCATACATCAGGTCATTTGATGAATATTGACTTAGTCAAACTGCTGTGTGCTTTGTGAAGCAGTAGCGTTTCCTTTTCGGGGTGGACATTCCTCAGATTAGATCACACTTCGGGCGACGCACCATCGGAGCGGGGTTATCATCGGTCTGGTCTTCCCATCTCAGACACAAAGGTTAACAAACCTAATGAAAACATCTGCAGACCAGGGTCACTATCACTCCGACATGTTGTTTTGTCCCATAACAGCTATCACAGAGTAGTGTGCTAAGAGTATTGATCCTGTAGGCACTATTTGCTTAGGTAAAACAAAGTCTGTGAGGCCTTACAAACCAGTATAAACACGTCTGGACTCTTTGTTTTTAAAACACACCTGAAAAGTTGTGAACTCGTCCTTTAAACATGAACTATGGATTACGAATGAAAAAGAGACTGATCTAGTGTCTGGTTATTTCAGATATCAGCCTTATAATTCCAGCTCATCTAACATTTAGCATGTTAGAAAGCAGCCCATTAGTCGACATGAGGATTTACAGTAAGTCGTGTTTTCAGCAGATGTCTTTACGGTTATTGTTCTGGCAAAAATGAAACTGACCAGTTCATCTTTAGATTGAGGGTTTTCTCACCAACGCAGTCATGTGACACCAGTTTACCCACAAGCACAAACATTATTAGTAACCGTGATTGATCACGAGTAACTAAGTGCATCTACTCAAGTACTTAAATACACTCAAGGGGTACTTGTACTTAACTTGAGTACTTCCACTCCTCTACATTTCAGAGGGAAATATTCTATTTTCTCCTCCACTACGTTCAGTCGAGAACAAAAAAATATAGCTTTTCAGATCTGAGCAGAATTCATTACAATAGAAGGAATTGGAAGGTTTTGACTGATGCACACAATGAAAATGTTTTAAAATATATATTTATTTATATTTAGATAATAAATAATGCGAATAAAAAAAACTCAGTTTGCAGACTTTTGTTGGAATTATTGTCACAATTGATTTTCATGTGTAAAAACTTCACCTTATTTTTTACAGTAGAAGTACCATGCTTTTATTTACAGTATTGTATCTTTGCTGTAAAATAACTGTAGATTTCACAGCAAAGATTTACATTGAATAAAAGGCTTTTTTTCCCCAAAAAAGCTGATATTACAAAGCATTTAATGCGGTATTGGCTTTTTAAGTAAAGCTTATGAACATGAACCACATCCATTACACTCTGTTGTTGTCAGAGTGAGCGTGACGCTGTGATTCAGGTGTCATGCCTTGTGCTCCATTAATATCTCTGCACAAACATTTCTGGATGACAGTCGCCGCCGTCAGCGGTTCGGGCAGGTTGAGGCGAAACCCAGGCCGTCATGTGAGTGTGTGTGTGTGTGTGTGTGTGTGTGTGTGTGTGGGCGGGAGTCGACGTCCCTGCAGCTCCGCAGCTGAAACCCCACAATGGATCCAGACAAGTGTGAGTAACAGAGCCTGGAATCTGGTCGAGGACAAGAAAGAGAAACAAGCAAACGCCCAAAGGACACCAGAGTGTCCTCATTAACATTAAACAAAAAGTTGTTTAACAATAGAACCAGTGGTGGAATATAGCTATTAGACACTTATTCCATTTTATATTCACGTCATACTTCTACTCCTCTGCATTTCACAATAAAAGATTTGATAAATAACACACTGACTTTTCGTGGGATAAGGGAATATCCTTACATTGTGGCATGTCCACTTATACCTGAAAGGACAGGTTCACCATGTTTCAAGTGTGTCTTAAAATAACAGTCAGGGGCCCCATTTGAACACTGAATGAGCTTTTCCTGTAATTATTATATAATTCCTCCTGTTTATACTGGGAAAAAAATAAAAGACGAAGGGACTGGTGTGTCCACACATTCATTCTGTGCAAAGACGCGGTTAAAAAGTAGACTTGAAGCACAACCAGCGACCTGTGGCTTTCATGGGAAGTGCTTTATGGAGGATCTTTAAATGGTCTGAATGGACAGGAGGATTTTTTTTTTCTACAGCGAGAACAACTGCTCACTGTTTATTTGCTTGTCTGACTGGTGTTTTATGACTGGCACCAAACACTCTGAATACTTTTTCAGATGCTTCACTTATTCTTATTTATCTATTTAAATAAGAATAAGTCTATCTACTCTATATTTATAGAAGAACAGCCAGCGCCCTCTTCCTGTGCTGCGAAGCTACAGCCAATATCACCTGACCACTATTCCGTTAACCTTTTTCTAAAATGACATGAAACATACAACGATGGAAACAGTTGTGCAGTGGATGCATGTTTTTTGTAAGTAGAGAATGTTCAGGTTAAATTTAAGCCATATTCAACAATTCAGTATTTAAATAATTGTCTTTATATCCTCCTGTACCATAGGATTATTATAAAGTGTGCTTGTAATTCCCCCCCATTAAAGAATCTCTGAAAGCTTAATGAAGAATTTAATTATGATGAGGCATTTATGAATGAAAAACAGTTATCAAATAAAGCACGGACAATGGCATTAGGTAAAGAATTTATTATAAACTGTATTACACTATAAAGTGTCAGAAGTACTAAGAACATGGCATTCCGGGACATGCTAAAGGAACATAACATAAATAGCGACAAAAAAAAAAAAAGACTTGTGCAATGCAGCGATTAAACCGGAGCCTCCGACAGGAAACTGTACACACACACACACACGTCGAGTGTGTTTTTTCCTCATCCAAACACAGACAAAGAGCGAGGGTGTCTGGAGAACACCTTTAAAACCACTCGTTTCTGGGAAAAGACACCAAACTGGAGACAAACTCAATAATATCATAGATTCCCAGCTTTTACAAAAAAAAGTGCCTCTTCTTGAAACAAGAAAAGATTATAACTTCCCTTTCTGAAACGTCACTTTTCAGCTTGTATACTGTACAAGGCATTAAGAGAGTAATGAATGTGCACGTGTGTGTGTGTGTGTTTAGGCACACAACATTGGCAATGATCATACACATCTTCAATAACAGCCTCAATAAAACAAGAAAAAAATAAAATAGAATGAAGCAGTTTGGGACATTTCATTTCATGTTCTTGCACAAATGTTGGATTTTCATCACCACAGCTTTTGATTTGTTTCTAGTGGTTACCATGTTCTTAGGAAGGTTGTGTAGTACATTCATTTTGCCTCGTTTGCAATCGACATATAGGCAAAAAAAAGGCTTAAAAAAGTGAGCCGGAGGCAACAGAAATGTGACGATAAATCGGAGGAGAGAGGCCTGGAGTATTTACAGCACAGCATGAAGTTCGCTGTTTGATTGGCAAGTTCAGGCTAAGCCAGAGAATCAGTGAGAGAAGTTTTAAAGTCTTTGTTTTATCTGTGAGCAGATGTTAACACTGGGGAAGTAAAGCAGACAGGAAATACTGCACTCTGGCACAGCTCTTCGCTTTGTTTTTTCTTGTTAAGTTGTGACTGAAGTGTCTCTTCACACCCACAAAGTCAAACTTTTATGAATGAAAGACTCCCCCCCCACACACACACACACACACGCCAACAACCCACATGTTTTAACAGAGAGCTTTTTTTTTTTTTTTTTGGACATAAACACGATCGAATATCAGCTTACACAAAAGTGAAAAATGGCAATTCTAAACATGTCAATTTCATTTCGCCCCCACGCCATCGAGTTCTTGCTTTTGCTGACACAAGGAGATGTGACGCCACGCCGACAGTGAAACGGAGAGAAGCCCCCATCAGGCCGAACTGAAGCAGCGTCGACGCCACGGTGCAGAAACATGACAGAGACGTGGTCGTTGTCCTGCTGCTCACTGAAGCAGAAAAAAGTGTCCGCGCAGCGTTCAGGAAGCTGCTTTTCTGTAGCTGACAGCATGTAATAAGTGATCCTTTAGGGGTTTTTTTTAATTATTTTTATTTTTTTAGAAAATGTAGAAATCAACCAATTTACAAAATTTACCTTGATTTGTTATCCATTTATTTATTTTTCTGATGGCACTTCCCATTCATACTCAGACTCTGTACAGGAAACACTGCTTGTTCCGATTCAATGCCTAGAGTTCCCTTTGGTGTAAATGGTAAAAATTGACTAACACTAACGGGCGTCTCGAGAGAAAAGCATTAATTGGTAACACTTTGTTTAACGGGGCTCCAACATTTCCTGGAAAGGCGTCGATGCACAACTGAGTCTCGAACAAGGTTTCAGTGTGATGTGATGAAAAGTCAGTCGATCGGTGCATTCCACTTGTTTTAAAGCTGCAATATTAGATCTTTTTTGGTCACTCTGGGGCATCAGAAGCAGAAAAGTTTGAGGTATTATCTCCTATAAAGTTTTATCTACACATCCGCTAACAGCCTCATCTGGACTGATGTGACCACTGCATGTACCTCGAGTATTTGGTCTCGTTTCCTGATGGAAATATCTGACGTTTGTGTTCACTGCTGTTAAACTGTGTTTGGTGCTGGGCAGGTAGTGGACATTTAATTACAATCCTGAAAGCAGGATTAATGAAGTCTCCAGGCAATAAATCTGAGGAATAAAGTTTCCAATAATTACAGAAATTATTTTTTAATCACTTTGATTTTATAAATTCTTTTTAAGATTTCCTTCCCTCTTTTTTTTTTTAATCCTTTTTAACTCTGCTTTCTAACAAAAGAAATGAAAAAAATTTAAATATTCTTTCCAGGAAACCTGTGAAACAAAGCGTCACCAATTAGGTCGACAAAATATTTTTAATTGGAAATTAATGGAACATGTTTTTTTGCCCTGATGATGAAACACAGGGAAAAACGCAGCAGAGATCTAATGTACTGATTTCAACTTGTTGTCAAAATATTATAACATAAGCTGAGATGATTTTCTTTTCTATTCTTTTCTTTTTCTTGCCTTTTGCGCACCCTGTCAGCCTGTCTGCACACCGGCTTTGATTGAAAATTAATTTTTCCCATTAGTGTCAAAAAGGCACAGTTCTTCAAAGTTCTGGAAAAGTTGCTGAATGTTGGAAAGAACTATTGTTTCATATCAACAGGACTAGTTGTGCTCTTGAGGGAGGTAGAAGGCCACAAAGGCACTCTGTTCTTCTATGAAACACTCGACAGTCGCATCAGTTAAACAGAAGCGAGGACGGCGATATCGTCGTGTAGACGCGTGATGGATGGAGCAGGTGAAGGTGACAGCCGCCTACATGTTTCACTGATATGACACATACTGAAAACGCCCTCAGTCTTGTACTGGAGGACGGATATGAAGAAGGTCCAAACGTGAAGCTTTTTTTTTTTTTTTTTTTAAAACCAGGTTCACGTCTGAGTTATCATTGCTTTTAAATTTTTTTCCCCAAACTTTCTGACTATTCTGCTGTAAGAAGGAGGAGGAGGAGTGAAAGTTGAACAAGGAGGAGGAGGAGGAGGCGAGGGTGGGGGTATTAAAAAAGCAGCACAACAAGATTAAGGACAAAACTAAAATCAAGCTCAGGGTTCCTCTTTGGAGCTCAGGACAATCGGCTCTTTCACAACATTCATGATAGAGGAAGGATCTGCTGTACAGGTGTGGAGGGCACACAAACACAACATCTGGTTCATACAACAGCTGGATGGAGCGACCAGAGGGGGGGGGGGGCCGTCCCGTCCGGTAGGATTGCACTTCAAGTCCATTCACACGCAAGACTTTTTGGGTAAAACAACGCTTGGCGAGAGCGGAAAAGACGACCCTGTCGAGTTCAGCGGGAGACGACGGAGCTGATGGAGTTGTAAGACGTGCCGCCGTTGCAGGCGGCGGGGTAGCCGCCGCCGCCGGCCCCGCCCACCGCCTCCATGCTGACCCTGAAGACAGGCGAGGCTTTGAGCAGGAAGTCCGCGGCGTCCCGCCGGCCCAGCTCCCGCAGCTTGGCCATGAGCACGCCCACCGTGCTGCCCGCCCGCCCGCTCCACTCCTGCAGCAGCGCCGCCGTTGGGCTGGGCTGCGGCGCGGCCCGCCGGGGGCCCGGGCACGGGTCCGGCTCGGGGGGGCCGCCGTTGGGGGTCCCGTTGCTGTGTTTGGCCACCAGGTCCGTGAGGCCCAGGTTCATGGCCAGCAGGCACCAGTCTTTGCCCAGGGCGTCCGGCGGGTCCAGCATGCGGCACAGCTTCCTGCGGGCCAGCAGGGGCACGTCCGATATGTGGATGTCGGGGCCCAGCGTGCCCTGCTGGTACACCTCCGCACAGCCGAAGGTCAGGATGCTGCTGAAGCTCTCCCGGTAGCCGCCCATGGTGTTGGTGAGCGAGGTTTCCCGCTGGACCTGGGCCCGCAGGAAGTCTTTGGGTTGGTAGATCATGATGGGGGCGTGGTGCTCCCGCAGCTGCTGGGGACTCAGGTAGTATTTGGCCGTGAGCAGCCCGGGCAGCGTGGAGGCCAGCAGGTTCTCCGTGATGCTGCAGACGGTGTCCAGCAGGGCGTAGCACTTGGCCCGCTCCGAGTCGTGTCCGCGCACCTGGATCTCCACGCCCTGGCCGTGGTTGACCAGCAGGACCATGGCCTCCACCGCTGCCTGGCTCACCTTGGCCCCGTTGGTCCACAGGTGGATGTCCCCGTCCACGTCCTCGCCGCCCTCCTCCTCGGGCTTCTGCTGGTGGCTCCAGCGACACAGGTTCACCTGCAGCTTGTGGAACAGGCCGCAGGGGAAGGGGGTGAGGTGCTCGGCGGGGACCAGGCGGACGCCGCCGTAGATCAGCGTCTCCTCCTCCTCCTCCTCGGTCCAGGAGCGGTGGAGGCCGTTGGTCTTGATGAGGGCGGGCACGTCCACCATGGCGGGGTTGGTGGCGTCGCGGGCGCAGATGTCCATGGCGTCCAGGATCTGCAGCAGCTCGTCCACGTCGCTCTCAGGCGCCAGGGCCTGCACCTCCTCCGTCCTGTAGCGGCCCCTGTAGTGGTGGATGGCCTTGGGCGTCTCCACGGACAGCAGTTTGCCCAGAACGCTGCTGCAGAGCCAGCGAGGCTCCAGCAGAACCACGTCCTGCACCGTCTCACTCTGCATGATGTTGATCTGCACGGAGAAGGAAAGAGAGAGAGGAAGATGTAGAGGATCCAAATAATAAGGATTAGAAGTGCTGCGATCGGTGTGAAGATGCTGCAGAGTAGGACAGTATCCTACAGAGGGAAATGCGAATAAATCCATAAAAGTTACCAACAGCAGCTGAGTTATTCTGAGTAATTGCTTACAGATAAAAACTTTAGTTTTGTTTATTATGCCTGAACAAACAGAGAGCCCTGGTGGTGATCTGGTGAACTGACAGGCAGCTGCTGGAGACACATGAACACGGCCATTATAACTACAGCCAGTACACACGACTGGTGTGATAGCACCACATGAATCGGCCTCAAACAATACTCACACATGTCAAAGCTGTGGGTTTCCATAGCCATTTCAGCCATGGAAAACGACTCACTGTTTACCAATGTCGACAAGTAACTGTGGCTATCTTATTATATCCTATATATTATATTATATTTTATATATTTGATTCTGTATGCAATCTTTTTTTTCTTGCATTTCTCTGCTGTTGCTATTGCAATTTTCCCAACTGTGGGACAAATAAAGGATTATCAGATCAAATAAAACATAACTGTGGTTATTTGTGCATAAATTTGTGCAGAGTGAACGTTCCCAGCGTTGGTCTGGACGCACAGAGACGCTTGCCTCACCTCCCCCATGCTGTGCAGCTGCAGGGCCAGCGTGCGGAGGTGGTCCTGGCTGACCAGCGGGTTGATGTGCTCCTGGACGTCGCTGACAAACTGCTGCCACGACGTCAGCTGGTTGGGTCCGCTCAGCTTCCTCCAGGTCGGCAGCGTGGCCAGCAAACGCTCCGACAGCAGCGTCATCGGACCGCAGCTCTGCAGCAGGAGGAACGTGCGTCAAACGACATGTAAAACACATGAACGTGTGTGTCTGTGCGGAGGACTCACAGAGATGATGCTGTTGCGAAGTTCCTGCAGGTGACTCCTCAGCAGCTTCACATCTCTGGAGTTTGAGGCTCCAGCATCCATCACAAACAGTTTGTCGCTGATCTGCAGGTCGTTCCCGAACCTGAAGAAACGACACACACACGCACACGCACACACACACACACACACAAACTGTGATATGATAGTAAGGGCTGGCCCTGGCTGGCCTAGACGTTGTTATGTTGGGATAGTCTGCCGGGTCCTCATGTATTTTTCTTTCTCCTATCTGCGATACTAATGACCCACTATTGCACTTTTTAAATCTGCTGTGTTCCTGGAGTCCTGCCCTGTGTTTTCTGTGTTTTCTCATTCATGTTGGAGGGTCTGATGCTGCACTGGTGAAACCTGGAAGCTGTGATGGATTTCTGTTATTCCGTTTCATGTAATATCCAACGTTTCCTGTATCGTTTCCACCTGCACACATCATCTACTGTCCGTCCTGAAAAGTTTTACCTTGTACGATGTGAGGGTGTAAGGACAGGGGATGTTGTGTTGCTTTTGTACAAACTATAAAGCCCTTGGGGCAAATCTGC